>CM050169.1:84850864-85375864 GCA_027410445.1 Discoglossus pictus
TCAGATAATGATGTACTTTCCCTACAAAAGGATTGTCATAAATTAGAGAAATGGGCGGCTAAATGGCAGATGAGATTTAATACAAATAAATGTAAAGGTTATGCATTGGAAGGAACAATAGCCAAGCAATCTATAATCATAATGGAGCAAAATCTAGGGGTAACAGATATTGAAAGGGATATGGGAGTAGCTAGTGGACAACCACCTAGTTCTTATCAGGCTTCTGCTAGAAGAGCTGATCATGAAGAGGAACTTCATCTTTCAGCATGACAACGACCCAAAGCATACATCCAAATCAACAAAGAAATGGCTTCACCAGAAGAGATTACATTTGGAATGGCCCAGCCAGAGCCCAGACCTGAATCTGATTGAAAAATCTGTGGGTGATCTGAAGAGGGCTGTGCACAGGAGATGCCCTCACAATCTGACAGATTTGGAGTGTTTTTGCAAAGAAGAGTGGACAAATCTTGCCAAGTCAAAATGTGCCATGCTGATAGACTCATACCCAAAAAGACTGAGTGCTGTAATAAAATCAAACAGGTGCTTCCACAAAGTATTAGTTTAAGGGTGTGCATACTTATGCAACCATATTATTTTATTTTTATATTCTTTCTTCCTCTACCTAAAAGATTTCAGTTTGTTTTTCAATTGAGTTGTACAGTTTATAGGTCACATTAAAGGGGAAAAGTTATGAAATGATTTATCTTTGTCTCATTTTTTTACAGCACAGAAACCTGAAATTTTAACAGTGGTGTAGACTTTTTATATCCACTATATACACTATATATAATATATAATATATATATATATATATATATATATATATATATATATATATATATATATATCAGATTTTATATGTTTGCCTTCTTCTGGATCAATTAATAAATATGCATATTGCACCTCAGAGGAGATCTAAAAAGGTTGAACTTTCAACCTAAATTACTATGTAACTATTAACTACTATGTAACAAAGAGGTAAGGTACATTGTCTTACTCATTTGCATGTCCCCTGCCTTTAGACATGGCAGATGAGCTTTGACGAAATGTATTTACTGTCTGTCGTCTTGTATAGTGGAGAGCTTCTTTACTCTTATGTTTGCATATACTAAATTGATGTTATATAAATATAGGGAGAAGGAGATCAACTATAGTATTAGGGAATAGAGTGGTCTCAATATGGGCTTCATTCCAATTCCTCATTAATGTAGTGCTCTCAAAGAGAGTGCAAAATTATGTTAGCTAGATGGGATGAACCTAACCATGATAATGTTAATTGACAGACATAATCAAGAAAAAGCACAAAAGTACCATGATAGACCAAAGTGCACCCTCAAATATAGGCACATAAAATATAGATTCAACAGGAGTGTGGAGTAGGGCGTCTAAAATATTTTTTTGCACCAGCTGTGTATGGTTGTTAGCTCAAGGCAGGGACATCAACTACTTTTGTATCAGTCTATCAATTACGTATTGTCATTCCCATGTTTATCTGTACTATAGTGCTACGGAATGTGTTGGGGCTATAAAAATTACAAATAATAAATATCTATAGGATATGTTTTTATATCCCTGTCTGTTGTTTAAGATCATATAAAACTCTTCAGCTTTGGTCAATAAAGTTTGTAAGGTCTTCTCGGTTTCAACAGACATCTTCAGCTGAACTGCAAATGAAGAGCAAATAGTCTTGCATTAAAACAATTGAAAATGAACTAAAAATTAGAGTAGGGTATTTCCACTTAATTTACTAAGTTAACTAATAGAATTTGCTTTAACATTAGACAACTTTGCAAAACGAATAATATGTTATGCATATCCAGTTTCTTCCTCTATTATGTTTATTGGATCTCTAACATACATGAACATAACACATTTGATAGATTATTATTGTCCTTTATTTTAAAAAAAAAAAAAACATAATTTGCATTTAATTTCAGTAGACAATCAATTTTGTCCTCCAAACCTCACAAATGAACATCTTTTTGGGTAATTTTTGTCACAGTAAGCCTTATGTGGTTCAGCTACATCTCACTGATGAGGCCCAATGAAGGCCGAAATGTACATTTGGAGTTTGCTTTTCTCCTGCTCAGGGTAGAATTGCCTGGTATTTCGGGGCTGGGGGCACTCTAGTGAGCGGGGACCAGACTGATATACTACAGGATAGCAGCCATGTTGCACAGCTGTGACTTAAGGCAATGCCCATAAGGCGGGGGTTTCATACTAACCAGTGCTGTTCTATTGACATGCTTTGTGTTTGAGCATCATGAGATACTGAAAAGCCCCTCCCTGTGGTCATGGATTAAGGCACAGCTGTGCAACATGGCAGCTATGAGTAAGAAAGGGTCAAACCTGTTACTTTTGGGACCTTGTAGTTGTAAGTGATGTGTACATTTTTATGTGACAATTTATGTGAATCTTTCTGTGCACTCTCTGTGCACGCCCTCTCTGTGTTCTCATCCCTTTCTCTGTGCATGCTCTCTCTCTGTGCACAATCTCTCTTTGCTCTCTCTCTCAGCTCTCTCACTCTCTGTGCACTCTCGCTCTCTGTGCGCTCTATGTCTCTGAGGTGCATAATGGCTGTCATCATGCTGGCTTTCAGACTCCGCCCTCATGGCGTAAGCGTTACAGAAAAATGTATTATTATTATAGTAAACTAGCCAATTGCCCGTCAAAAAATGACGGCAATAAAATTTGAAGCAATGGCAATGCTGTTTGCCACACCAATGTAAGGCTTTGAGGACCTTCGGCGCTCATTGCTAGCCTCTCCCCTCATGTTCTTCAAGTTTCCCCCTTTGCAATGATCTCCATCGGCACTCATCACAAAGCCACATATATAAGTACAGTGTAAAATATACAATTCTTTTAGAACAGTGAATTAATAAATTTGTATGAATTATTAAATTAATATACTTTACCTATTTATATTTAATATGCAGGCAAGTAATATCCTGAAGAGACTAAGAATCTCTTTGGATTGTCCTGCAGCGGGAAAATGTACAGTTGGACTGTTGATCACCTGAGGAGAAAGTGACAGCAATGTGCCAAGTGTGCAGTTTAAATAGGCTGCATGCGCAAGGCCAAACCGTTGGTTAAGGCGGGTAAAGCACCATTTTAGAATCGTAATGTTATTAGTGCTGTAAAATGGGAGGCTTTTTTCTATGTGTTACTTGTTCTAACATTTTCCGTCCGTTAAAATGGTATATTTTGCATCGGCTACGTTCATGTCTAACTCGTACATTCCTGGCTAACTTGTACGTGCCTGGCGGTGATTTGCGTGCCTCAGTCTCCTTTAGCCTTGTTAAAATTTTTGACAAATTCGGTTAAAATTCACGTGCAACCTCACTCCCAGGTGCCCTGCCGTTCCCGACCGTGCTGTGTGAGTGTTTTTTTAATTTTGTATTTTTTTAAGTCGTATTTTTGCACTGTCTATTTTTTGGCCACTGAGATTCCAAGGTCGGATTCCTCAACTGCTTGAAGGCTAAGTCCCGCGTTTTTCAATCCCTTCGGCGCTCATTACCTAAGTGCTTCGAGCTCGAAAGGCTTCTACGCATCAACGGCTCACCTCGCTTTGCAAGGCTCGCAAGTGTGATGACAACTTGCAGTTTGATAACTATAATATGTGATTGAAACCCCTATTGTATGAGCCCTACGTCATTTTAACCCTGCTCTACATACAGGGCCACAACTGAACATTTGAGTGAACTGAAAACTAGATATTATGGTAGTGCGCTCTGTATGGATGGGACAAACATACAGAATATATTGCTCAGTGTTTATACAGGATGTGTCTAATAAATGCATTGAGGACTACAGGTAAGAGATTGGGAGGCCCCTGGTTTAAATGAAGTAATAAATACAGTTGGGGCGAACAAGTGACTAATCAATGTAATATAATCAGTTCAATAAATGCCATCCATAAGTACCAAAAAGGTCAACAGACCAGCTGTCCCCACAGGTTTAAATAGACTTAATTAATTTGCCTTCCCCAAAGTAATTGTAATGTAAAATGCTAACTTCAAAATAGCCTCCATAGTAAGATATACTCAGTTTCAGAGCCTCGATCTGTACTTGACCCTGATAGCTGCCATGATAGCTGCCATGCAAAGGAGAGTAAGAGTAACCCTAAAATATTTTTTTAAATATATTAATGGGAAGCCGGCCAGGAAGGAAGCTATATGAACATAACAATGTGACACAGGCCGTCTAATAATTAGTGACTAGGAAAAGGCAGATGAGCTAAATAGTTTTTTTTCTTCAGTATATACAAGGGAGGCACCAGTGGTTGGGACACTGCAACACAATGGGGCTACATTACCTTCACCAAATAATTGGTTAATGCAGGAAGAAATCCAAAAGGGGTTGGAAAAAATGTATGTTAATAAAGCCCCAGGTCCTGATGGAATACACACAAGGGAACTGAGGGGACTGGGCTCTGTAATAGCCAAACCATTATATCTAATTTTTCAAGATTAACTCAACACTGGGTCGCTACCAGAATGGAGAAAAGCAGAGGTGATACTTATTTAAGAAGGAAGCAAGAGGAAATCTGGGGAATTATAGACCAGTGAGTCTTACTTCTCTAGTGGGAAAGCTTTTAGAAGGGTTAATAAGGGATAATATATAAAGATTATAAGTAGGAATCAACATGGATTTATGAGGGATAGGTCATATCAAACAAATCTAATTAGTTTCTATGAGGAGGTTAAAACGAACTTGGATTAAGGCAATCTCAGTTGATGAAGTATTTTTAGATTTTGCAAAGGCTTTTGATACAGAGCCACATGGGAGACTATTGTGCAAACTAAGGGATACAGGCATTGCAGTAAATATATGAACATGGATTGAGAGCTGGCTAAAAGACTGGAAGCAAAGGGTTGTGGTAAATGGAACATACTCAGATTGTACTAATGTGGTAAGTGGGGTTCCTCAGAGTTCAGTATTAGGTCCTCTTTTTTTTGGACTTTCTTTTTTATTAAGACAAACCACAACATTTGTAACATTACATCATAGTTCCATTAGTAAAATCAAAAAGTACATATTAAGTGAAAGCATTTAAAGCAAACGTGAGGTATATTAACAATAGGATTAATACATGTTATGATGTACTTTGTATTAATTATTTTGTTTTACAAAGATTATGAGGTCTGTTTTGTCTTATTTTTATTACCTCTCAGCTTTACATTAAATATCTATTCCAAGCTGGAATTTATATGGGGGTTTAAGAAAATAGTATATAGTAGTTACTGATCTAACAAAAATAATCAAACAAATCAGATGGTAGTTGACTAATATCGTTCCAAATTTGTTTAACTTTTTGGCAGTACCACCAAAAATGTTCAAAAGAGCCTATTGTCGGGCATCTTTTAAAACAGTTTATGTTTTCTGATTTCCTCCATTTAGCTTGTCTCACATGGGTAAAGTAGGCATGGTGGAGAACATTAATGGAGGTCTCTAGAATAGAATCATTGAGGGAACCCCTGAAAGTGTTAGATCAACATTTCTCCCAATCCGATGAATCTCAATGTTGATTGAGGTCTGTTTCCCAATCTATAATATACTTATCTTTTCATCTCTGTACCGGTGGAATTAAATAGATCATAAATGCCTCCTATGTGTGGAAGGTCCTTGCAAATTTTAGATATCCAGTTGTGTTTGGGTATACCTTTAGTACGGATCAGTGTGTTGACAAAATGTCTAAGTTTGTAAGAATTGTAGTGTTCCTGGAGGGGAAGGTCATATAATAGTAGTTTGAATTCCACCAATGTTGAGATGTAACTGACACATAATTTGGGTTTAGAGGGTGGGAGTTAGGAAATATTGTGGTGTAAAGAAGAGCCCATTTTCAGCAAGTTATCGTATTTCTAATTATGGGGTTTGACACATTTTGTAATGGAAGGGGGAATTTGTTTAGGAAGGAGAGTTGGGATGCTTTATAATATAGTTTTAAGTCTGGACAAGAGAGGCCCCCTTTAGATTTATGTCTAAACATTATGTGTCTGGAGATTCGAGAGGGGCCATTGTTTCCAGATGAACCGAAATATTGATCTTTGAAAGTGAGTCAGTTCTTTTATATTGATTGTGATAGGTAAAGCCCTGAAGAGATACAATACTCTAGGGAGGATATTCATTTTTACTGAGTTAATTTTCCCCAACCAAGATAGGGTAAACCTAGACCATTTATGTAATTGGCGCGTATAATGGTGAATAGTGTTGCGTAATTGTCTTTGTATATGTCCTTTAAGTTGGAAGTTAAGTTTATCCCCAATTACTTAATGTATTTAAGTTTGAACTTGTTGTTGCTAATAGTTTTTTTCTCAGTCTGAGGAATGTCTGTCTCCAAGGCCTCGGATTTCTCTAAGTTTATTTTTAAACCTAATATTTGGCTAAAGTCATTTAGAATTTGTAATAATGCCGCTATGGAGAGAGAAGGTGCTGTGAGGGTACAAAGTAGATTGTCAGTAAATAGTGATAATTTAAAGTCCTATTTGAACACTTCGAACTTCTGTATTTGATCTTATTGCTTGCACTATAGGTTCCATAGCTATTGCAAATAGAAGGGGTGAATGAGGACAGCCCTGCCTCGTTCCTTTTTTAATGTTAATGCTTGTTTTTTGTTGGCGCAGAATTTTTAATAGTGCTTTGGGTGAGTTATAATAAGTATTAATTAGTTGGATAAATTGGCCTTTAAACCCAAATTTAGCAATATAAGTTTGGAGATAGGGCAATTCAAGAGAATCAAAGGCCTTTTCCATATCTAGGATAGTAAAAAAGTTGGAGTTTTGTTTTTACTAGAAATATAAATCAAATTAAGGACCTTTCTGATATTGTCTCCCACCTGTGTAGGTGGCACAAATCCAGTTTGGTCGTTGTTTATAAGTTTGGGGAGGAAGACAGAAATTCTGTTCGACATTATTTTTGCCAACATTTTAATATCACTATTTAGTAGGGAAATTGGCCTGTAGTTTCTGATGGATCCGGGTCTTCTTTGGAAAAGAAGACAATTTCAGCTTAATTGAGTTCTGGGGGTATCGTGTGAACTTCTAGGTTTGAGTTGAAAAGAGTAGTTAGATGGGGGCTAGGTGGTCAATACATTTTTTTATAATATAAATTAGAAAATCCATCAGGGCCTGGGGTTTTTCCTATTTTGGAATGTTAAATGACCTCCCTGACTTCTGCTAACTAAATTTCCGCATTTAGGGAGTGCAAGTCTTCCTCTGACAGAGAGGGAAGGTCAATAGATTGCATACATGTTTGTAGTTTATGATTATCTCGTTGGTTGTGGGTATAGTTTTTCATAAAATGTGTAAAAGGTGTCTTGGATTTTAGAGGGATTGGCTGTAATTTGCCCAGATGAGGTCTTTAATTTGATAGATTTTGGATCGTGATTGTTTATTTTTAAGTTGTTTTGCTAGAAGGGAGTCTGGTTTATTGGCCTTGTAAAATTTTTGTTGCATCCACCTCAGGGCTTTTTCTATTTTTTTCTGAAAATAGAAGGTCTAATTCTGCCCTAATTTTGTCTACTTGCGCTGGTGGAGATGAGAGCTGTAGGCACTCCCTGCGTTGGTGGAGATGAGCGCCGTAGGCGCTCACACCTACGACCCCGTACGACTTAAGCATCATACCTACGACCCGCGGGACTACAGATCAACAAAAAACTCAAATACACAATTCACAGTGCAACACCCGTGGCACTTTAAAAAAATTGCCTGCAAAAATTACGGCCCTTAACACTTTGAAAAGGAAACCTCCACTTACCAAAAAACATCACACACAGCTTGGGGGGGACAGCCAGGACTTCTGGGAGTGAGGTTGCACGCAAATTAAGTCGCAGAGTTTCGCCACTCGGAAATCGCCTATGCTAGAAAAAAATGGCCACTGAAAAAAACGAAAAACAAGGCTATACAACCCGTAAACACGCAAAACACCGCCAGGCACATACGACTTTCACTCAGGAATGTATGAGGTACAAAATCCCGCACGACTTAAGCATCATACCTACGACCCGCGGACCCTACAGATCAACAGAAAACTAAAATACACAATTCAAAGAGAGACCCTTAGCCTGCAAAAAATTGCCTGCAAAAATTAAGGCCCGTAACACTCTGAAAAGGAAACCGCCACTTACAGAAAAAAAAATACGACCCGCAAAAAAATACGAAGTTAAAGGCCGAACCACGCACATCAAAAAACACGTAAAACACAAAAGATACAAAAAAAAACAAACATCACACACAGCACAGGGGGACAGCCAGGACGTCTGGGAGTGAGGTTGCACGCAAATTTAAGTTGAATTTGCAGAGTTTCGTCCCTCGAAAATCGCCTAAGTGAGAGAAAAAATGGCTGACGAAAAAAACAAAAACAAGGCTATACGACCCCTAAGCACGCAAAACACCGCCAGGCCCATATGACTTGCCACGTTGCTGACACTTACACCTCAGGTCAGCAACAGTCCAAATGTACATTGTATGCTGTAGGAAAATCAAAAGCGATTGTTAGCTCTTCAGGATATTGATTGCTGGATATATTAATTACAAATAGGTCAAGTATATTCATTTATTATTTAATTAATTAATTATTTATTATAAAAAAAAAAATATATATATATATATATAAAAAATAAAAATACAGACGAGAGGCTCGGAATGAGTGCCAAAGGCGCTCAGCGTCGGGCTCACACTGAATGCACAGGGTGCTCACAGAATCAAAAGTACACCAGGGGAGAGCCTCGCAATGTACGTCGAAGGCGCTCATTGCGAACCTCGCGATAAGCGCCGAAGGAGGTCACAAGACCAAAACTACACCAGCGCTACAATGAGCGCCGTGAGGCTCGCAATGAGCACCAAAGGTATTCAGTGAACCAAAAGCCTTACATTGTGTGGCAGACAGCATTACCTGCCTTACAGTTTTATTGCCCTATTAGTATTATATATTTTACATAATGTGCGTAAACATATTTAGCTCTTAATTATCGGGTATCTACTTTTGCGACTGCCCGAATCATGCCAATTTGAAGTAGCTAATATATATATATGTTTCAACAAATTGTGTCAGGTAACAGGCTGTCTTTGACCGACAAGCTCCTGATGCAAATTCTCACAGTTTGTCAGGGGGGATTTTTGGGAAGCCTTAGACATAATCCACTCAACATTGTTCTTTCTTGCCTTTTTCATTAATTTTCTGTCATTTTCTCTCCCATCTCTTGTCTCTCTGCTCTGTTTGTCTCATTCCTTCTTGATTCTAGGTTATTTCTTTAACTCCTATACAAACAGCAATAATTCACATTACTGTATAATGTTGACTATAAATATACATCAGACATATACACATATACAAACACATTAACAATGAACAGAGATTGAAATATTTAAGATTGTATGATCACACTTATGAGTCATATTTACATTATTTATTTACTAGCGACTTGCCCGTCAAAAATTACGGGGCAATAAAATTGGAAGCCATGGCAATGCTGTTTGAGACACAATGTAAAGCTTATTATACTGTGAGGACCTTCGACGTTAATTGCGAGCCTCGCGCTGAGTGCCTTTGGTGCTAATTGCGTGTCTCGCAATGAGCGCCTTTGGTGCTCATAGCGAGCAGCTCAATTTGAAGCTATGTCCATGCTGTTTGAGACACAATGTAAAGCTTTTTATACTCTAAGGACCTTCGGCGTTAATTTGGATCCTCACGATGAGTGACTTCAGGCGCTCATCGCGTGGCTCGCAATGACCGCCTTCAGGCGCTCATCGCATGGCTCGCAATGAGCGCCTTTGGCGCTCATAACGATCCACTCGTCTTGTTTACTTTTGTTTCTATGAGCGCCTTGCGATCTCCTGACAAACCCAGATATATATGTCAATATTTTTAGTATAATTATTAATTCATTATTTACTTAATAAAATAATATACTTTACCTATTTGAAATTGATATATGCAGCAATGAATAGCCTGAAGAGCTAAGTATCTATTTCTATTTTCCTGCAGCATACAATGTACATTTGGCCTGTTGGTGCTGTGAGGAGAAAGTGTCATTAATGTCCCAGCTGTGCATTAGAAATATGCTGGGTGCGCGAGGGCAAACCGTTGCTTTAGTTGTGTAAATTTCCATTTGAGATTTGTACTGTTAGTGTTGTAAAATGGTGTAATTTGTCTATGTGCTTCTCGGGTGTGGACCATAATTTGTCTATGTGCTTCTCGGGTGTGGACCATTTTCTGTGCTGGCTAAGTGTGTATTTTAGTACCTCGTACGTCCCTGGCAAAAGTCGTACGTGTCTGGCGGTGTTTTGCACAAATGTAGCCTTGTTTTCATTTTTATCGTCCGCTATTTTTTTCCTCGCTTCAGCGATTTCAAATTGTGTAAACTCATTAAATTGTTCTTTAATTAACGTGCAAGCTTAGTGGCAGATGTCCTGGCTTTCCCCCCATGCTCTGTGTGTTTAAAAAAAAAAATATATTATTTTGTTGTATTTTGTATTGTTTTGTGTTGTATTTGAATATACGCATTTTGTCCGTTAACCTCGTATTTTTGCAACCTCGTATTATTTATTTCTAAGTTCCGCGGGTTGTAATTAAAAGTCGTACGTCCTTGTCTGTGTTTTATGAGCTTTGGAGTCGTTGAGCCTCGTTTTCCTTTTTTTTTCGCCACCATTTTTTCTCTGGCTAAAATCGACAATAATCGACAATAATTTGCATGCAACCTCACCCCAGAGGTCCTGGCTGTCCCCCAGTGCTGTGTGTGATTTTTGTATATATATTTTTTTAATCTTCATTGTTTTTTGTGTTTTTTTGAATTTCGGCCGTTAAATTCGTATTTTTGCGGCTCGTATTTTCTTTTGTGTAAGGCCGTATTTTCTCTTTACGCGTTAGTGTTTTTTTTCTAAGTCCCACAGCGTGGTGTTTTTTTTGTCAAAGTCGTGCTTTCCTGGCGTTTATTTGTCCCGGGAGTGAGGCGGCGTAGAGCCTCCACCTTCGCAAATTTGCGGCCTGCAATGTAGCCGATATTGGAGCCTCTACCTCCGCAGCTGCGGCCCCTCGCTTTGCGATCCTCTGCATTTGCGGACAGAACTGCGTCTCTCACTGTGATTGACGCCGATTCGCAGTTTGACAACTATTATATATATATATATATATATATATATTTATATATTTATTTAATTAATATAATTAATGAGTGATAAGTGAATATATTTAGACACAAACATAAATATATACATCACTTTTCAAGCTTTGCATTCCCATGTGGTCATATTTTTAAAATTAACTACATTTGAGAAAACTGCAACACAGTACCTTTTTATGTAATTAGGATACTCTGAAATTTGCCATTTTGGTTTCACCAA
The DNA here is from genome assembly GCA_027410445.1 of Discoglossus pictus. Taxonomy (NCBI): domain Eukaryota; kingdom Metazoa; phylum Chordata; class Amphibia; order Anura; family Alytidae; genus Discoglossus; species Discoglossus pictus. The sequence continues at coordinate 84,862,204 of CM050169.1, forward strand.
ATCACCTTCCTGAGGTTCTGCCTACATAATCAGAATATGGCAGCTACAACTGCCAGTGCTCCCAGTAGGACTAAAGGGAAGTTTAGTTTAAAAGGACATTTCAACCTAGGAAAGTAACAGGTGCTAAAAGGAAAATAAATGGAGCCCCACATTAAAGAGTACTTGAATTTAAAAGTTGCAAACCATAACGGATGGTTTTTTTTGATTTGTTTCTTTATGAATTTTGTTTGTGCATTATCAAAGACTATAGACCACAGTATCTACATAAAAAGCTTAATGACTTTTGAGCACAACTCTCATAGGTCATTGTGCCTATGCAGTGTTCTCCAAGAATATCTCTGATTTGTCTTCCAATATACCCGCGGCCACACATTCCTCCAGACTCATTCATCTTCCTCTAGAACTCACATTATCCTCTTTTAATCTCTGAACCCCAATATGTATACATCCCAATTTCTTCCAAAACCCACCTCCCCCCGCCCAACACAAAGATTCCATGGCACTTAAGAACCAATAAGTCAATCTAATATGTCATATTATTTATATACAATAATTGACATAATACATCATCATAATAGCCCAAGGCGTATCCCATTATAATGACCACAACCACCTTTTTTTAAACTCACCCTCGTATCAGTCACCCTTTTTGAATACCAATAATCAACCCCCCGATGGACTCTATTATTTATTTTTTAGTCCTTAATATTTTTCTGAAACCTTATTCTACTCTACTGATTCCCCCCCCCAAAAAAGTAGTGTGCTATTAACTCAACCCCCCCTTACATTTTAATCTTCCATATAACCTCTTGTTTTAACTTGTTATTTTCCATCCATTTCTATATAACTTTTAAAATTGGAAAAAACACCTCAGTTGTTTCTAAAATCTTTTTCTGTATAAAAAAGATTTCCTTCCATTAATTAATAAAAATATATAATATTAAATGTATAATGTTCCATGGGAATCATTGTAGTAACTAATAACAAATAAGGACAAATAACTGAACTTACAAAATGAATTCATTAGTTCAACATGGACTAAAAAGTAATAAACTGTTTACAAAAAAAGGAAATCTAAATATAAAAATTAATTTACTCAAAAAATAAAAAAATTTTACTTAAAAATGAAACATAAATTATATGTGTAACATAGGACTTTGCATTTAATTTGAGAGATTTTGCTTTAATGTTATCACAAACATTGTTGATTTTTTTCTCTTTCTTTCCCTTATGCTTGTTCACTTCTGCTGGTCTCAAGACCTCCTTTTGCCCAACCTCTAAACTGTTATTTGCAGGTTTATGGTACATTTGAACAAAAGATCAAGAGGATTCTACACACTGTAACAATAAACTGTGTCATGTCATATGTTTATACTAGTCTCTAGCACAGACAGACAGTCATCCTCACCGTTTAAACTGGATATCCACCAACAATCTAAAATGTATTAACTAGTCAACAGGAAAATAGGCTGTTTATTAGCTCAATCAATCAATACCTATCCTTTTTGATTTGTTGTTTTTTATTTTTGTACTTGTTTATTCTTATTTGAAAAATAAACTTAAAAAATAATTAATTGGTTGATGACAGAAAATATTTAAAAATATATATATTCAAATTATAGCTTCTTTGAATATTTCTCACCTTGCCTAACATGATAAATAGAAGCAACATGAAGAATAATCCCACAAACAAATGTAATATGAATATATTAAGACATTATTGAGCATAAGACTACCTAATTGGAGACACTATTGAGGGTAAGACTACCTAAGATGAGACACTATTGAGGGTAAGACTACCTAAGAGAAGACATTATTGAGGGAAAGACTACCTAATAGGAGGCGCTATTGAGGGTAAGACTATCTAAAAAGAGACACTATTGAGGATATGACTACCTAAGAGGAGACACTATTGAGGAAATGAATACCTAAGAGGAGACGCTATTGATGTTAAGACTACATAAGAGAAGACACTATTGAGGGTACGACTACCTAAGATGAGACATTATTGAGGATAAGACTACCTAAAATGAGACATTAGTGAGGTAAGACTACCTGAGTGGAGACACTATTTAGGGTAAGGCTACCTAAGAGGAGACATTATTGAGGGTAAGACTACTTAAGTGGAGACACTATTGAGGGTTTACAACCTAAAATGAGACATTATTGAGGGTAAGACTACCTAAGTGTTTTGCATATTGATTTACCTTACAAGTAAAGGCTGATAAACTGCAGAGTGCACTAATTGTGCCCAGGTGAGAGGGGTGTGGATTGACTGTTTAACTTGTATAAAAGGTTTGTGAGCTGATTTGGGGCATGTTTACAAGTGGATCTACCTTACAAGTAAAGGCTGATAAACTGCAGAGTGCACTAATTGTGCCCAGGTGAGAGGGGTGTGGCTTGACTGTTAAACTTGTTTAAAAGGTTTGTGAGCTGGTTTGGGGCCTGTTTACAAGTGGATTTACCTTACAAGTAAAGGCTGATAAACTGCAGAGTGCACTAATTGTGCCCAGGTGAGAGGGGTGTGGTTTGACTGTTAAACATGTATAAAAGGTTTGTGAGCTGGTTTGGGGCCTGTTTACAAGTGGATTTACCTTACAAGTAAAGGCTGATAAATTGCAGAGTGCACTAATAGTTCCCAGGTGAGAGGGGTGTGGCTTGACTGTTAAACTAGGGAAAAAGGTTTGTGAGCTGGTTTGGGGCCTGTTTACAAGTGGATTTACCTTAAAAGTAAAGGCTAATAAATTGCAGAGTGCACTAATTGAGCCCAGGTGAGAAGGCAGAAGTTAATATAAACAGGAGAAGGGGAACTTGTGAGCTTGCGAACATTTTCAGTATCAAGTGCAATTCTAGTAAAAGCCTAGGAGTTTAAATAAAAGGAGGGACTTCAAAGAAAAGGGAGGGCAGGTTTATAGTGCAAAGGAGGAAAACTTTATATACATGTATTTTTTTTATATTCTTTACTTTTGCCACTGAAATTTTGTAGACAATAATAATAATTATGAGTCAGTCCAGTGGCAACCTTATTCAGTGTACATCCTGTCATATGTATGCAATACTGGAACAGATGATCCAGGGTCCATACCTCTGTGAGAGGTGTGAGCATGTTGCCTCTCTGGAAGCTCAAATTGGAGATCTGTAGAGGATAATTGCAGCACTTGGTGATATTGCTCCACTGGAAAGGGGGTTGGTGCTCACTGAGCATGGTTTAGCTGGGCCTAGCATGGAGGGTGGAGCTGGGGATAGTGAGGATGTCCAGGGAGGCAGCTGGGTTACAGTTACAAGGGGAAGCAGGGGGAACAGGAGGAGGCAGGCCAGTTCTGAGTGGGCAAACACCAACAGATTTGCCAGATTGAGTGAAACTGTTGGGGATGTCCATTCAGGAATGGCAATGCCAGATAGAGCTGTTCCCTCTAACAGCCAGGCGAACAGCTCTACTGGAGGAGAGGGAGGGCAGAATAGGCAGAACAACAGACAGGTTTTGGTTGTAGGGGACTCTATTATTAGGACGGTAGACAGGGTGATTTGTCACCCAGATCCCAGCAATCAAACAGTTTGCTGTCTCCCGGGTGCCCGGGTTCGTCATGTTGTGGATCGGGTAGACAAATTATTGGGAGGGGCTGGAAATGAACCGGCGGTCTTGGTACATATTGGTACCAATGACAAAGTTAGTGTAAGTGTCCTAAAGAATGATTTTAGAGAACTAGATAATAAGCTGAAGGCAAGGACCTCCAAGGTAGTATTTTCTGAGATACTACCAGTGCCACGTGCTAGCCCAGGGAGGCAGAAGGAGATTAGGGAGGTTAATGCGTGGCTAAAGATGTGGTGCACTAAGGAGGGGTTTGGATTTTTAGAGCACTGGGCTGACTTCTCACTTCGGTACAATCTCTACAGTAGGGATTACAGTAGTAGCTTTTGTACTAGGGGATAGGATGGTAGAAAGGCGGGAGGAGTTTTTAAACTAGTAGGTGGGGGGGAGGGACTAGATATAAGTAATGGGGTAGAAAGTGTAGAGGGTATAAGGGATAAATTAACAACTCATAGGGGAGGAGATGAGGGGAGGGGTAGTATAGTCAATAGGGAGGTAGTACTAAGTAATTAAAGTACAGTGGCAGGCACTTCAGAACTACAGACTCATAATATAAGGTGTATGCTTGCTAATGCCAGAAGCTTGCCAGGAAAAATGGGAGAGTTAGAATTATTAGCAATTAATGAAAAATGGGATTTAATAGGTATTACCGAAACGTGGTGGGATGAATCTCATGACTGGACTGTTAATCTGGATGGTTATAACCTATTTAGGAAAGATAGAGGCAATGGTAAATGAGGAGGAGGGATTTGTCTGTATGTTAAGCCTGAATTTAAGGCTATAGTCAGAGAAGATATTTATGGTAGACCTAGTGATAAAGTTGAATGTTTGTGGGTAGAGTTAAATAGTGGAGCAGCAAATTCCAAAAGAATATTAGTAGGAGTATGCTATAAACCCCCAAATATAGCTGAAAGTGAGGAAATACAATTATTGTTACAGATTGGAAATGCAGCTAAGCACGGGCAAGTTCTAATAATGGGAGATTTTAATTACCCTGAAATAAACTGGATAAATGAGACCAGCAGTTCAGCTAAGGGGAGCAGGTTCTTGAGTACACTCAGGGATCATTATCTGGCCCAGGTTATACAGGAGCCTACTAGAAATGAAGCTATCTTAGATTTACTCATCACAAATAATATTGATATAGTATCAAATGTTGAAATAGGGCAAACTTTCGGAAAACAGTGATCACAACACAGTCTCATTTGAGATTGAATTAAAAAACAACATTTTAAGGGGCCAACAAAAACTCTTAATTTTAAAAGGGCAGATTTTAACGGTCTAAGGGCAGCAATACAAAGTATAGACTGGGACAGAGAACTGATAGGTAAAAACACTGAACATAAATAAACAACATTTAAATCCTTACTAAATATACATACACATCGGCATATACCGTGTGGGAATAAAAGTAAAAGGAGTAAATACCATCCAATGTGGCTTAACAATGATTTAAAGATCAAGATATGGAGTAAAAAACAGGCATTTAAATTATACAAACAAGAGGGGACAGAGACTGCTTTACAGGAATACAAGGAAATCAACAAGGCTTGCAAAAGCGCGATTAGACTGGCTAAAATCGAAAATGAAAAATGTATTGCAGAAGAGAGTAAGACTAAACCTAAAATATTTTTTAAGTATATTAATGGGAAGAAGGCAAGGAAGGAAGCTATACAAACATTAGAATGTGAAACAGGCTGTCTGAAAATTAGTGACCAGGAAAAGGCAGATGAGCTAAATAGGTTCTTTTATTCGGTATACACAAGGGAGGTACCAGTGGTTGGGACACTGCAACATAATGGGGCTACACTACCTGTGCCAAATAATTGATTAACACAGGAAGTAATCCAAAAGAGGTTGGAAAAAATAAATGTTAATAAAGCCCCGGGTCCTGATGGAATACATCCACGGGTACTAAGGGAACTGGGTTCTGTAATAGCCAAACCATTATATTTAATTTTTCAAGATTCACTCAACACAGGGTCTCTACCAGATGACTGGAGAAAACCTGATGTGATACCTATATTTAAGAAGGGAGCAAGCGCAAATCCGGGGAATTATAGACCAGTGAGCCTCACTTCTGTAGTGGGAAAGCTTTTAGAAGGGTTAATAAGGGATAATATACAAGAATATGTCTATTTGAACAGGATTATAAGTAGGAGTCAACATGGATTTATGAGGGATAGGTCATGTCAAACAAATCTAATTAGTTTCTATGAGGAGGTTAGTAGGAACCTGGATCAAGGCAACTCAGTGGATGTAATCTTTTTGGATTTTGCAAAGGCTTTTGATACAGTGCCACATGGGAGACTATTGAGCAAACTAAGGGATACAGGAATTGCAGTAAATATCTGCTCATGGATTGAGAGCTGGCTAAAAGACAGGAAGCAAAGGGTTGTTGTAAATGGAACATAGTCCAATTGGACTAATGAAGTAAGTGGGGTTCCTCAGGGTTCAGTATTAGGTCCTCTCCGTTTTAACATATTTATTAATGACTTAGAGGTAGGATTGGAGTGTGGTGTCTCCATTTTCGCTGATGACACAAAGTTGTGCAAGGTAATTAAATCAGATAATGATGTGCTTTCCATCCAAGGGGATTTACTTAAAATTGAGGAATGGGCATCTAAATGGCAGATGAGATTTAATACGAATAAATGTAAGGTTATGCATCTGTGAAGGAAAAATAGCCATGCAATTTATAATCTTAATGGAGCAAATCTAGGTGTATCAGATATTGAAAGGGATTTGGGAGTGCTTGTGGACAACCACCTAGGTAACAGTGCTCAAAGCCAAGCAGCAGCTGCAAAGGCATATAAAATATTAGCATGTATTAAGAAGGGTATAGAAGCCAGGGAAGCAAATATAATTCTGCCACTATACAAATCTCTAGTACGCCCTCATTTGGAATATGGAGTACAATTTTGGGCACCACTTCATAAAAAGGACATTTTAGAGTCGGAAAACGTACAGAGAAGGGCAACAAAACTAATAAGGGGAATGGAGGGGCTAAGTTATGAAGAAAGACTAACCAAATTAAAATTATTTTCTCTAGAAAAAAGGCGTCTAAGAGGAGATATGATTACCTTATATAAATACATCCAGGGTCAGTATAAAGATTTGTCACGGGAGCTTTTTGTGCCAAGAGGTTTTCAACTGACAAGAAGACATCCCTTGAGGTTAGAAGTAAAAAGATTCCACCTCAAAGAAAGAAAAGGGTTCTTCACAGTAAGGGTGGTTAATCTGTAGAATTCTCTATCAGAGGAGGTGGTGACAGCGGATTCGATAGATAACTTTAAAAGGGAACTAGATTTATTTATAATTAAAAAGGAAATTCAGGGTTATCATGGATAATTAGAGAGACAGTATTGATCCAAATGTTTTACATTTCCCTTTGAGACAATTGGCTCGCTTGTGTTTTTTTTTTTCTATTTTCCTTTCTCTGGACTAATTAATAATTAAAATTTAAAAAATACTAATAATTGATTACTAATTAATTAACAACTAATGAATTAATAGTTAATCCTCATATTGCACATCAGAGGAGATCTTAAAAGGTTGAACTTGATGGACTGAAAGTCTTTTTTCAACCTTAAATACTATGTAACTATGTAACTATTTAGGGTAAGACTACCTAAGAGGAGACACTATTGAGGGAAAGACTACCTAAGATGAGACATTATTGAGGGTAAGACTACCTAAGTGGAGACAGTATTGAGGGTAAGGCTACCTAAGAGGAGACATTAATGAGGGAAAGACTACCTAGGAGGAGAAACTATTGAGAGTCAGACTACCTAAGTGAAAACATTATTGAGGGTAAGCCTAAGATTTTTAAATGTAAGTTTGCTTTTTCATTATAGAAACATAATTGTGTAAGGGTACTTGCAGTTAGTAGAAAATTCATAGAGGTTATAATCTATTAGTTTTTATCTTCATAAGAACAAATATATTCACAACTTGACCAGATTGGACCTAGTCTTCAGATTAATTAAATTAACTACAATATAATAATGTACATTTTAGTTTTTAACTAGTTGTGAAGTTGGTGCTTAAACTAACAAGTTACTGATGTATTTTAGGATTTAGAAGTGCTATACCGCTCATTAATAAAGATCCTCAACTAGGTAGTATCTAAGAAGGAGTTGTCAGAAGATAATTGAACTCCATGTATATTTTTGCATTCATCCAAACAACATAAAGTTAACTATAATGCATTTGGAGAGACTTGTCTCATGGAGACCCCTTCCATTATTAATGGAGGTGTCACAGACCCCTTAGTACTGTACAGTTCAACTATATTTCTGTCTGCCAATAACAAACATGGAGGAAAATGCTTTTCATGATCAATGAACCAGAACCAATGCATTCAGTTAAGACTTAAAGCTGTTTCCACTAGGCTCTCCCATCCCCCTTTACTCCCATCCCACCATTGCCTATACACTTTCAAGGATTTAAAGAAAAGCCCCCTCCTATAGTGGATTCCACTTGGAGAGAAATTCCACACATTTCCAAGGCTGATCTTTCATGTTTGTGCATTGATATTCAGCTAAAAGGAACCCCCCACATACACACACACAAAACCCACCCCACCTTTTTGCTCTTATGAAGCACAATAGGGGCAGTCCTGTATTGGGCACAGGGTTCTCTTTACAGAACATAGGAGCAATTTAAGATCATTGGTTTTACCCCTTAAAAATTTAGAAGACAGTTAAAACCTTGTATGATCATTTGGAGGCAAAAAAGTTAAAATATATATATAAAAAATATTTTTATATATTTTTTAATTTACATAAACTTTTTGATTTTGTAAAAAACACAAAAAAATAAAATAAACTTGGAAAAAAAATATTTTTACTTTTTTTTATATATTCTTTAATTTACAGAATTTTTGGATTTTGTAAAAAAAAACAGCTGGCTGCACAGATTTCCAAGAGGCAAAAAAGTAAAGTTTATATTCTTTAATTTACAAAAAATAAAAAAATGAAAGAATATATAAAAAATGTATATATATATTTTTTTCTATTTTATCTTTTTTTGCCTCTTGTAAAAATTTTTTTTTTACAAAATCAAAAAAGGCTTGTGATGAGCACTGAAAGTGCTCAGAGAAGCAAAAGCCTCACATTGTGTGGCAAATAGCTTACAATTTTATGCCTGTCATTTTTTGACTGGCAATTCGCTAGTGTAATATATATTGTTCAAAAAATCTAACTCCTACCTTCATTAACCTGTATAGTCATATCTATTTGTCTGTATATAAAAAAAATCATTATTGCAGATATTTGTTTTCTACACCAAAACAAATGTGCGAGTAAAAAAAGCTCCACACTTGATACACATGGTTTAGATTTAATGTCAGTAGGTTCATTAGAAATAGGGTCCAGATGAGCTGTGTAAATGTTAATGGGGGTGCTTATTGCAGCTGAATTAGACCCAACCTGACATCCCAAATTATAGAGCAGTGAGAGCCTATGCTTTACAAGGCTGAACCTCTCATTGTATACAAACACCAAATACAATTTTGTTTAGCAACTTTCCTTATTTGAGTGATTAAAGAGATGGCAGCCTTACCTAGAAACAATACTACCCACACCCTTTAGAATGTAAGTTTGCGAGTTTTCAATCTTGTAAAGTGCTTTAGGGGAAGCACTGTGTATATCTGATGAAAGTTCAATAACATGATCTTATGTTATTTTCATTGTGGGGAAATTGTTTATACTTGTACCTAACCCCTGTATAGCGCTACAGAATATGTTGTTGCATTACAAATAATGGATAATAACAATAATACTATTTCTCTCAATATGTATTTTAAGATACTTTAAACTGGTATTGTATCTGTACTAACCATATACTAAACAGTAGCACTACACCAATAATAGTGTGGTAGAGAATACTCTGTATTATGAAATTCAATATATTCCATTTTGAGTGCCAACTGACCTCAGAAAAACCTAGAAAAATATTTGAAATCCAGATTTCAGTTATTACTTATTAAGCACTTCTTAATAAAATACAAAACCTAGAAGTAAATAGATACCCAGGTATATTATATACCTAAGTAACATCCAGGAACCTTCCATATCCCTTTAAATAATCTCAGGCTCCAAGCTATTTTACCAAACTGTAGTAGGATATGTTTCTACAGGGCGGGTGGTTGGAGCTATTGTGGACCAATTAGAGAGATTCCAGTGGACACCAAGCTGTTTCTGTATATGAGAATGTACCTTTGAGGTGTGAAATATATCAGATGTTATAGGTTCTTTAAGCATGTCATTGTGATGGATCCACTAAGTTTCACAGGGGCTGGGAAGGGCAACGTCCTTTAGAAAATAACTATCACAACCTACAGTAAAGTTCTTCAGAGCTCATGAGAACCTAAGTGATTCTAGTGGATTATAGGATTTAATATTAATAGAATATGTTGTATTTTATACCGATCTATATTTCTGTCAGAATATTGATATCCTTTTATGGACAGATATTTTGGAAAGCCTTGAAGGCATCATTACTCTGTGTTATGAAGACGTTATGTTGATTCAATAACATAGATCAAACTGCAGCTATCATTTTTGATTAAGTATTCCAGTTTCTTTATTATTTTGTTAAAGCCACTAAGTAATTATCTGCCATCCCTTCCAAATTACTTATCAGATCCAAACATATAACAGCACAGGCAAATTATGATGCCACATCTCGCATTGAATCTATTGGCTGGCAGGTAATTTCTCACAATGGGCGCCTCATGTTGTATTGGTTGCGTGTATATCTTGCATGTGTAGAAAACTCTATGTAGAGAACTAGTAACATGAGTTTGTAACAAAGGGGCATCCACTGTAATAGCAATGCGTGAGACACGCCTACTGCGCAGGCGCCACATCACCAGTGACTCAGTGCATGTGCAGTACACCGCTCAGCGACACTCACCACCGCCATTACAGTGTCGGGAGCGCCGGGAGACACAGCACTGGGAGAGACAAAGTCGGAAGAGAAAAAGATACAGACAGGAGAGAGAAGAGAGAGACAGACACAGCAGAGAGAGACAGACAGAAACAGGACACACACAGACAGACAGGAGAGAGAGAGGGAGACACACAGGACAGAGAAAGAGAGAAGGATGGTCAGGAGAGAGAGACAGACACAGGACACACAGTGAGAGATATGCAGACAAGAGAGAGACAGACACAGGAGAGAGAAAGCGAGAGGAGAGCCACAGACAGACACAGGAGAGAGAGAGAGACACACACACACACAGGAGAGAGGGACACAGAACACAGAGAGAAACACAGGACACAGAGAGAGACACAGGACAAAGAGAGAAACAGGAGAGAGACACAGGACAGATAGACAGACACAAGAGAGAGACAGGAGAGAGAAACACAGTGAGAGGTACAGACAGGAGAGAGACAGACACACACAGGAGAGAGAAAGCGAGAGGAGACCGATCGACAGACACAGAAGAAAGGGACACAGAACACAGAGAGAAACACATGACACAGAGAGAGAGAGACACAGGACAGAGCGAGAGAGAGAGACACACATACAGGAGAGAGCGAGATAGGCAGGACAGAGAGACAGAAACAGGAGAGGGAGACAGACTTGAGAGACGGACAGAAGAGAGAGAAACACAGGACAGCATGAGAGCGCACAGACAGATTGTACAGAGAGAGAGCGCAGAGAGAGAGAGAGAAAGTACTCATTACATAACATAACACAAATTAAAACATTTTTTTTTTTTTTTTTTAAATTTAACTCCTGTTCTTAATATACATGATTTTGGTGTCTAACCCATCACAGCACATTTAATCTTATCAGACTGACAGAATCTCTTTATAAGGCTGATTGGAATTGACTATTTCCAATAAAAAGAAAGGGAAAATAAAACCTAAATACAAATGTTTAATCCTGTAATTTGTAATTCAAGAATACACTGCTGGGCTCGCACAGTGAAATTAACTGGCACATCCCAAATTTGCCACTCGCCATATTGTGTTTTTCACTTCCAGCCTGACAGGCCTCTTTCACATTCAAATGAACTGCTTTTTTTTGTTTAGCATTTACAAAGGAGAAATAAACATTTATCATCGCAAGCCGTAAAAGCAGATCCTCCGGGCCGCTACTGAGAGTGATGAGTGGGATCGTGAGAGGAGGTATTAGGAAACCGTGCACACACAATACTATAGATAGACAGATATATGCAAAAATTACTTGAACTTACCCCTGTATAGTGCTACGTAATATGTTGGCGCGTTACAAATAAAATAAATAAAATAATCATATCTATATAGGAAATAGATAGATAGATAGATACATAGATAGCATAGATATATAGAGTTAATAGAATATGTTTTACATTTAAATAAATACTACAAAATACAGCAACCATAAAATAAACATTTTTGATATTGAAGTGGATTGATTGCCTGTGGATGTATGCTATATATGATATCAATTTTATTCAATAAACTCCATATTATATATATATATATATATATACAGCAAGGAGAGAGAGAGAGAGGTAGGTAGAAATATATTGAAGTAAATAGAGGAACCAATAGATGGATCAATAGACTATATAAATACTACAAAACACAAAATATAGCAACCACAGAACACACACAAATAGGTTTACATGTCTAAAAGAGGTCATAAAACCTGTGTTTACCACGTAACAGCTCTACACTACACATTTTTGTGGTAAGAACGAGTCAATTGACCTACTTTAGACACCTAAGTGTATTCATGTATTTTATGATTGCTGTTCTTTGCACATTTGTGGGTTTATATCATAGGTTGCCCACCACACCCTACACTGGGTGTCAGGCAAGAACATATACCGGTATATATTTATTTATTTAGCAAATAAGCAACATATCTCAGTACGGTGTTAAAACACTCTTGGGGTTGAAATGTCATTTTTTTTTTCATTCAACAAAACACAACCATACAGAAGTGCACTAAATATTTAAGTATAAAGGCTAATACGTTGATATGTATTTTCCAAGACAGAATCTGTTTTTACTTCATTAGTTTTCTATAATGATATGGTGTAGCTATAGCTGTAGTGAATGTGTAAAATAAAATAAAAAAATCAAACAGAAGAATGAATACCTGCTAAAATTTTTTTTTTTTTTAAATGTAAAAAAATAATATTTGTTTAAAAACGTTGCCTAAGTAAGAGCTTAATAAAACAGAAAAAAACGTCAGACACTTACAGCCTTATTAAATTGCGATTCAGTAAATTTAAAAGGGCTCTATTTAAGCACACAGCAATTTTTTTTAACAGAAGTTTTTAGTTAGTGAACTTCTAGCCAAAAGCAAGGTCTTCACTAAACTAAAAACGTCTGTAAATAAAATATGCTGCGTCCTTAATTAAAGCCCTTTTAAATTTACCGAATCACAATTTAATAAGGCTGTTAGTATGTAATTGATGCTGTTGTTTGAACCTGGTGTAATCCATTATACAACGGTTGACATTTTGTGTGTGAGAGGGACATTTACACTTCTGGTTGCATTCCCTGAAGCAAGGAGTCTGCTTCTGGACCAGATGGAGATGGAAGGGATGTGGTGTCAATTAACAAAGGTTTTATCTTCCCTCCTTCAACACACATCATCATGGACCAGTGGTTAGGATTCTGTGCTTTCACAACTGCAACCTGGGTTTGATTCCAGTCTGGGAACAAAGAGATCACATAGTTACATATAATTACATAGGCCCTCATTCAATTGCCATTTGGCCAATTGAATAGGGGTCTAAATAAGCACATAGCATATTTTTTTTAAAAAAAGTTTTTAGTTAGTAAAAACCTTGCTTTTGGATAGATGCTCACTAACTAAAAACCTCTTTTAAAAATACCGTATATACTCTAGTATAAGCCAAGTTTTTAGGGGGTTTAGGTTTAGGTTGAGGAGGGGGGTTGGGGTTGAGGTTGAGGAGGTGTTTTGGGGTTGAGGTTGAGGAGGGGGGTTGAGGTTGAGGAGGGAGGTTGAGGATGGGGGGTTGAGGATGAGGATGGGGGGATTGAGGAGGGGGTTGAGAATGAGGAGGGAGTTTGAGGATGAGGAGGGAGGTTGAGAATGAGGGGTTGAGGAGGGGGGTTGAGGAGAAAGGATGAGGATGGGAAGGTTGAGGATGAGGATGGGGGGCTTGAGGAGGGGGTTGAGGATGGGGGGGGGTTGAGGAGAGAGGATGAGGATGGGGGGTTGAGGAGGGAGGATGAGGAGGGGGTTGAGGATGAGGAGGGAGGTTGGGGGGTTGAGGAGTGAGGATGGGGGGTTTGAGGATGAGGAGGGGGTTGAGGATGAGGAGGGAGGTTGAGGATGAGGAGGGAGGTTGAGGATGAGGAGGGGGTTTAGGATGAGGAGGGAAGTTGAGGAGGGAGGTTAAGGATGAGGAGGGAGGTTGAGGAGTGGGGTTGAGGAGGGGGAAGAGACACAGGGAAGGGAGAGGTTGGAAGAGACACAGGGAAGGGAGAGGGGAGAAGAGACACAGGGAAGGGAGAGGGGAGAAGAGACACGGAGAGAGAGGGGGACACAGGGGGCAGCACATTTCCCACCCTCGGCTTATACTCGAGTCACTCATTTTACCCAGTATTTTGTGGTAAAATGGGTGCCTCGGCTTATACTCGAGTATATACGGTATATGTTATGTGCTTATTTAGACCCCTATTCAATTGGCCAAATTGCAATTGAATGAGGGCCATAGTATTTGAGGTTGAATAAAGACTGTTAGTCCATCAAGTTTAACCTTTTCAGATCTCTTCTGATCGTTTTAATATGTGGATTATTTGTTAATAATTGTTAATTGATCCAGAGGAAGGCAAACAGAAAATAAATAAATAAATAAACTTTGTCAAATGTCTCATAAGGGGGAAAAAAAAGCAAAATTCCTTACTAACCCCAGAGACTGGCGATCACATTTCTCCCAGGATCAATATTCCTTTGTTATAGGATAACCTTGAATGTAATCTTTATTCAAAAATATATCTAACCCCTTTTTAAAATTATTTATTGAATTTGCGGTCACCACCTCCTTTGGTAGATAATTCCACAGTTTAACTACCCTAGCTGTGTCAGTTGAAAACCTCTTGGCACAAAAAACTTGGCAAAGCCTTATATTGACCCTGGATGTATTTAAATAAGGTAATCATATCCCCTCGTAAACGACTTTTTTCTAGGGAAAATATGTTTAATTTTCTCATAACTTATCCCCTCCATTCCCCTTATTAGTTTTGTTGCCCTTGTCTGTACGTTTTCCAGCTATAAAATGTCCTTTTTATGAAGTGGTGCCCCATAATTGTACTCCATATTCCAAATGAGGGCATACTAGGGATTTGTACAGTGACAGAATTATATTTGCTTTCCTTGCTTCTGTACCCTTCTTAACACATGCTAATATTTTACTTGCCTTTGCAGCTGCTTCTTGGCATTGAGCACTGCTACATAGGTGGTTATCCACAAGTAGTCCAAAATCCCTTTCAATATCAAATACCCTTAGATTTGCTCCATTAAGATTATACATTGCATGGCTATTTTTTCTTCCCAAATGCATAACCGTACATTTATTTGTATTAAAGCCATTTAGCCACCCATTTCTCTAATTTATGCAAATTCCTTTGTAGGGAAAGTACATCATTATCTGATTTAATTACCTTGCAAAACTTATTGTCATCAGCAAAAATGGAGACACTACTTTCGAGTCCTAATTCTACGTCATTAATAAATATGTTAAGAAGGAGAGAAACCCCACTTACCACATTAGTCCAATCGGAGTATGTTCCATTTACAACAGCCTTTGCTACCTGTCATTTAGCCAGCTATCGATTCATGAGCAGATATTTACTGCAATTCCTGTATCCCTTAGTTTGCTCAATAGTCTCCCATGTGCCACTGTATCAAAAGCCTTTGCAAAATCCAAAAAGACTACATACACTGAGTTGCCTTGGTCCAGGTTCCTACTGACCTCTTCATAGAAACTAATTAGATTTGTTTGACGTGACCTATCCCTCATAAATCCATGTTGACTCCTACTTATAATCCTGTTCAAATAGATATATTCTTGTATATTATCCCTTATTAACCCTTCTAAACGCTTCCCCACTACAGAAGTGAGGCTCACTGGTCTATAATTTCCCGGATTTGCTCTTGCTCCCTTTTTAAATATAGGTATCACATCTGCTTTTCTCCAGTCATCTGGAAGAGACCCTGTGTTTAGTGAATCTTGAAAAATGAAATATAATGGTTTGGCTATTACAGAACCCAGTTCCCTCAGTACCTGTGGATGTATTCCATCAGGACCCGGGACTTTACCAACATTTATTTTTTCCAACCTCTTTTGGATTACTTCCTGTGTTTAGCTCATCTGCCTTTTCCTGGTCACTAATTTTCAGATGGCCTGTTTCACATTCTAATGTTCCTATAGCTTCCTTCCTCGCCTTCTTCCCATTAATATACTTAAAAAAATATTTTAGGGTTAGTCTTACTCTCTTTTGCAATAAATTTTTCATTTTCTATTTTAACCAGTCTAATAGCGCTTTTGCAAGCCTTGTTGAACTTAGTGTCATCCGCAAAAATGGAGACACTACTTTCGAGTCCTACTTCTACTTCATTAATAAATAGGTTAAGAAGGAGAGGAACCCCACTTACCACATTAGTCCAATTGGAGTATGTTCCATTTACAACAACCCTTTGGTACCTGTCATTTAGCCAGCTCTCGATCCATGAGCAGATATTTACTGCAATTCCTGTATCCCTTAGCTTGCTCATTAGTCTCCCATGTGCCACTGTATCAAAAGCCTTTGTAAAATCCAAAAATACGACATCCACTGAGTTGCCCTGATCCAAGTTCCTACCTACCTCCTCATGGAAACTAATTAGATTGGTCTGACATGACCTATCTTTCATAAATCCGTGTTGACTTCTACTTATGATCTTGTTCAAATAGACATATTCTTGTATACTGTCCCATATTAACCCTTCTAAAAGCTTCTCAGCTTCAGATGTTAGGCTTAAAAGCCTATAATTCCCTGGATTTCAGGTTTACACCGACACCCATGGTATATTGAACTGTAACTATGGAGGTCCCTATGCACCCCTTTGCAAAAGGGGTCCTCAATGGACCCCCATGGTATCACTAACCATGCATGGACCTCAATGGCACATAACTTTAATCATTTTCTATGTGGTCCTGAAACACTCCTGTAGCACCATATACGCTTGTGCCTTGGGGGTCTTCATGGAATTCAATGGCACCTAAAGGGAAACCCCTGTGATTGATGCCAATGAACCTTCATCTTTGGGCTTATGAAATGGGACTCTGCATGAGAAAAAATACTACGGGTGAGCCTCCTCTGAGGAGTGACTAATAGGTTTGGGTGCACATTCCTGCCTTAAACAGGCATTTTGAGGCATTAATCGCATTAACACACATTATGAATGGGTGAATCAGAAAGGCTGACTGACAATTCAAAATGGGCATTCGTTTACTGTAGGAAAATGCATTTAAAAAAAATAAGTTTCAACTAATACATAATTGCATAGTAATTGAGGTTGAAAAAAGTATTTTAGCCCATCAAGTTCAATCTTTTAAGATCTCCTCTGATCTGCAATATGCAGATTAGTTGTTAATTGATCCAGAGGCAGGCAAACAAAAAAAAAAAAAACAGTGAAACTTTGCCAATTGTCTCAAAAGGGAAAAATAATGAATTCCTTCCTGACCCCAGATACTGGCGATCTGATTAATCTCTGGATCCATACTCCCTCTCTAGTTAACTAGCATAACCTTAAATGCCTTTTTTAATTAAAATGTAAAGTTATCTAACGAATCCGCTGTCACTACCTCCCTTGGTAGAGAATTCCACAGATTAACCACCTTAATACCTTATTTGAAATCTTCACTGAATTACTTTACCTTTCAGGCCCATTAGTTGTATTAATGCAAATGTGTGGTAGCCCTGTGGGTGGGGTTTTACTACTATAAATACAATACATACAGTTTAATGTTTAATTAATGGTCTCTTTCAGATAAGAAATAAATTGAGATGAGACGACATGTTATTCTTCTGAAATGTGGGGAAAAAAGATGTTTGGAGGACAAAATTGATTGTCTACTGAAATGAAATGTAAATTATGTTTTTTTAAATAAAGGACAATATTAATCTTTTAAATGTGTTATGTTCATGTATGTTAGAGATCCAATAAACATAATAGAGGAAGAAACTGGATATGCATAACATATTATTCGTTTTGCAAAGTTGTTTAATGTTAAAGCGGATTCTATTAGTTAACTTAGTAAATTAAGCTGAAATACCCTACTCTAATTTTTAGTTTATTTTCAATCCTTTTAATGCAAGACTATTTGCTTTTCATTTGCAGTTCAGCTGAAGATGTCTGTGAGAACCAAGAGGACCTTTAGTTTAACTAAATGCTGTAAAAATGTATCTGTTTCAAAATATTCAGTGAGGTTATGGTCAATTAACCTCATAAAGTTATAGCTTTGTACCTTTGTGAGATATTCTTTCTACAACACTAAAGCATGAATTATTGGGAGGGGCTGCAAATGAACCGGCGGTCTTGGTACATATTGGTACCAATGACAAAGTTAGTGGAAGATGGAGTGCCCTAAAGAATGCTTTTAGAGAACTAGGTAATAAGCTGAAGGCAAGGACCTCCAAGGTAGTATTTTCTGAGATACTACCAGTGCCACGTGCTAGCTCAGGGAGGCAGAAGGAGATTAGGGAGGTTAATGCGTGGCTAAAGATGTGGTGCACTAAGGAGGGGTTTGGGTTTTTAGAGCACTGGGCTGACTTCTCACTTTGGTACAATCTCTACAGCAGGGATGGATTGCACTTTAATGACGAGGGATTTTTTGTGCTAGGGGATAGGATGGTAGAAAGGCTGGAGGAGTTTTTAAACTAGTAGGTGGGGGGGAGGGACTAGATATAAGTAATGGGGTCGAACGTGTAGAGGGTATAAGGGATGAATTAACTTATAGGGGAGGAGATGGGGGAGG
Organism: Discoglossus pictus; assembly: GCA_027410445.1. NCBI lineage: Eukaryota > Metazoa > Chordata > Amphibia > Anura > Alytidae > Discoglossus > Discoglossus pictus. The sequence goes on from CM050169.1 coordinate 84,880,797, forward strand.
GGTAGTATAGTCAATAGGGAGGTAGTACTAAGTAATTCAAGTACAGTGGCAGGCACTTCAGAACTACAGACTCATAACATAAGGTGTATGCTTGCTAATGCCAGAAGTTTGCCAGGAAAAATGGGAGAGTTAGAATTATTAGCAATTAATGAAAAATGGGATTTAATAGGCATTACTGAAATGTGGTGAGATGAATCTCATGACTGGACTGTTAATCTGGATGGTTTTAACCTATTTAGGGAAGATAGAGGCAATGGTAAACGAGGAGGGATTTGTCTGTATGTTAAGCCTGAATTTAAGCCTATAGTTAGAGAAGATATTTATGGTGGACCTAGTGATAAAGCTGAATGTTTGTGGGTAGAGTTAAATAGCGGAGCAGCAAATTCCAAAAGAATATTAGTAGGAGTATGCTATAAACCCCCAAATATAGCTGAAAGTGAGGAAATACAATTATTGTTACAGATTGAAAATGCAGCTAAGCATGGTCAAGTTCTAGTAATGGGAGATTTTAATTACCCTGAAATAAACTGGATAAATGAGACCAGCAGTTCATCTAAGGGGAGCAGGTTCTTGAGTACACTCAGGGATCATTTTCTGGCCCAGGTTGTACAAGAGTCTACTAGAAATGAAGCTATCTTAGATTTACTCATCACAAATAATATTGATATAGTATCAAATGTTGGAATAGGGCAACCTTTGGGTAACAGTGGTCAGAACACGGTCTCATTTGAGATTAAATTAAAACATTTTTTTTTTCAGGGGCCAACAAAAACTCTTAATTTGAAAAGGGTAGATTTTAACGGTCTAAGTGCAGCAAAACAAAGTATAGACTAAGAGAGAGAACTGATAGGTAAAAATAATGAACATAAATGGACAACATTTAAATCCTTACTAAATATACATAAACATCGACATATACCATGTGGGAATAAAAGTAAAAGGAGTACATCCCATCCAATGTGGCTTAACAATGATTTAAAGATCAAGATACAGAGTAAAACACAGGCATTTAAATTATGCAAACAAGAGGGGACAGGGACTGCTTTACGGGATTACAAGGAAATCAACAAGGCTTGCAAAAGCACTATTAGACTGGCTAAAATATAAAATGAAAAATTAATTGCAAAAGAGAGTAAGACTAACCCTAAAATATTTTTTAAGTATATTAATGGGAAGATGGCAAGGAAGCAAGCTATAGGAACATTAGAATGTGAAACAGGCCATCTGAAAATTAGTGACCAGGAAAAGGCAGATGAGCTAAACACAGGAAGTAATCCAAAAGAGGTTGGAAAAAATAAATGTTAATAAAGTCCCGGGTCCTGATGGAATACATCCACGGGTACTAAGGGAACTGGGTTCTGTAATAGCCAAACCATTATATTTCATTTTTCAAGATTCACTCAACACAGGGTCTCTTCCAGATGACTGGAGAAAAGCAGATGTTATACCTATATTTAAAAAAAGGAGCAAGAGCAAATCCGGGGAATTATAGACCAGTGAGCCTCACTTCTGTACTGGGGAAGCTTTTAGAAGAGTTAATAAGGGATAATACACAAGAATATATCTATTTGAACAGGATTATAAGTAGGAGTCAACATGGATTTATGTGGGATAGGTCATGTCAAACAAATCTAATTCGTTTCTATGAGGAGGTTAGTAGGAACCTGGATCAAGGCAACTCAGTGGATGTAGTCTTTTTGGATTTTGCAAAGGCTTTTGATACAGTGCCACATGGAAGACTATTGTGCAAACTAAGAGATACAGGAATTGCAGTAAATATCTGCTCATGGATTGAGAGCTGGCTAAAAGATAGGAAGAAAAGGGTTGTTGTAAATGGAACATACTCCGATTGGACTAATGTGGTAAGTGGGGTTCCTCAGGGTTCAGTATTAGGTCCTCTCCTTTTTAACATTTATTAATGACTTAGAGGTAGGATTGGAGAGTGGTGTCTCCATTTTCACTGATGACACAAAGTTGTGCAAGGTAATTAAATCAGATAATTATGTGCTCTCCGTCCAAATGGATCTACATTTAATTGAAAATAATGGCAGATGAGATTTAATACGAATAAATGTAAAGTTATGCATCTGGGAAGGAAAAATAGCCATGCAATTTATAATCTTCATGGAGCAAATCTAGGTGTATCAGATATTGAAAGGGATTTGGAAGTACTTGTGGACAACCACCTAGGTAACAGTACTCAATGCCAAGCAGCAGCTGTGAAGGCAAATAGAATATTAGCATGTATTAAGAAAGGTGTAGTAGCAAGGGAAGCAAATATAATTCTGCCACTATACAAATCTCTAGTATGCCCTCATTTGGAATATGGAGCACAACTAAGAGGAGATATGATTACCTTATATAATACATCCAGGGTCAGTATAAAGATTTTTCAAAGGAGCTTTTTTTGGTTTCTGTTGACCAACATTATGGCACAGGAGGGACACAGGGGGCAGCATATTTCCCACCCTCGGCCTTTACTCGAGTCACTCATTTTTCCCATTATTTTGTGGTAAAAAAGGTGCCTTGGCTTATACTTGGGTCGACTTATACTCCTATTCATTTTATTTCCACATGGTACATGCCGATGGGTATGTATATTTAGTAAGGATTTGAATGTTGTCCATTTATTTTCAGTATTTTTCCCAGTAATTTCTTTATCCCAGTCTATACCAAGAGGTTTTCAACTGACAAGAGGACATCCCTTGAGGTTAGAAGTAGAAGATTCCACCTCAAAGAAAGAAAAGGGTTCTTCACAGTACGGGTGGTTAATCTGTGGAATTCTCTACCAGAGGAGGAGGTGACAGCGGATTCGATAGATAACTTTAAAAGGGGACTGGATTTGTTTCTAATTGAAAAGGGAATTCAGGGTTATCCTGGATAATTAGAGAGAGTAAAATCTTTGGGTTTATCAGCTGTGAAAAATGGAATTAATAGTGCCGAAATCTGTTACTATAAAGTAACACAAATCATATTTTGGGTGGGTGTGAACAGGGTAGGAAGGAGGGCATGTTAGATGTGTTCAGAGGCAGAAGAGTGGTGGTGTGTGAGGCTCTAGGGCTGGAGGTAAAGAAAACTAAGATTTATGGAATTAGAAAATATGTTAGTTGATCAGTGCTTTTGCTTAGGTGGATGGTATGGGGCCCAGTGTCACTGGCTGAGCCCCCATAGAAGTTATTACTTAGTCCTGATGGTGAATGTAAACATCAGTACATACAGTGTTGGAGAAAAAAAACATACCCACAAACCACTTTTTACTCCGAAACCCTATGATTATTTTTTTATTATATTTTATTTATACAAAACATCCATCAGCAACAAAAAAACATCCAAAATATCTGCTGGTGACCGACTAGGCTGACTGGACACAAATATAACACAGTTTTTATATGGTTTACATAAAGAACATGGTATAACCCATTACTCATGGTACAATCCATGGCTTAAGCCAATAAGATATTTATATTAGGTGAGCCAATAAAATACAATGCAAGCAGTTTGCATGTGCTTAATCATATCTAGCACGTCACTATATGCGCAAAAACACTTTTATTTATTACTAGGAACTTGCCTGTCAAAAGTGACGGGAATAAAATTGTAAGCCTGGCAATGCTGTTTGCCACACAAGCGAGGCTATGGGCCCTCTGAGAACCTTCGGTGCTCATCGCGAGCCGCAACTTTCCTGCTTTGCAATAGTCACCTTCGTTGCTTCTCGGGAGCCCCACGATGAGCACCTTCGGCGCTCTTTGCAAGCCTCTCACCCTGTGTACTTTATAGGCCTCGTGCTTGAGTGTTACTGTCTTGGGTTGTGTTACTTCCTTGTTTTAAGTGTTAGTAGCATGGGTCAAGTGTTACTGGCTTGCGTTAAATGTTACTGCTTAGGGCTCGTTTTTTACATCCTTCGGGCTAGTTTTACGTTCTTTGGCCTCCTTTTTGTCGTTTTTCGTTTTTTCGGCAACCATTTTTTTCTTCCTTAGGCGATTTTCGTTCATGAAACAATGGCAAATATGCCTCAAATAAACTTGCAACCTCACTCACAGGCTCCCTGGTTCTCCCACTGTTCTGTGTAAGTTAATTTGAGACATATTTGTTTTTTTCAGGTTTTTCCAGTCCCGTGGTTTGGCCGCCGGATTTTTGCAAGGCGCACAGTGCATGTGCGGGTTTCAGTCCTAAGTCGTAAGTTCCACGTGCCTCAACTGCTCGCCTCGCTACATGCCGCACTGTGAGAAATGTTCTTGGTACAGTTGTCAGCTGCTCACAAGGCTCACAGTTGCGGCCCTATGGGCCGCAACATGAGCAACGTTCTTGGTGCAGGCATCAACTGCTTGCCTCGCTTGTGACCAATGGCCCATATATCCACAACTATTATATGTGATATCTGCGCATAGGTTATCTGCTAATCTTGACTTTTGCCTTGTAGACTTACTGAAATACATATTTGTTTAGGCTAAATAATTGTTGACTGTCTTCATTAAAACTTGCTAAATCGTGGGACATGCAGATTTAACAGTTTCATACCTATGTCCTCCAATGGAAAAATAGTGGTTCACAGCTTACATCTTAGCCAAATATCACACTTGCTGCAAAAGTGATAAATGCTATATATATACTAGCGAATTGCCCGTCAAAAAATGACGGCAATGAAATTGTAAGGTAGCTAATGCTGTTTGGTGTATAATAATGAAATATATAATACATTAATAAATGAATATACTTTACCTATTTTGAAGCATTGTGTTGAAGAGCTGGCAATCTGTTTTAATGTTGCTGGAGCATTAGTGGTGTGGAGCTGTTGTGTAAGCATGATGAATGTGTGCAGTGTAATAGTGTGCGTGCGCGAGACCAAACCGTTAGCATAGCTGTGTACTTACGCATTGGGATAAAATGGCGGCCAATGTGTGGTATGAATATCCGTAGGTCGTTTGTGGTGTTTTGCGAGTTTCTTGTGGTGTTTTGCGAGTTTAGAGTGCTGTAGCCTCGTTTTCGTTTTGTTCGGCGTCCATTTTTTCTGTCGCTTACAGTTTTTTTTAGTGTCTAAACTCTTTTATTTTGATTTAAATGAAGGTGTAAGTTTTTTTTTTGTGGTGCTGGATGCTTCCTCTTGCTGTAGGTAAGCTTTTTATGTATGTGCTGTGTGTAATTTTGTAATGTTCTCGAGTTGTGTCCGAGTGTTGCGAGGTCGTAATGTGTGCTAACGTGTCTCGTATGGTGTTTGCGTGTGTAGCCTCGTTTTCGTTTTGTTCGTCGGCCATTTTTTGTGTCGCTTAGCAAATTGTTTACTGTCTAAACTCTTTTATTTTGAGTAAAATGATGGTGTAAGTTGCATTTTTGTGGTCCTGGATGCTTACTGTTTCTGTAGGTAAGGTTTTTATGTATGTGCTGTGTGTATGTATTGTGTTTTTAATTTTGTAATGTTCGCGAGTTGCGTCCGAGTGTTGCGAGGCCGTAATGTGTGTGAACGTGTGTCGTATGTTGTTTGCGAGTGTCGTAATGTGTGTGTCGTGCTCTTTGGGTTGCGACTTGAAGTGTGCAAGGGTCGCAGTTGCTGGCATGGAGCGCCTGCGGCGCTCCATGCCAGCGACTGAGACCCTCGCCCAGTGCCCTCGCTACAGTGTGAGACCCTCGCCCAGGGCCCGCTGCTCGCTGCACGAGCCCGCAGCGTTAGCAACAATTCGTACGCTCACAACTATATATGTGATGTATATATACACACAAAAAATGTATGAATATTTGTATTTTACACAACAACAGCATTAAATATATATTTTGAATACTACCAGTGATATCCGCTAAAATGCCGTCAGGTTGGTGCCTGGCTGCCATTTTGGGAAGAAGACCAATGGTAGGATCGCTGGCAATATAATCGTGGGACATGCAGATTTAACAGTTTCATACCTATGTCCTCCAATGGAAAAATAGTGGTTCACAGCTTACATCTTAGCCAAATATCACACTTGCTGCAAAAGTGATAAATGCTATCATCCTTATTAAATTGCCATTCTGTAAATTTAAAAGGGCTCTATTTAAGCACACAGCATATTTTATTTACAGAAGTTTTTAGTTAGTAAACTTATATCCAAAAGCAAGGTCTTCACTAACTAAAAACTTCTGTAAATAAAATATGCTCTGTGCTTATATAGAGCCCTTTTAAATTTACTGAATCGCAATTTAATAAGGCTGTATATATATATACACACAAAAACTGTATGAATATTTGTATTTTACACAACAGCAGTAAATATATATTTTGAATACTACCAGTGATATCCACTAAAATGTCGTCAGGTTGGTGCCTGGCTGCCATTTTGGAAAGAAGACCAATGGTAGGATCGCTGGCAATAAAATGAGATTGGAATCAACCAACTCTGTAATAGACTGCTTTCAATGTATATTGTAATGGGAGAGCTTAAATTCTGACTAGTGGCCACAACCACGTAACTAATAGTGCCAAAGTGGTATTCGACACCATAGAGGTTATATATTGTTGTCCCATTCATTATTCCCAAAATTAAGCTTTATTAACAATTATTTTGTATTTAGCATTGTCCTGGCCCTCATAGAATGAAAACTACACCTGTAAATAAAGTGTGATCTGCCTCAAAGTGAGGCTCATAGAGATGACGTGGGTACATAGTTAAACCTCTGTTCACTTTTGCTTCTTAATTTTCAGGCTAGTTAGTAGGCTAGTTAGTCGAGTAACCAAAACATCTGACATAAAACACACTTCCATGTGTATCTGGCCATAGTCATCATGTAAATACTTTGAGACCAACTAACTAACATCCTCTGATTGATATACAATTATATATTGTTGTTCAACTAAGATTCCACTGAATTTCACAAGCCTCATTAAATGAACCCTCATTAGGGTTCCTTGCAGACCTCCATAAGCATCATTAAAAAGTTCATCACAATCTTCAAACTAAAAGCACAATGCTTGTATTCTCAGACCCTTTTTTTTATAATGCTTTGTTGGACATTCTGAAGCAATGGAAGAGAAGCAGGGCTGGGTTCTTTTTTTAGGATTGTAACCAAATAAATACAAATGTACACAATTTACTCTACTGCAGTTTTGCATCAAATAACAGTTCTGTGAGGAGAAGACTGAATACACATTTTTGTTAATGTTTTTTATTTTCTAATGCTCTGTAACAGCACTAATTGATGAGTAAAATTGTACATTTTATAAAAGCATCTCTTCTACAGGTTAGGTTAGAACAAAGCAGATATGGATAGTGTTAATATAGAAGCAGCCTCGGGGATAACAGTGTGAAGCTAAAAAGATGTGTGGAAGTGTGCCTATAATCATAATAGACTTTTAATGTCCCTCTCCAGTGTGAGAAAGGCGCCTACCACTTAGGAAACTCATTTTATATAGGAAAACAAAGATATATTTATGCAAGGTTACTGGAAGGAAAATTAGAGTAAAGCTGCTGCCTATGGTGAGGTGTAGTGAGGGATATTTGCTCACTTTTAGTGGAGTAGATTCCATTTTTGATTAGCTCATACTTTACATACTTCAAGCCACGTAAAAAAGTATATATCAACAGTAGTTTGAAGAAATATTTAAAAAAGATATATCTACCATATATTTAAAAACTATCCACAAGAAGGTCACAGAATCAGAGCATAATCATGTGTGTGTTTGCATTGTTCAGTCGTGCCTGACTCTCCGTGACCTCATGGACTGTAACACATCATGGGGATCCACTTGGTAGTCATTGCAGAGATACTGGAGTGTGTTGCCAGTTCCTTCTCAAGTGAGCCACAGCATAAAGCTCCTGCTATTACTCGGTGGTCTCCCATTCAAGTACTGACCAGGCCCAACTCTGCTTGGCTTCAGGGTTGTGACTGGAATCAAACCCTGTTTGCAGCAATGAACGCACAGAATCCTAACCACTGGACCACCAGGGAACCCATTATAATCATAGTGAAGCTACAAATTAATTATGCCCTCTCAGACCTTAATATGAGCATATTGATTATTTAGCTGGGACGCCACTTGTCGGGATAATCCTAAAATAACAGTTCCTCATGCTTCTATATGTATCATCGTTCACAGATCTAGCTAATATTACACCCACTCTCTCCTTGCTAGGAAGCATGCAAGAAGACACAGACTATCTACTACATGGAAGAGGACTGATACTAACAGAACATTACAGTGTGATTCATTTTGATAATCCTTACATTTTTAGTGCATTAAGTTGGGTGTATTATTTGAAAAATGCATTTGCTACACAATGAAAGAATGTCATAACTCCTTGAAATCGAAGATAGAACAACATAACTCTGACAATTCCCCCCAAAAATTGGCAATCCATAATTGTCAGTGAAACGTGGGGCTTGACCCAACAAAAAGAACCAACACACACATAAAATAAGTCATACATCAAGTTCTTAAATTAGAAAAATATAAGAGCTGATGCCTCTGCAAGTCCCTGGATAGAACCATGATACATTGGTAGAAGTTGTGTGTGAGTGGGGGGCATTTATATTTTCTCAAGAGCTATTGTTACAGGGAATGGTGCAAGGGGTTTGCTTTTGGGACTGTATGAGGGAATGGGTTTTGTGTCTATTTCACTCATCCAAATAACTTTGCAATGGTTCTCTGTTCCATCCTTCCCCACCCTTTCTCCACTGATACAAAAAGTTATTTTTTTCTTGAACTGTAATGGTCCTTTAATATGAAAGGGGATGTAGTGCACTCAGTACTAGTGGCGGCTGGTAACTTTCCAAGTTAAAGGGGCGGCAGAGTGAGAGCTGGCCCCTCCCCTTCATAGACTCCACCCATTTGTATGGACTCCACCCATTATGCCATTTTGACCTTTATATGCCCTGCCCAATAACCTTATGCTGGCCCCACCCATTGAAATAGACTCCACCCACTTCTTTTTTTCCCCATTGATAAAATTAAAATACCATGCGGGTCTCTATAAGCTCAAACAGTACCTAAAAACCCACATTATACCATGCTGGTCTATATAGGCCTAAACCAAACCTAAAAACCCACATTATACCACAAAGTCTATAAAGGCCCAAATCATACCTAAAAACCCACATTATACCATGCACGTCTATATAGGACCAAACAGTACCTAAAACCCCACATTATACCATGGACGTCTATATAGGTCCAAACAGTAACTAAAAACCCAAATGATACCATTCATGTCTATATAGGCCCAAACCAAACCTAAAAACCCACATTATATCATGGATGTCTATATAGGCCCAACCATACAGGCCCAAACACTACCTAAAAACCCACATTATATCATGCTTGTCTATATAGACCCAAACAGTTCCTAAATACCCAAATTACACCAAACGGGACTATATAGGCCCCAACCTGACCTTAAAAACTTGCATTACACCAAGCGGGACTATATAGACCACAACCGGACCTTAAAATATCAAGCGGGACTATATAGGCCCCAACCAGAACTTATTACTCCCCTTACACCTAGCGGGACCTTATAGGCCCCAACCAGACCTTAAAAACCTTAAAATACCAAGCGGGACTATATAGGCCCGAACCACACCTTATTACCCCAAATTATGCAGAGTGGGTCCATATAGGCCCAAACCGGACCTTAAAAACCCACATTACAACAAGCACGACTATATAGGCCCCAACCGGACCTTAAAAACCCACATTACAACAAGCCGGACCATATAGGCCCCAACCGGACCTTAAAAACACACATTACAACAAGCGGGACCATATAGGCCCCAACCGGACCTTTAAAACCTTAAAATACCAAGCAAGACTATATAGGCCCAAACCAGACCTTAAAAACCCACATTACACCAAGCGGAACCATATAGGCCCCAACTGGACCTTAAAAACCCACATTACACCAAGCGGGACCATATAGGCCCCAACCGGACATAAAAAAAACACACATTACATCAAGCCGGACCTCCCCCCCCCCCCCCCCCTATTATATACTGTACTGACCTAGTGATGAGCGCTTTCGGTGCTCATCACAGGACTTGCAATGAGCGCCTTTGGCGATAATTGCGAACCTCTGCCCCCTCTACCTCTCCCCCTTTCTACTTTACTGGCCTTGCAATGAGAATTTTGATAAGGATTGGTAGTTAGTTAGATAATTAAGCATCTACTCCTCTATGTACGCCACACTTTCAGAAATTTCCATTTTACATGTTGATCTCCTCCCTAGAGCAGCTAGTAGAATATATAGTATAGTAGTACTATAGTATAGTAGTAGTATATTGAACAAATTACACCAGCCTTTAGAAGCAAATAGTGAATCTCTATATCTAAGTCAACAGTAAATATTGTGTCACTCGAATTTACACTAGTGAAAGCACCTTGTATTCTTTGAATGGGAGTATGCCCTATCGCCTTAATAAGCCGTTTGCTATCTTTTATTCCGGCAGGTGACCTCTTAGCTATTTGATAGTTGCTCTCAGTCTAGGACTTCTGTAGTATGAGCTGGCTTCAGTTCTGGGATCCTCTAGGTAGCTGACTATGGGATCTTCTAAGTATCTGAATAACTGTTATAAGAAGCTTGTGTCCACCCATGGCGCCATTGCCAGTTCCAGTAATAACTCTGTGCATTTCTATCGACTTTTGGTTCACCTTGATAAAGAACACTTTGATAAAAGAAAATACATGACAATAATAGAACATTACTAATAATGGTAATATTATGTGAAACATTTATTATCAAAGATGAAAAATGTTAGATTTTAAATTATGGTAATTAAAGAATTGATGTGTGAACAGATGATTGTAGTTCCCTGTAGATAACTGTGCATTAGGGACTATACATGGTAGAGTTGGGGAGGTTTAAATATCTAGACCCAACATAGCACAGAGATAGTAGTGACTAGAGTGACTAGGGGGAGCTAGTTAAATTAGGACCAGGGCCCCTATTCAATTGAAATTTGCAACAGTTACAGATCGATTCAGTTGATCAAGCCCGCAGCTACCTGGCAGAAAGCCTAAACCATAAACCAAGCATTTGTAGGTAGCATTTCAGAGCATGATCATGATCTATTAAGCAAGCCAACAGCCAATAGTAAATGAGACCAACATCATGACATCAATAAAACATGGCATTCAAATGTCAATCAATTAGCGTTTAGAGGTCCAATATATGATTGGACTTGCAATCCGGCAATGTACAAAATAATAAAAATGAATGACAATACTGTTATAGCCCATGTGGGTGGCCTCATGTATTAACTTCTTCATTCCTGGGATCAATATAACATGGAAATAAAACATTAAATAATTTTGTATTGCAGATTTGTGAGCTTGAGACTGTTGTGCAATTAATTGTAATGTTTTTAAAGTGCAGTATTGATTTTTTATTTGAATTTACAGTGCTATGAACAGGTGTTTAACCCCCCTGCGAGTCCTATCTATGACTCATAGAATTTTCTTCTACATTTGCCATTTACGGGTGTGAAAACATTTGCGGCCTAGTTGAATAGAGATTTGCCATTGTAACATTTACGGGCTTGAACGATCAATAGCTTAGGCGGGTCAGAGTTACGATTTTGACAATTGCAGGGGTTTTAAGCCTGTAACCCGCAAATGGTTTGCGAGTAGCTAAAATACGCCAATTGCATAGTAAATTAGTTTACAGGCTACATTAAAGTAAACTACAATTGCTCAACTGTGGTTTGAATCCGCTCTAAGTTAGTGCAGAGTTTTCTGTCTGTTGCAGTAATCAGTGTACAGGTGAGAGTGGGTGTGGCTTGGCCTGTGTAAGTTATATCTGGGTGCATTTGTGTGAGGTCTGGTTTGAATCCGCTCTAAGTCAGTGCAGAGTTTTCTGTCGCATTAATCAGTGTACAGGTGAGAGTGGGTGTGGCTTGGCCTGTGTAAGTTATATCTGGGTGCATTTGTGTTGGGTCTGGTTTGAATTCGCTCTGTAAGTCACTGCACAGTTTTCTGTCCTGTTGCAGTAATCAGTGTCCAGGTGAGAGTGGGTGTGGCTTGGCCTGTGTAAAGGTTTATCTGTGTGCATTATGTTGTGTTCTGTTTGAATCAGTTCTGTGGGGCAGGACAGTGTTTTCTATCCTGTGCTCATTTATCATTGTACAGGTGAGTAGGCGGGGTCTATTTTAACAAGGGAAGAGCGAGCTTGCAATCATTTCTAATGTAAGTGTAGTTAGTGTGTAGGAGATTAAATAAAAGGAGGAAATCCAAAGAAAAGGGGTATTATAAGAAAAAACAGAAAACAAACTTATATATTGTTTCTGTTTTGTTTGGTTTAAGGTGTGGAAAGGAAATCTCTATACAAATACATTGATTTGTTTTCTCACTGTATTTTTGTAATTGATAATCATGAGTCAGTCCAGTGGAAACCTCACTCAGTGTCCATCCTGCCAAATGTATGCACTACTGGAACAGATGATCCAGGGTCCATACCTCTGTGACAGGTGAGAGCATGTTGCCTCTCTGGAAGCTCAAATTGAAGATCTGGAGAGGAGAATTGCAGCACTTAGTGATACTGCTCCACTGGAAAGGGAGGTGGTGCTCACAGAGCAGAGTTTAGCTGGGCCTAGTATGGAGGGAGGAGCTGGGGCTAGTGAGGATGGCCAGGGAGGTAGCTGGGTTACAGTTAGAAGGGGAATCAGGGGGAACAGGAGGGGGCAGGCCAGTTCTGAGTTGACAAACACCAATAGATTTGCCAGATTGAGTGAAACTGTTGGGGATGTCCATTCAGGAATGGCAATGCCAGATAGAGCTGTTCCCTCTAACAGCCGGGAGAACAGTTCTACTGGAGGAGAGGGAAGGCAGAATAGGCAGAGCAACAGACATGTTTTGGTGGTAGGGGACTCTATTATTAGGAAGGTAGACAGTGTAATTTGTCACCCAGATCCCAGCAATCGAACAGTTTGCTGTCTCCGGGGTGCTCGGGTTCGTCATGTTGTGGATCGGGTGGATAAATTATTAGGAGGGGCTGGTAATGAACCGGCGGTCTTGGTACATATTGGTACCAATGACAAAGTTAGTGGAAGATGGAGTGTTCTAAAGAATGATTTTAGAGAATTAGGGAATAAGCTTAAAGCAAGGACCTCCAAGGTAGTATTTTCTGAGATACTACCAGTGCCACGTGCTAGCCCAGGGAGGCAGAAGGAGCTTAGGGAGGTTAATGCGTGGCTAAAAAAGTGGTGCAGTGCAGAGGGTTTGGGGTTTTTAGAGCACTGGGCTGACTTCTCACTTGGGTACAATCTCTATAGCAGGGGTGGATTGCACCTTAATGATGAGGGCGCTTTTGTGCTAGGGGATAGGATAGTAGAACAGCTGGGGGAGTTTTTAAACTTGTAGGTGGCGGGGAGGGACTATATAGAAGTATTGGGGATAATAGGGTAGAGAGGGAAAGGGATGAATTATTTACCCATGGGGGAGGAGAAGGGGGGAGGGTTACAATAGAAAGTAGGAAGGTATTAATAGCGGCCTCAAATACAGTGGCAGGCACTTCCCAACAGCAGAGCCATAGCAACATAAAGTGTATGCTTGCTAACGCAAGAAGTTTGCCTGGGAAAATGGATGAGCTAGAAATATTAGCAGTACAAGAAAAATGGGGCTTAATAGGCATTACGGAAACATGGTGGGATGAATCTCATGACTGGACTGTTAATCTGGATGGTTATAACCTATTTAGGAAAGATAGGGGAAATGGTAAAAGAGGAGGAGGGATCTGTCTTTATGTTAAGCCTGAATTTAAGCCTATAGTCAGAGAAGATATTTATGCTGGCACTAACGGCATCATTGAATCTTTGTGGGTTGAGCTAAATAGTGGAGGAGCTTATTCTAAACGCATATTGGTGGGAGTATGCTATAGACCCCCAAATATAGCTGAAAGTGAGGAAATACAATTATTTTTACAGATTGGAAATGCATCTGAGCATGGGCAAGTTCTAATAATGGGAGACTTTAATTACCCTGAAATTAACTGGATAAATGAGACCAGCAGCTCAGCTAAGGGGAGCAGGTTCTTGAGTACACTCAGGGATCATTATCTGGCCCAGGTAATACAAGAACCTACTAGAAATGGGGCAATCTTGGATTTAGTCATCACAAGTAATATTGATATAATATCAAATGTAAAAATAGGGGAACCCTTGGGGAACATTGATCACAACACAGTCTCATTTGAGATTGAATACAAAAAACAGAGTTGTAAGGGGCCAACAAAAACTCTAAATTTTAAAAGGGCTAACTTTAATGGGCTACGGGCAGCAATACAACATATAGACTGGGACAAAGAACTTACAGGGAAGAATACTGAAAAAAAATGGACAACATTCAAATCCTTACTTAATAAACATACTCATCAGCATGTACCATGTGGAAACAAAATGAATAGGAGTAAATCACATTCCATGTGGCTTAACAATGACTTAAAGATGATGATGAGGAAAAAGAAACATGCATTTAAATTATACAAGGAGGAGGGAACAGAGGCAGCTTTAATTGACTATAAGGAAATCAACAAGTCTTGCAAAAGGGCTATTAGACTGGCTAAAATAGAAAATGAGAAGTCAGTTGCAATGGAAAGTAGGACTAGCCCTAAAATATTTTTTAAATATATTAATGGGAAGAAGGCCAGGAAGGAATCGATAGGACCATTACAATGTGACACAGGCCATCTGATAATTAGTGACCAGAAAAAGGCAGATGAGCTAAATAGGTTCTTTTCTTCTGAATACACAAGGGAGGTACCAGTGGTTGGGACACCGCAACATAATGGGGCTACACTACCATCACTAAATACTTGGTTAACGCAGGAAGTAATACAAAAGAGGTTGGAGAAAATAAATGTTAATAAAGCCCCAGGTCCTGATGGAATACATCCAAGGGTACTGAGGGAGCTGGGTTCTGTAATAGCCAAACCATTATATCTAATCTTTCAAGACTCACTCACTGCAGGGTCTCTACCAGATGACTGGAGAAAAGCAGAGGTGATACCTATATTTAAGAAGGGATCTAGAGCAAATCCAGGGAATTATAGACCAGTGAGCCTCACTTCTGTAGTTGGGAAGCTTTTAGAAGGGTTAATAAGGGACAGAATACAAGAATATGTCTATTTGAACAGGATCATAGGTAGCAGTCAACACGGATTTATGAAGGATAGGTCGTGTCAGACCAATCTAATTAGTTTTTATGAGGAGGTTAGTAGGAACTTGGATCAGGGCAACTCAGTGGATGTAGTCTTTTTAGATTTTTCAAAGGCATTTGATACAGTGCCACATGGAAGACTAGTGAGCAAACTAAGGGATATAGGAATTGCAGTAAATATCTGCTGGCTAAAAGACAGGAAGCAAAGGGTTGTTCTGAATGGAACATACTCCGATTGGTCTAATGTGATAAGTGGGGTTCCTCAAGGTTCAGTATTAGGTCCTCTCCTTTTTAACATATTTATTAATGACATTGAAGTAGGACTCGAATGTAGTGTCTCCATTTTTGCTGAAGACACTAAGTTGTGCAAGGTAATAAAATCAGATAATGATGTACTTTCCCTACAAAAGGATTTGCATAAATTAGAGAAATGGGCGGCTAAATGGCAGATGAGATTTAATACAAATAAATGTAAGGTTATGCATTTGGGAAGGAACAATAGCCATGCAATCTATAATCTTAATGGAGCAAATCTAGGGGTATCAGATGTTGAAAGGGATTTGGGAGTACTAGTGGACAACCACCTAGGTAACAGCGCTCAAAGCCAAGCAGCGGCTGCAAAGGCAAATAAAATATTAGCATGTATTAGGAAGGGTATAGAAGCCAGGGAAGAAGATATAATTCTGCCACTATACAAATCTCTAGTACGTCCTCATTTGGAATATGGAGTACAGTTTTGGGCACCACCTAAAAAAAAAGACATTTTAGAGCTGGAAAAAGTACAGAGAAGGGCTACAAAACTAATAAGGGGAATGGAGGGGCTAAGTTATGAAGAAAGACTAACAAAATTAAACTTATTTTCGCTAGAAAAAAGGCGTCTAAGAGGAGATATGATTACGTTATATAAATACATCCAGGGTCAATATAAGGCTTTGTCATGTGAACTTTTTGTAGCAAGAGATTTTCAACTGACAAGAGGACATCCTTTGAGGTTAGAGGAAAAAAGATTTCACCTTAAACAAAGAAAAGGGTTCTTTACAGTTAGGGTGGTTAAACTGTGGAATTCTCTACCAAAGGAGGTGGTGACAGCGAATTCGATAGACAACTTCAAAAAGGTGCTAGATATATTTTTGAATAAAGAGGGCATTCAAGGCTATCCTACATAACTAGCGAAGGAGTATTGATCCAGGGAGAAATTTGATCGCCAGTTTCTGGGGTCAGGAAGGAATTTTGCTTTTTTTTCCCCTTATGAGACAATTGGCAAAGTTTCAATGGGTTTTTTTTTTCTGTTTGTCTTCCTCTGGATCAAATAACAATTAACAAATAATAATAAATAGTCCACATTAAAAAGATCAATAGAGATCTAAAAAGGTTGAACTTGATGGACTAACTCTTTATTCATCCTCCAATACTATACTATTAATAATTATTTAATTAATAACTATTCCGCATATTGCAGATCAGAGGAGATCTTAACAGGTTGGACTTGATGGACTGAAAGTCTTTTTTCAACATTAATTACTATGGCCCTCATTCAATTGCAATTTGGCCAATTGAATAGGGCTCTAAATAAGCTTATAACATATATTTTTTAAATAAGTTTTCAGGTAGTAAGCATCTATCCAAAAGCAAGGTTTTCACTAAATAAAAACTTATTTTAAAAAAATATGCTATGTGTTTATTTAGAGCCCTATTCAATTGGTCAGACTGCAATTGAATGAGGCCCTATGTAACTATGTACTATGAATAGGGGCCTATGTTTATTTGCACCCCTTTCTCCCCATCAACAGATGGGGAGAAAGGAGTGCCCCATGAAGGTCCCTTTGCATTTAAAAATATTGTTAGCTAAGGGAATGTCCATCACTCAACACATTTATTTTGCTAACCTGTCTTCCTTCCAAGTGAAGAGGAAGTTAGAAAAGACCCCAAGACTAGCTGGGGGTGTCTGCTAGTCCGAGTGGCACCACTTGTGTGTGTAGCCTAGCCGATACCGGGTAGTTGTCACAAGGTTAGTTATCTCCTTTGAAATACCCTATGCCACAAGAGGAAAGCTGAGAGATGACGTGACAATGTGTCTTGTGTTGTAACTCTCATTAAGATTGAAGTTGCCACTAACAGCTTAGTAGTTAGTCCAGAGTGTAAGTAGTTTCAGACTTCCAGTCTATAAAATTAACAAACACAAGTAGTAGTATATCTCATATGCAAAGACCAAGTGTGCAGGGACCAAATGCCAAAGTTTATATGGATCAGTGCCACTTCAAAAATCAGTACTCAAATCTTGTGGAAAATAATCAGATGTCCATCCCACTACCCATGCTAAAGTAATCCTGGTAAATCTGACTTACTTACAGACAGCATATGTATACTCTTTTGTCGGACATACACACACCTCATACATGCCTTTTGCTGGATATGGCATGTTTACAATATGAATCTCAGCCATTTGTGTTCTATAAATGTTCTTTCCCTCTTCTCTGATGACATAAACCAATATAGTGGCTCAGCAGGACAGCATGGAAGGGGTTACTGTGTGTAAGCATTTTTTTCCCAGCAAACTGCATGCTTTTCAGCTCCTGTCCTTTAGGAAACGTTCTGTTCTCTGCTGCTATCAAGTTTTATTTTTTTTGGCTGCTATTTCTGTACACGTTACGCAATTTTCTTGGAAAGAAAGGACTGTACAAGACTTTGTAAACAACGGCCCTTGCTTTTTTTTTTGCTTAAAATTTGGTCTCAGCTTAGCTAGTTTAGTGATTGACCAGTGATAGATGATGCTAAACTAATGTTCCTTCCCCATGTGTATCTTTTTTGGGTTACCAGGAGGACATTTTTTTTTCTTTTTTCTGTTTAATGATATCATATGTTTCATTTAGATTTATTAAATCGTTCTAAGATTAGAGACAGCATTTGGCACAAAATCATCCCATCCTTGTATCTATGTCTCTATGCTGTATGTTTGTTTGTTTGTTGGTTGTTGCCTATTCTATTTATTAGTGTTCCAAACTTAAGACTTCGCACTGTACAAAGAAACACACTGAATATGTAGGACAATTCTTATTTGTATGAACTCTTTACAAAATATGTTTACTACTCTTACAATATAAGAGATATAATTAGGGGAGACTGAAGAAATAAACAGATAAAACTGTAAAAAGAAGTGAAGCAGGAAGAGGTGTAGACCAGATTCTAATGGCTAATATACAAGTCCACATGTCAGTGAAAGTTGAATGAGGCTGGGCAATGGAAGAACCTATACTTGAAATTGGGAACTGTTAATGAGAGAGAGGCACGTTGAACTTCATAATTATGATGAAATGGAGAGTGTATGCAAATGAAAGCTTAGAGTAGCCCTATTGTTTTTGTTTGTTTTTTCCACTTTTGTAAGCGGCTTCAAATTATGGGTTTTCTGGTTGTTTTTTAATTAATACCAGGAATCCATCTGATAGCTCCAAACAAGTGACATGCTATGCTATGCGAGGACTTCCTATAGACAATCAATGCTTTACTTCAAAGAGTTCTGAATTAGCACCCATGTTTTCAAAGCAAGGGAGAGATACAGTAGGAAAAATAGTATAAGCCTGGGGGTAGAGAGGTACCATCTGGTCTTTAGCCATTTTCTTAGATTATGGTATTGATGGAAATCATTGCCAAATAATCTCATACCTCTAGTATATATGAGGGAATCTGGGGTTAAGGAAATGTAGCATTTATATATTAGAGCCTTGTTAAAGTGTCTGCATTTTACATAATGACTTGAAATATGTACTGTAATTAGAGTAAGTTATTGGTTTTTGAATGGTGGATGAAGCACATGGCACAATTGTAGTTAAAAAAGCTTCAAGGTCAGGGAATTTATGGCAGCATTTTTTCCAAGTGGGGAATTTTTACCCACCAAGAATTTCTCCCAAGAAGTGATGTTCTGTCACTGTGTGGGGAACAGTAGTCAAAAAGTCATAAAGGTGTGGTGTTTAGGTGGTGCATTATATTACGAGTTTAGAGTTGTAACATTAGGATTAAAACTAGCGAAGTGATGCATTTATCAATATTATTATCCTTTATTTATAAAGCAGCAACAAAACCCATAGTGCTAAGGACAGGGTATACAGTGAGTACATAAGACAAATGTGACAAAGTTACACACTGGTACAGAAGATGTTGAGGGCCCAGCTCTCATAAAAACAGAAAGAAATCTATTATATGCTTAACCCATTTAGATTGTAAGACACAAAAGGAAAGATGGTAGTTTGATTTTATGGATGAGGTACTCAGAGTTAGTAAAAGGAGAATCTGAGGGAAGCTCAGTATCTGTCATTAACTACCCAGAGTCAAGTAAGCCTATTATAGTTGATACTGATGCCTATAAGATTGAAGCATTGCAGTATCATAGACAAGGCGCCTCATTAATTACCTTCACACAACCCGTAAGTAGCATTACAGGGCATGATCAGGATCAATTAAGTAAGCCCATATGTACAGATTTAGAAACAGCCAATAGTAAATGTTATCATGACATCAGTAAAACATGGCGTTTAAACGTCAATCAATTAACGTTTAGCGGTCCAATATGCAATCAGGCCCACAATCCAAAGATTTAAAAATCAATAAAAATGAATGAAGAAACTGTTATAGTCCATGTGGATGGCCTGATATAAATTAGCTCCTTGATTCCCGAGATTGATATAACATGGAAATAAAACCTGAAAATAATTATTGCAGATTTGCAAGCTTGAGTCTGTTGTGGAATTAATTCTAATGTCTTACATCGCTTTCCTCATATTTTATAGTGCAGTATTTATTTTTTATTTGCTTTTTTTTATATTGTTATGGACAGGTGTTTAGACCTCTTGCAAGTCCTCTATAGTACTAGTAGGATTTTTGGCTACATTAGCCATTTACGGGTTTAAAAGCAATTGCGGGCTTGAGAAATTGTGAGGGCTTGAAGAATTGAGGGATTTTAGCAATTGTAACTTTTGCGGGCTTCAAAGATCAAAGGCTTAGATAGGTCATAGTTACAATTTTGAAAACTGCAGTTTGTCAGCCTGTGACATGCAAATCAATAGCAGGTAGCTAGAAGAGGCCAATTTTATAGCAGTAACTTTTGCGGGCTTCACTAACTACAATTTGGACAGCTTAAGGAGGCCCAAGGACTTTTAGAACAACTGCATCCCTGTGCTTTCGTTTGAGGAGTTCACCATGGCTGGGAGAAATTACAGTATTGTAAATGGAGAACTTGCAGCACTTGCGCTCGTATCAGGATCTTCGAGGATGACAGGGATCCGATAACCTGATGGTTCACCATAATCTGAAATATGCGCACTAAATCCCAATAAGGGTAGGTGGCCCTCTTTTTCTCAATATTTAATTTCATAGTCTCATTTGCCAAAGGCCCAGAAATACTAAAGTGGATATACTGTCTCAGTAGACCTGTTTAGATTACATGTAGGAGACAAACATCCCTCAGCCAGGATTTTATTGGTAAAATGATCAAATTGGTAAAAAAAGAGACAGAAGTACCAAATCATCTCATCTGCCTTCTGAAGAATCTGTATGTGGACCAAGAAACCACGTTCAAAAAACCGAACATGGAAATACAGAATGGTTCAAGATCAGGAAAGGAGTGCGACAAGGTTGAATATTGTCATTTTATTTATTTAATTCAAATATTCAATTCAACGCAGAGTACATCATGTGTATGGCCGGGCTGGATGAATACAAAAGCTGGTCTGCTGCTCATCATTTAACAGACAAAGATCACAGCAAACAACAGTCTCATTTACTGGCAAATAGATGGGGAAGAAGTGGAGGCAGGGACAGACTTTATTTTTCTGGGGT
Organism: Discoglossus pictus; assembly: GCA_027410445.1. Classification (NCBI taxonomy): domain Eukaryota; kingdom Metazoa; phylum Chordata; class Amphibia; order Anura; family Alytidae; genus Discoglossus; species Discoglossus pictus. The sequence goes on from CM050169.1 coordinate 84,901,735, forward strand.
CCAAGATCTCTTTAGATGGTGACGGTAGCCATGAAATTAAGAGACATTTGCTTCTGGGGAGGAAATATATGTCAAGCTTGGACAAGCTAGTAAAATACAAAATATATTAGGCTATCAACAAAGGACCACATAGTTAGAACTATGGTAGAGCTGGACCATAAAGAAGGCTAAGTGCGGGAGAATTTACACCTTTGAATTGTGGTGTTTGCAAAAAACTGCTCAAAGTTCCTTGGACTGCAAGAAGATCTAATAAATCAGTACTTCAGGAAATCAAGACTAACTGTTCACTGGAAGGTTTGATCATGAAACTGAAGCTCAAATATTTTTACCATATCATGAGAAGGCAGCATTCTCTTGAGAAGACTCTGATGCTGGGAAAGATTGAAGGCATGCAAAGAAAAGGGAGGCAAAAGGCGGAAATGGATACATGAGGTCACTGAAACAGCATTAGCTGACAGATGAGCATGGTGTTCTATGGTCCATTACGTCAAGGAGGGTCAAACACAACTAAACAATAACAATTGGTCAAATTAGTAAAATTAAAGGCATACTCTGAATTGATAAATTAATGAATGAATATATTTAATATGAACATTTATGTGTGACTTATGTCACTTATGCTATTTAGCTTGTTGGGTTTTTGCATGAAAAATATATAAATATTCTGCGTATTTATTAGTAAAGCATAAAACATTTCAAACTCGTTAAAAATGCATGTGTAGTTCAAAATATGGCGCTTCTGATGATGTCAAAACTGTCATCTATAATCGTGCCAATCAGGAGTATGTTCCACCTCAATACATTTTTGCTCTTTAACCATGTGCATAGTGGGTAATCAATATAATGGGATGTCCTCCTGATTGAGCAGTTACAGATGGCAGCTTTTGTATCATACACAGCACAGGAAAACTAACAACCAGGTGCCCATGGGCCCGTTAATGTGCAGATATTCTAAGTTATTGTTAAACAACTAACAGACTGGATCAATGTGGTAAGTGGGGTTCCTCAGGGTTCAGTATTAAGTCCTCCCTTTTTTAACATATTTATTAATGACTTAGAAGTGGGACCGCAAAGTAGTGTCTCCATTTTTGCAGATGTCACAAAGTTGTGCAAGTCAATTAAATCAGATAATGATGTACAAAAATGGGTGAGCTAGAATTATTAGCAGTACAAGAAAAATGGGACTTAATAGGCATTACTGAAACATGGTGGGTTGAATCTCATGACTGGACATTTAATTTGGATGGTTATAACCTATTTAGGGAAGATAGGAGTAATCATAAAAGAGAGGAGAGATTTGTCTGTATGTTAAGCCTGGTTTTAAACCTGTAGCAAGAGAAGATATTTATTGGGAAACTAGCGGCAACTTTAAATCTTTGTGGGTTGATTTAAATAGTGGACAAGCTAATTCTAAAACTATATTGGTGGGAGTATGCTATAAATCCCCAAATATAATTGAAAGTGAGGAACTGCATTTATTGTTACAGATTAGAAATGGAGCTAAGCATGGGCAAGTTGTAATAATGGGAGACTTTAATTACCCTGAAATAAACTGGATTAATGAGACCAGCAGCTCAGCTAAAGGGAGTAGGGTCTTGAGTACACTCTGGGATCATTTTCTGGCCCAGGTAATACAAGAACCTACTAGAAATGGGACCATCTTGGATTTAGTCCTCACAAGTAATATTGATATAATATCAAATTTTAAAATAGGGGAACAGTGATCACAACACAGTATCATTTGAGATTGAATACAAAAAACAGACTTGTAAGGGGCCAACAAAAACTCTAAATTTTAAAAGGGCTAACTTTAATGGGCTAAGGGCAGCAATGCAACATATAGTTACATAGTTACATAGTTACAAAGTATTTAAGGTTGAAAAAAGACTTTTAGTCCATCAAGTTCAACCTTTTACGATCTCCTCTGATCTGCAATATGAGGATTAACTATTAATTCATTAGTTGTTAATTAATTATTAATCAATTATTTAATTATTTACTTAGCCAATTGTCTCAAAGGGAAATGTAAAAAATTTGGATCAATACTGTCTCTCTAATTATCCATGATAACCCTGAATTCCCTTTTTAATTAGAAAAAAATCTAGTCCCCTTTTAACGTTATCTATTGAATCCGCTGTCACCACCTCCTCTGGTAGAGAATTCCACAGATTAACCACCCTTACTGTGAAGAACCCTTTTCTTTCTTTGAGGTGGAATCTTTTTACATCTAATCTCAAGGGATGTCCTCTTGTCAGTTGAAAACCTCTTGGTATAGACTGGGATAAAGAAATTACAGGGAAAAAAACTGAAAATAAATGGACAACTTTCAAATCCTTACTAAATACACATACCCATCGGCATGTACCATGTGGAAATAAAATGAATAGGAGTATAAGTCGACCCAAGTATAAGCAAAGGCACCTTTTTTACCACAAAAAAATGGGAAAAATGAGTGACTCGAGTATAGGCCGAGGGTGGGAAATATGCTGCCCCCTGTGTCCCTCTTGTGCCCTCATGTTGGTCTCTGTAATGGTAACGCTCCTATGTCGAGATCAACAGAAACCATACCGTGATCTGACCATGCTATGGGACCAATTTCTGTTCTATTTTTTTTCTTTTTATAAGATTCTCTGAGATGAGGATATAGTCTAACCTAGAAAAGTTTTTATGCCTATGCGAAAAAAAAGTGAAATCTCTCTCATTTGAGTGAAAGACTCTCCATGAGTCACAAATATTTTGCTTAAACAGTATATTCTGAAAAAGTTTAGAATTTCTATTCCCTTGCAAATCAGGGCTAGATTATAGTTCTACTTTTCTATCCAATTCCCAGTCTAGGCATAGATTAAATTCCCCGCAAATTACCAGGTTTATTTCACTATATTTTTTAATTAGTTTGCAGAATCTGTTTAGGAATCTAATCTAATTTTTATTGGGTAGATATACGTTTACTATTGTAAATCTTTCATTTTCTATCCAACCTTTCCATCACATATATAGTTGTGAGCGTACGAGTTGTTGCTCACAACTATATGTTTTTGCTCACAACTATATGTAGCGAGGGCCGCGGCTCGCGTAGCGAGCCCGCGGCCCTCGCAAAGCGAGGGTACTGCGCCAGGTTCTCAGTTGCTGGCATGGAGCGCCGCAGGCGCTCCATGCCAGCACCTGAGGAACCCCCCAAAAAGAGAGGGCTTCAGTTGCAGCAACTGCGACCCTTGCAAAATTCACAACCCAAATTCACAACCCAAAGAACTGCGAACCTCGCAAAGTTCACGTCGCAACCCAAACAGCACGACACACACATTACGACACTCGCAAACAACATACGACACACGTTCACACACATTACGGCCTCGCAACACTCGGACGCAACTCGCGAACATTACAAAATTAAAAACACAATACATACACACAGCACATACATAAAAAGCTTACCTACACCAAGAGGGAGCACCCACGACTTCAAAAATGCAACTTACAACTAAATTGCACTCAAAATAAAAAAGTTTAGACACTAAATAATTTGCTAAGCGACACAAAAAATGGCCGAATAAAACGAAAACGAGGCTACACACGCAAACACCATACGAGACACGTTACCACACATTACGACCTCGCAAACATCGGACGCAACACGCCGACATACAAACATTTAAAACTTAAGAAATACACACAACAAACACATTACCTACAGCAAGAGGAACCATCCAGCACCTCAAAAAAACAAGTTACATCTACATTTAAATCAAAATAAAACACTTTAGACACTAATACCATCGCTAAGCGAGAGAAAAAATGGCCGACGAACAAAATGAAAACGAGGCTTCAGACGTAACTAGACTACACTTACTCGCAATAATGAAACACATACTATGTGGAACGTATCACAATCATATTAAACACCATTTTGAACAGTACTACGCAAATTGTAAGCTGGAATGCAAATAGCGCATGCGTATTGCGTTCTAACGGTCTCACTTTCCAGAACTTTCTACAAGTTTATAAATACTGCCTATTTTACACAAAAAAATACATTTCTCCTCAGGTGATGAACAGAGTGACTTCAGAGATAACTGCTGCTTTTACTTGAGAAGACAATTCTTTACTAATTTACTACTTTACATTGTGCAAATTACAACTGAGAGGTAAGCTATAATATATTACATTTTATTATCAGAACAGGTCAAAAAAAAAAAAAAAAAACAACTAGGAAAATGTGATTTATGTAGTGACATATATGGCACATTTATGTGTATAGGCCCACAAAAAAAATACGGTTCATTTAACAAAACAACAAAAAAACATAATTCAATATTAAACAGAGGTTTATGTATAGTGACATGTGACACGCACATATATGTCTATAATGTATAGTGACATCTGACACGCACATATATGTCTATAATGTATAGTGACATGTGACACGCACATTTATGTGTATTGACCCTGCATAGTGACATGTGACACGGACATATATGTGTATCATGTATATTGACATGTGACACACACATTTATGTGTATTGCCCCTGCATAGTGACATGTGACATTGACATATATGTGTATAATGTATAGTGACATGTGACACGCACATTTATGTGTATTGCTGCCACTGCAACAAAATTAGCTTAAAACAAAATCATTAAACAACTACATTTAAATGACATTAGATGTCATGTATACTGATATGTGACACGCACATATATGTGTATCATCTATAGTTACATCTAACACACAGACATTTATGTGTGTTGGAAAAAAAAATTATAAGGTTAATTTAACAATTTAAATATGATTCATGTATAGTGATATGTCACACGCACACAGAATAATTACATTAAACTATGGAATGTGCTTCATGTATGTGACATATGTGTGTAGCCCCCACCAAAAAATAAGGTTAATTGAAAATAATTACAGAAGTATATTTAAATGACATTAATTTACTGCAATTCAATAGATCATATAAAGCTGACTCTTTCTATTTCTTTTAATATTCAAACAGACTCTGCATCAACAGCGTCACTCAACAATTTGCACCGTGCATTGTGAAGCACAATCCCTTTTAAAGAACACCAACAAAGAACAACAGGTAAGATAGAACAAGACATTACATGCTCAAAAGGCCATGGTTTGCTAGATGAAAAATTATAAATATAAAATTAACTATTTCACTTTCTTTTTCAAACAGACACTACAAGAAGACCGGAGGATTAAGATTGGCAGGAGGGGACCCTCTGTCATTCGACACTTTAATCAAGGTAAAGTATTAAGTATAAAAAAGAAAGAACCATGAGCCTCTATCAATTGCGAGTTGCTCAATTGAATAGGGCTCTATATAAGCACATAACATATTTTTTATTCAGAACTTTTTAGTTACTGAACTTCTATCCACAATCAAGGTCTTCAATAACTAAAAACTTCGCTCAATAAATATGTTAGGTGCTTATATAGAGCCCTCTTCAATTGGCAAAATTGCAATTCAATGAGGACCTATATATCTTTAATGGCCGAGGGCCTCACTCAAATGTGATTTGCCCATTTCAATAGGGCTCTATATAAGCACAGAGGATATCTTTTAAAGGAACTTTTTATTTAGTGAACACTTTGCTTTTGGATACAAGTTCACTAAATACAAAATTCGGTAAAAAAATATGCTCTGTGGTGATATTGAGCTCTATTCCATTGTCCTAAACACAATTGAATGAGGAGCTGACAATATAACAAATGCAGCAACCAAAGGCCCTCATTCAATTGCTATTTTGGACAATTTAATATGGCTATAAATAAGCACTTTTAGGCCCTTATTCAATTGCCATTTTGCTAATTCTATAGGGATCCAAATAATCACATAACATATATTTTTTAAAGAACTTTTTCGTTAGTGAAAACCTTGCTTTTGGATAGATGCTTAATAAATAAAAACTTCTTTAACAAATATATGTGATGTGCTTATTTAGAACTCTATTCAATTTTCAAAATTGCAATTCAATGACGGCCTTAGAGTACTATTACATTGTAAAAAATGCAATTCAATGAGGGGCAAACTATGCAACATATGGTACACATAAAGGCCCTCATTCAATTGCAATTTACCCAATTGAATAGGGCTCTAAATAGGAACATAACATTTTTTTTTAAAGAAGTTTTTAGTTAGTAAAAATCTATATAAAAGAAAGTTTTTCACAGACTAAAAACTTCTTTAAAAAAATATGCTATGTGCTTATTTAGGGCACGATTCAATTAGCCAAATCGCAATTGAATGAGACCCAAAGTGCTACACACAAAATATAATTGGAACAAACTCACACAAACACATAGCAAAATAAATTAACTTTCTTATTCAATGTTTAACAACCTATAAGCCTTACAAAGAAGCCTAAATAAGAATAACAAAAGTGTTGCGCACTTAAGAGGATTGTACAAAAAATCACACAAACACATAGGAAACTACATTAACATTCTTCTTTAATGTTTAACAACCTATAACCAGTACAATCAAGAATAAATAACTTTAGCACAAGTGGTGCGCACAAAACAGGATTGTAAAAAACTAAAACAAACACATAGCAAACTACATTAATTATATTATTTCATGGTTCACAAACTATAACCATCCCAATGAAGGCTAAATCAGTATACCACAAGTGGTGTGCACAAAACAGGATTGTACAAAAACTAACATAAACACATAGCAAAATAAATTCATATTCTTATTTAATATATCACAACCCACAAGCCTTACTAAGAACCTTAAATAAGAATAACAAAAGTCGTGGGATTGTACAGAAAGTATAAAAAAAAAAAATAGAAAAAAATAACCATAACTGATACAATACAGCCAAATTCATACATTTTTTACTTACTTAAAAGACATTTCACTCAAACAACATTTTCTATTTTATATTACAACAGATACTGCGTGAAGACAATCGGACGAGGACTTTCTCCACAGGACCAGACCATCGGACGAGTACTTTCAACACAGGACCAGACCAGCGGACGAGGAATTTCAACACAGGACCAGACCATCGGACGAGGACTTTCACCAAAGGACAACAACATCGGACGAGGGCTATCGCCAGAGGACCACAACATCGGACGAGGGCTATCGCCACAGGACCACACCATCGGACCAGGACTTTCAACAGAGGACCAGACCATAGGACCAGGATTTTACACAGAGGACCACACCATCGGACGAGGACTTCCAACAGAGGACCACACCATTGGACAACGATTTTCAACCGAGGACCAACAAACATTCGGATTTAAATCACACTTCAACCAAGGTACAGTATAATAAGTACAAAAGGAGAAAACTAAAGAAACAGCTTTCAGTTGCATCCGTGTCAACAGAAAAATAAAAAAATAAATTTACTATCTCCCTTATTCTATTTAAATTGCCACTATGCAATACATAGCTCAATAACCACATCAATGTTTTTTTTAGCAAAGAAGTTTTGCAGTGGTAAATATCTATCCACAAACAACGTTTTTAATAAATAAAAACATTATTAAAAAAAAATATGTTACATGCTTATTTACAGCAGTATTCCATTGGCCAAATTCTTAGTCAGTGAGGACAGGAATTATAATTTTCACTAAAAATAACTGATACATTAATGATTTGCCTTTTATTTCACCAATTGTGCACAAGAATCTTTAACAGGAATTACAAATTTAAATATACACAATTACATTTCTTTTTTTTCCTTTACAGATTAATATGGCTGATAATGAGACCAAAGAAGAGAAGAAAAGACGTCAAACTAGAGAAAGACAAGAGAGATGGGCTGCCCAGCAGACACCTGAGGAGAAAGAAATTTGACGAGAAAAATAACGCAAAAGACTTGCAAATAAAAGACTATCAGCTGCAAAAATGAAAGATACAACAAAAAAAAATAAAAAGATAATAAAGCATTTACAAACTGTTCCTCAAACATCAGATGACATTTTACAAGATACCATTTAAGACAGACCAAAAAAAGCAACTACAAAAACAAAGCATTTACAAACTCTTACTAAAAACTTACAGGACATTTCAACAAAACAAGGACAACATATACCAAGAAAAGCCACGAAAAAAACTAAACATTTAGAACCTGTTGTTGAAACATTTCATGACTTTTCACCTGATGAATATGAAAGTCAACATCCGATATGCTTTGCAAATTGTCCTTTACTCAAGTCTTTAGCAGTAGAGGTTCATAGTTGTGGGGACATGAGTACTCAATGTCAATTTTGTGAGGCTTATTATTTTAAACAGGAGAGACCCAGAGATGGACAATTTATTAGTTGTTGTCAAAAAGGAAAGTTCAAACTTCCAGAAAGGAAACAATTTCCAAGCTATTTACAAAATATTATGACTGAACCTACTTTTCCAAATTACAAAAATTTTAAGACAAACATAAGATCCTACAATAGTGCCATATCATTTGCATCTATGGGGGCAACATTGGCTGCTAATGTACCAGGACATGGTCCTTACTGTTTTAAAGTCCAAGGACAAATTTATCATCGGACTTCACATTTACATCCAGAGCAAGGAGAGCAAAGAAAATTCGCTCAACTATATGTCCTAGATACAATGGAAGCTGTTGATGCAGATGAAAGAAAATAAAAAATGCTTACCCAGTGTTTTCATAGAGCTAAATAACATTATGGACAACAATCCCTACAGTAAAGCATACAAAATATTGGCAGAAGTAGAAAATGAACAACAACTTCATGCACAAAGACATCAATTACCCATGCCAAAGGTTAATATGGTGCTTAAAAGAGACAGACATACTGATAAACGTCGTTATAACGTGCCAACATCAAATGAAGTTGCAATGGTCTTTCAGAATGATGAAGGAGAACCACCATTTCAAAGAGACATTAGAGTATATCCCAGAAATGAGGAGCAACCATTTATTAATATTAATATTTTAAGTCCAAATTTAGATCCAATGACATATCCCATCTTTTTCCCACATGGAGAAGCAGGTTGGCAACCAAAATTAACCCTTCCCAGTTACCCAAATGCTAAAGCCAGAATCCGAAATAATGTTTCTATGATTGAATTTAAAGTAGCTCAAATTGCCATTCGAGATGAATTTAATCCAATTTTATGTGGTGGAAAACTAACACAACAATGGATTATTGATTCATATTTGCAAGTTGAGGCAAATAATTTAAACTTTATAAAATATCAACAAGATAAACTACGTGTAGAACAATATTGTGGACTCATGGACTATGTTGCTGACGTGGCTACAAGCAGAGACATGACAGCTGGCAAAGCCATCATTTTACCATCTTCCTTTCAAGGATCTCCTCGAAATATGAGAGAAAGATACAATGATGCTATGGCTATTGTGACTAAATTTGGAAAACCAGATTTATTTGTGACATTTACATGTAATCCACAATTGCCAGAAATTTATGAAAATCTACTTCTTTAACAAAGTGCTTCAGATCGACTAGATTTAGTAGCCAGAATTTTTAAGATCAAATTAAATGAATTAATATGTGACTTCACTAGAAATCAGTTATTTGGCAAATGTCTTGCTTATGTATATACCATTGAATTTCAAAAAAAGAGGCCTTCCACATGCACATCTTCTCATAATACTTCAAGAGAAAGATAAATTAGATACTTCGGACAAAGTGGATGCAGTCATAGTTGCTGAACTACCAGATCCAGAACTATATGGTAGACTATATGAGATTGTTACTCATCGCATGATTCATGGACCCTGTGGAGACCTTAATCCACAATCACCATGGGCCTCATTCTATTATCGGCCGTAAATCGGCCGTAAGGCTGCGATTCCTTGCGGGGGTTCAGTTAACTCGCGATTCTATTATACGGCCCCGCAGGGATCTCCTCTTACGGCCGGCCGCATATCTTGGAACCGGCCGTAAGCTCTGAAATATAAAAACTGAAAAATAAATTCAAGCCTGCACTGTACAGCTCTGTAAATGCTAGGGATCATATTGGGGGACATGAGGATTAAAAGGAACCCACTCTCAAGCTTGCACATCAGCCCAAACCCGAGTTCAAATTAACTGTTTATTTTCCGGCTGCGGCGTGGGTGTGTCTGAGGTGCTCCAAGCACTCTGGACTTTTTACATGGATATTTTACGGATATTAAAAATAAAATATTTTACGGATTTGAGTACAGGATAACTATGTGCTATTTTTTCTAACACCTAAAATCCCTTTATAGTCTTCTAAAAGTGCAGGATGGCTTTATTTGAGCTATTTTATGTGCTTAATTGGTGCTAGCAAAACCTCTTTCCTGGAAGTAAGCTGCGGCTCGCTTTTAGCCTTGCAGAGAGGTTTCCCGGAGGAATTGAATTGCAAAACTCTTGCGGCCGTTTAAGATCAAAGGATTTCCTCCGGCGCGAGCGGCCGCAAGAGATAGCAAGGCACCGGCCGCAAGCCTGCCGGAGCCTCCGGCCGTAAGGGAATAGAATAGCCGAATAGCTTGCGGCCGGTCCTTGCGGCCCCGCAACGGCTGCGGCCGCTAATAGAATGAGGCCCCATGTATGGAAAATAATAAATGTTCAAAAGATTTTCCAAAAGAATATAGAGACAAAACATATGCAAATTGTGATGGATATCCACTTTATAAAAGAAGAGAAGGAGATAGTGCCATTATTCGTGGAAAAAAAGTGGACAATAGATATGTAGTACCCTACAATCCACATTTACTCATGAAGTACAACGCCCACATCAACGTAGAAGCCTGCACTTCCATCAAATCCATTAAATATGTCTACAAATATATTTACAAAGGCTATGATGCAGCTACTGTAGTCGTCAAAAGTGCAGACAACCCTGAATGTAGTGAGTTAGTACATGATGAACTTGCATCTCATGTAGATGCTCGCTATGTCAGTGCACCAGAAGCTATGTGGCGGCTTTTAAAATTTGAAATGCATGATAGATCACATGCAGTATATAGATTAGCAGTACATTTGCCACAACGACATTTAGTCTATTTCCATGCTGGAAATGAAATGAATGCATTGGCCCAAAGTGAAGATCGTCACACTACACTAACTGCATGGTTTGCATTAAATTCAAATGATGCTCAAGCAACACAATACTTATATATTGAAATTCCATATCACTATGTTTTTGTGAATGGATTATGGAGACCAAGAAAAACCAGAGGCAATAAAATAATTCCACGAATTTACATAGTCAGTCCAAGAGATGTTGAATGTTTTTGCTTACGGATATTACTTTTAAATGTTCCAGGAGCACAAAGTTTTGAACAATTAAGAACTGTTAATGACATTGTATATGAATCCTTCCATTTAGCTGCAAGACATAGAAACTTACTCGCTGATGATACAGAGTGGGAAAGATGTTTAGAAGAAGCAGCACAATGTCAAATGCCACGACAGATGAGAGAACAATTTGCTTTTATTTGTATCTTCTCAAATGCTCCAAATGCATTAGCTTTGTGGGAGTCTTTTAAAAGTAATATGGCTGAAGACTTTATGCAACGATACAATGAACCCATTGCACACTTAAAAGCGTTAATGGAAATCCAAGAAGTCTTTTTAACTCATGGATTAAGTTGTGCAAGTTTTAATTTGCCTGATCCAGGTCTTATAGATGACATAAACTTTGAAGACTGTGACATTCAACTACAAGCAGAAAGAACACAAGAAAGACTTGCAACTTTAAATACACTACAATTGCAAGCATTTCATGCCATTAAAAATGCAATAGATGATGACATGGTGACAGAGCGTTATTTCTATCTTGATGGACCTGGCGGATCAGGAAAACCTATTTGTACAATTTATTAATGAGTTCAGTACGAGCACAAGGACAAATAGCAATGGCGTTTGCCACTACTGGAATTGCTGCACTTTTATTAGAAGGTGGAAGAACTGTTCATAGTGGATTTAAACTGCCAGTGCCTATTTTAGAAAATTCTGTGTCAGATATTCGCATGACATCCTTACAAGCAAAGAAATTTAAGAAATGTAAATTAATTATAATAGATGAGGCCACAATGATGTCATACTTCGTGAAGTCATGGATAATATTTTTCCATTTGGTGGAAAGGTAATGTTGTTGGGTGGCGATTTTAGACAAACATTACCTGTTGTTGTACATGGAATTCGAACTGACATTATCGAAACCTGTATCAAGTCAAGCACAGTATGGAAACATTTTACCCATCTTCAACTGCAACAAAATATGAGATCAGAAGGACAAAATGATTTCAATGATTGGCTTATTAAAATTGGAGAAGGCAGAACAGAAAAAATACTACATTTAGGTGACGACCTCAGATGATTTGTCAACAAGATATTATATCGGCTATATTTGAAGGGAGCATCAATAACGAAGAATATTCCGAGCTTGCCAACCAAGTCATACTGACGTGTAAAAATAAAGATGCATTAATCCTCAATAATGAAATCTTAAAAAAAATTAATGCACCACAAAGAAATTATCACAGTGCTGATTCTGTACTTGCTGATGACAATGAAAGTCAGGCTAACTTTTCGACTGAATTCATAAACGCTCTAACTCCTTCTGGAATGCCACCACATATTTTGCAGCTAAAGAAAGGTGCAATTATCATGTTACTGCGAAATATGAACCCCAAAAAAGGCCTATGCAATGGCACAAGATTAATTGTTCAACAATTAAGGGACCATTTTATAGATGCTGAAATTTTAACAAAACCCATATGGGACCCATAAAGGAGAGAGAGTTTTCATACCAAGAATAGATTTAGCACCAAGTGAAAGTAGTCTCCCTTTTATACTTCAAAGAAGACAATTTCCCATTATTATGGCATTTGCCATGACCATTAATAAATCACAAGGTCAAACTTTCAAATCTGTGGGTATTTTTTTGGAAGAACCAGTATTTGCACATGGTCAATTGTACGTTGCTTTGTCACAGTGCAAAAATGCACAGGCTATAAAAGTTTACATTGAAAAAAATGAAAGTCAAGGTGATTTATTAGAAGATGGACGTATTTTTACTAAAAACATTGTCTACTATGAAGTACTATAACTTTGCAGGATACAAACTAAAGCCATGCAAACATTTTGGAAAAACATTCAAAAATACATAACAATTTGTTGTTTAATTCAGTTCATAATTAATGGAAGTCATGTTTATGGATAATTCGCCTCACAAAATACTTGCCTTGCATTTCTATGAAAAATTATGTTAAAATGTTAAGTCACTATGTTAATGTTTCTAATGTTACAAGTTTAAAAACAATATTTTCAAGTTATTTCATTCAACATATTACAAAGTTCATGTTAAGAGCTCAAGCACCTTTTAAGTCACAATGTAAATATTGTCTGTTATCTTAAGATTACTACCTACATTAATGTTTATCGCCAGTTTATGTGGTCAGTAAGGAATTACTTTCATTAGTTACGGTTTAAGGAGAGTTTTTACTGTATGCCTTCCTCTACATTCAATGTATATTAAACTTAACAATTATTCTGATACAAATTGCATGTTAATACTGATTAATTTAAAGTTAAACTGTTTTTACATTCAAATGTTAATACTTTTAATACAAAATTATGTTACAAAATGTATTCACTATGTTCCTGTTCATAATGTTCAAAATTAGACAAATGTTTTGAAAACTTCCAAAGTTACATAAAAAATAAAGTTCAATTTTAAAAATATATACTTTCAAGGTTATTGCTTACATATATTTTAAACTTCATGTTAAAATTCGGGACGTTTCAAAAAGTCTTTTTACTTTCCTCTGGATTCTATGTATATTAAAGTAAACAATTCTTCAGATACAAATTTCATGTTAAAAAACCATTACATCAACATTTTACAAAAATACATGTTCATATCACAATACTTACAAGGGTCAAAAATATATTTAAATAACTAAACAACTTCACAAACATATACATCACATTGCCGTCATTTTTTGACGGGCAAGTCGCTAGTATAATATAACGAGCATTTGGATCCTTAAAGACAACATCATCTACTATATTCAACTTACTAATAAACAACATTCAGACCCCTGTGCTTTTGTTTTGTAAGTTCAATTTCCTGCCTTCTTAAATCCCTTTATCTTAAATTATGGAGTTTTATCGGTTTGGAAATGGGTTTCTTGAAGGCAAATTATATCAAAACGGTCACCTCCATAATTTCTATTTAGTATATGTCATTTAAAAGGAACATTTAGTCCATGCACATTTTGAATACAAATCCTTAATTTTCCCATATTTGATTATGTAAGTTCTCTAATAATGTTATCAATTCTGTTCCTAATAATCCACTCCTGTTTTCTCCTAAGATTCTTTTTTGCCCCCCAACTCGCCAATCCTTTCCTAACTACATACATGCTCACCTCATTCATACAACTTAAAATGTATGATTCATCACCTTCACCTTCTTTGAAACCCCCTCCCACCCACAGGGTTTCCTCTCTGGCTTTCATAAAGTTAAACTTCATTAAGTTCAAAATATTAGCACCCAATAGACGGGTTCCCCTCAGCGGACAGCATTCAAGACTACTCCTTTCTGGACTGGTGAGATAATTAGCTACTTCTGTTAAAATGTAAATTTCTTCTACTTTTATGTCTTCTATTCTTACTTTCCTTTTATACATTATCATGCTTTTCCGTATCCTCAACAAAGGCTATTCAGTAGCAAACTCAATCTTGTTTAAACTTATATTACTCATTATTTCATGTGTATCTGTGATTTTTTTTTCCTTTTTTTTTTGTGTGCAATATTTAGTTCTTAATCTATACAATTTTTAAACAAGTGACTACTGAGTGCTTTCATTTTTGTAAACCCCTATTACACTCTTTTATTTTAATCTCTTATTTTATGTATTTTTTTTTTACCCAAAACAATCTAGTGATAATATTTTACTCTACCTTTTATATAAATGTATCGATTTTGTTATTCTTCTTTCTTTTAAAGTTAACTAGTACCTTTTTTCTTTTTTATGTTACTTTTTTCTGCTCCTAGTGAAGTCTTACAAAACATTTATTTTATTTTCTATTGCTTGTGATCTTAAACAAAATTTAAATCTGCTATACCCTTTCATTTGTTTACCAGCGCTTCAATGATTTTATTTCTTACTAGCGACTTGTCTGTCAAAAATGACAGGGCAATAACATTTTAAGCCATGGGAATGCTGTTTGACACACAATGTAAACCTTTTTGTACTCTGAGAACCTCCGGCGCTCATTGCGTGCCTTGCGCTGAGAGCCTTTGGCGCTCATCGCATGGCTTGCAATGAGTGCTTTCAGCGCTTATGGCGAGACTCCTCTCATCTACTTTTGCTCCTCTGAGCACCTTCATCACTCATTATAAAGAGATATATATATTTATCTATATTTAGTTAATCAATAATGAATTCATTAGTTCTTGAATAAATTAATATACTTTACCTATTTGTAATTAATATATCCAGCAATCAATAACCTGAAGAGATAACAATCTGTTTATATTTTCTATCAGCATACAATGTACAGTTTGAGTGTTGGTGTCCTGATGATAAAGTATAATGAATGTCCCAACTGTGCATTAGAAATAGGCTGTGTGCACGAGGGAAATCCGTTGGTTTAGTTGTGTAAAGCACCATTGTAGATTCGTAATGTTATTAATTAGAGATGTCGGGAACAGTTCGCCCGCGGACTATTCGCGGTGATTTGTTTATCATTGCAGAAACTTTGACCCTGCACCTCACAGTCAGCAGACACATTCCAGCCAATCAGCAGCATACACTTCCTTCCAAGGCCTTCCATCTGAAGGACAGCATACATTTTATAATCATTCTGAAGCTGCATTCGTTGTGAGAGGACAGAGAGTGTAGCTGCTGGAGATTTAATAGGGAAATAGATAGCCAGGCTGTGTATTTAGCTTCCACTACAATTAATCTAATTTCAGATACCTGCCTGTGTCAGGCTCACAGCTTATATTGTGCTCAGTGAAATAAAACAACACTTTTTTGACTGTAATAGTTTGAATAGCAATTGCCTGCCTACAGGCGTGTGTGTGAAGCCTATTGCATCTACTCTGCCAACTTTTGCCAGTGCAGAGTGATACGTTATATCTGGTGCAACCGTAGTGTACAGTGACAGAAAACAACACTTTTTTGACTGTAATAGATTGAATAGCAATTGCCTGCCTACAGGCGTGTGTGTGAAGCCTATTGCATCTACTCTGCCAACTTTTGCCAGTGCACAGTGACACTCATATCTGGTGGCACCTTAGATTGCATGTGCAGTGCCCCAAATTTGAAGTAGGAGGTCTGACCAAGCATCTTTTTCCATCTCCCTGTTCCAAAAATCAATGCCATATACAGGTCCCCTAATAGTGGACGTAACAGGGATTAAACTGATAGGAATAGTACTACTTAACAGTACACCCCTTATAATAATGCAGACAGAGAGAGGAGTCTGAAGAAGAGGAGTCAGAGGAGGAAGGTGGCTCTGAGGAGGTGGAAGACCAAGCACAGCAGGCGTCCCAGGGGGCTTGTTGTCACCTTTCGGGGACCCTTTGTGGCTGGGTGGAGGAAGAGACCTTCAATGACATCAGTGAGGACAAGGAACAGGACATGGCTAGCTTGGTATCCAACCTTGTGCAAATGGGGAGTTTGCGGTTGTGTAAAGGGACTGTTTGCGGTTGTTTGCGGTGCATTAAACGGGGAGATTGGTCTGTTATTGTGAAGCGGGTGTAACCCTTACACTACCTGATCGATACAACATCATACATGATGTTTTAAAGCATGTTATTCCAAAAATTTAGGAATGTTAGGTGATTTATGCCCTTTATGGCTTAAAACCAGACTCTACATCAACTATGTAATTTTCCGTGGGAGTTTTGCCATGGATCCCCCTCCGTCATGCCACAGTCCAGGTGTTAGTCCCCTTGAAACAACTTTCCCATCACTATTGTGGCCAGAAAGAGTCCCTGTGGGTTTTGAAATTCGCCTGCCCATTGAAGTCTATGGCGGTTCGCCGGGTTTACCCGTTCGCTAACATTTGATTGAAGTTTGATGTTCGCGAACCGAAAATTTGATGTTCGCGACATCAGTATTATTAATGTGTTACGTGGCTCGCAAGCATTTTCCGCCATTTTTAATAGTGTATTTTATTGTTCGTTCCTGTGTGAAAGTGCTACGCATTTGGCAGTGTTTTGCGCGGTCCGGGGTCGTGTAGCCTCGTTTTAATTTTTTTTTTTGACGCCCATTTTTTTTCGCACTCAGTCGATTTTCAAGTGCCGAAAGTCATCGAAATCGCCTTAAATTCGCGTTCCACTTACTCCCAGATGTCCTGGCTGTTCCCCTGTGCTGTGGGTGATGTTTTTGTTGGATTTCTTTTTTCTTTGTCTTTTTTGGATTTTCGCGGTTTGGCCGATAACCTTGTATTTTTGCTATCTCGTATTTTTTTTTCAAAGTCCCGCGTTTGTCAAGAGCTTGGAGGCGAAGGCGATCCCGTGTTTACTAAGTGTTTGGTGGCTTTTTTAAGTTTCTGATTTTTTTCCTCTCTTGCCTTAATTTTACCCCCCTTCTTCTTCATTCTCTATAGAAAATAGAAATACTCTCCTAGACTTACTTACTTTCTTATTCCTCTTACTGTTCTCCTTTGTCAGATTAATTACCCACCTGGCCAATAATCATTAGACACCTACAGCCTTATTGAATTGCAATTCTGCCAATTGAAAAGGGCTCTATATAAGCACAGAGCATATTTTTTTACAAAAGTTTTTAGTTAATGAAGACTGTTAAAAATTATGCTCTGATAGCCTGTACTTTTGAGATTGATCTTAAATCTGTATCTCTAACAGGTTCTGTGTCATTAATTATTCCCCAAAAATGTTAAGATACATATAGACAACAACTATTAACAGCAAGCAAATTTTCCCACGGTATTTTTACGGGCTAATTCATGCATTGACATAATATACCTATGTTCTCAATGCCAAGCAGCAGCTGCAAAGGCAAGTAAAATATTAGCATGTATTAAGAAGGGTTTAGAAGCAAGGGAAGCAGATATCATTCTGTCACTGTACAAATCATTAGTACGCTCCTCTTTGGAATATGGAGTATAATTGTGGGCACCACTTCATAAAAATGACATTTTAGAGCTGGAAAAAGTACAGAGAAGGGCAACAAAACTAATAAGGGGAATGGAGGGGTTAAGATATGAAGAAAGACTAACCAAATTAAACTTATTTTCCCTAGAAAAAAGGTGTTTACGAGTGGATACGATTACCTTATTTAAATACATCCAGGGTCAACATAAGGCTTTGTCAAGTGAACTTTTTGTACCAAGAGATTTTCTACTGACAAGACGACATCCCTTGAGGTTAGAGGAAAAAAGATTTCGCCTTAAAAAAAGAAAAAGGTTTTTCATAGTTAGGGTGGTTAAACTGTGGAATTCTCTACCAAAGGAGGAGGTGACAGCGGATTCAGTAGATAACTTTAAAAAGGGAATGAATATATTTTTAATTAAAAAAGTAATTTATGGTTATCCTGGTTAATTAGATAGAGACAATTGATCCAGCGAGGAGTCCGATCGCCAGTATCTGTTGTCAGGAAGGATCAATTAACTACTAATTCACAAATTGCAGATCAGAGGAGATCTTAAAAAGTTGAACTTGTTGAGCTAAAAGTATTTTTTCAACCTCAATTACTATGTAACTACGTAACTTTAAAATTGGGAACGTAAATTTAACGTAAATTGCAAATATTTTTGTTGTGCAATTAAAAGAGCATGTGATAAAGATTTAAAAAGTTGTTACTATAAATGTAGCTATATATTTGTCCAGCTCAATATTAAGTACTTTTTTTTGTGTGTGTGTCATTCAGTCATGTCTGACTCTCCATGCCCTTATGGGCCTTAACACACCAGGCACATCTTTATATCCATAGTCATGCTGATCCACTTGGTATTCATAGCAGAGATACTGGAGTGGGTTGTCAGTTCCTTCTCCAATGAGCCACAGCTCCTGGTATTCCTAGATTATATCCCATCCAAGTACTGATCAGGCCCAACCCTGAATGGCTTCAGGGTGGTGTGTCCTCTTGGTTTCCTGACTGGAATTAACCCCAGGTCACAGCAATGAAAGCATCAAATCCTAACCACTAACCCCAAGTACTTATTTACAGCCACATTAAATTAGCCCTCGTAGTTCCCTTGGTCCTTGCAAAATAAATGTTTTTGCTGTTTGCAAGGACCGATTCCACAATATGTACCTCGCACCCTCCTTTGTGAGATGACACCAAAATACAGCAGACAATAGGCTCTGAGAGAGCTACATAGTTACACGCAGCCATAAATCTATGGAATGAACATCGCATCCCGGGAAGAATCCCTACGGGCACAAAAAAGTGCCCGCAAGGGATCCTAAAGCCTGCCATCTGATGCTCCGTCCTGCTCCATAAACACATCCCCATGCTGCAGGGGTCCCTTTCGGGACCCCTGAAGCCTCCCCACATTAACCCCTTGCAGCGGGGGTCCCCGATCGGCATCGATCAGGCCCCCGCTGCATTTAAAAAGTTCAAATTCCCCGCCGCGTGTCCTTAAAGGGATACGGCACACCATTAGCCAATCCTGACCGCGGGAGTTCTGCAAGTACCCTTGCGGCACCTAACATTAACCCCCTCTATGCTGGGGGTCCCCATTGGGACTCCCGAAATGTCCCCACATCAAGCCCTTCCTGCAGGGGTCCATAGGGTTCCACTCTAGTTTCGATTTAGTGTTTTATTGGGGTGGAGAATAGTGTAGTGTAGTGTTTGTACTTAGTCACTTATGGGGTTAATAATAGGGTTCTCATTGTCCTATGAGGGTCTTCATAGACCCTTATGGGACTGATTGGGTTAAATAGAGGCTTACAGGGGTCTTTATATACTCCTATAAGGGATGTGGTTAGATGGAGGCTTATGGGGGTCAGTATAGACCTTCATAAGTGATGGATTAAAAAGGCCCAGTTAGGGTTATTAGGTTCAGATAGGTTTAAATAGGCCCAGTTACGGTTAGATTGGCCCAGTAAGGGTTAGATAGGCCCAGTAAGGATTATTAGGTCCAGATAGGGTTAGATAGGGTTTAGTATGGACTAATAAGATATAATTAGGGTTAATAGTGTAGTGTAGTGCTTAGACTTTGTCATGAGGGTCCTGGAGGACCCTCTTGGTACTTGTAGGGTTAACCTATTGGTTAATAGTGTCCTATAGGGGTCTATATAGACCCCTATTGGACTGAGGGAGTTAATTTTAGTCTCATGGGGGTGAGTATAGAGCCCTATGAGTTATAGGGTTAATTAACAGCTTATGGTGGTCTCTATTGGCCCTCATGAGTGACAGGGTTAATTTAGGGCTTATAGGGGTCTGTATTGACCCCCATGAGTGACAGGGTTATTTAAGGACTTATGGGGGTCTGTATTGACCCCCATGAGTGACAGGGTTAATTAAGGGCTTATGGGGGTCTGTATAGAGCCCCATAAGTTATAGGGTTAATTAAGGGCTTATGGGGTTCTGTATTGACCCCCATGAGTGACAGGTTTAATTACGGGCTTATGGGGGTCTGTATAGAGCCCCATAAGTTATAGGGTTAATCAATGGCTTATGAGGGTCTGTATTGACCCCCATGAGTGACAGGGTTAATTAAGGGCGTATGAGGGTCTGTACTGACCCCCATGAGTGACAGGGTTATTTAAGGGCTCATGGGGCTCTGTTTAGAGCCCCATGAGTGATGGCGTTAATTTTAGGTGCCTGGGGGGGGGGGTTATTTTTTTAGCATGTTTCCTTTCAGGACCTTTAAGGTCCCACGAGGCGGGAAATTTGAATTCTTAAATGCAGCGGGATCACGATCAATGCCGATTGAGACCCCCACTGCAAGGGTTAATATGGGGACAGTTTGGGGCTACGTAGCTTACACGTTGCTCGCAGCAGGGCTAATTTAATAGCGTAACTTTGGAAGATTTGCAGCACGTAGGGCTTAATTACAAACCTTGTATCTAAGAGGCTGGAATTTAATAGGGCTGTTAAGCAGCAACTAAACTTTATACATATATATATATATATATATATATATATATATATATATATATTAATAAAAAAACATATTAAAAAATGTACTTTTCAAATGTGTGCTAGAAGGGGCTTTTAAAAATCAATTGAACTAGTTTATGCAAGCAGAAACATTACTCACAAAGGGTTCATTAAGCAATACATTTTGATTACAATAAAGTAAGCAGATTTGAATTTTAAAAAACACAATGGGAGGGGCAGAACTTTCTAATAGTACACATCTGAAAAGTATGTTAAATAAAAAATATATATTCATGCAGATAATTGCTGCCTATAGATATTAATTATTAATTTGAAGAAAAAAAAGACATATATTATTTTAGTGGACCTTTAAGTTCTTAAATTTCGTTCAATGTACTTGTCTCTATGTTTTATGTATCATATATATTCTATTGATGTGGTATCTATTCTTATCTATCAGTAGTGCTTCATAATACTCGTAAAACATTGTAATTAGCATTTCACTTTACTTACATTTCCTAATTATCAGCACGCCATACGTCTTATTTACATTCCCAACCCACAAATAACTTAAGAGCAGTTTGACATTCTGAATGTGCTGTTATAAGTAATGAATTACTACATAGAACTGCAATAGGACGGTGCTAGGCAATTAAGCAGTAATGAGGGTCACGCGATTTAAGGGCATTTGAAAGGATAAGTAATACCATACCACTAGAATGTAATTGAATATACGATTCCTCATAACAACGTAAGCAGTGCCTGCAAGCAAATTAATTGCATCTACAAGAGCTTTTTCTCATTATTTACATAATATCACAGTTTTTTTTAAAATGTGATGATCTCTAAGATTGGGATACAGAAGTGCAATTATTTACATACATTTCTATCTATCTGTATATATATATATATATATATATATATATAGATAGATAGATATAGATATACTGGCGACTTGCACATCAAAAATGACGGCAATAAAATGTGAGGCTTTCCTCCCTCTACCTCTCCCACCCTCTGTGTCTCTTTTCCCCCTCCCGTTTGTCTCTTTCCCCTCTCCCTCCCCTGTGTCTCCCCTATTCCTCCCCTGTGTATCTTCCCCCTCTTCCTCCCCTGTGTCTTTTTCTCCCCTCTCCCTCCTCTGTGTCTCTTCCCCCCCTGTGTATCTTTGCCCCTCTCCCTAACCTGCATCTCCTCCACCCTCTCTCTCTCCTGTGTCTCCTTTCCCCCTCTCCCTCCCCTGTGTCTCTTTTCTGCCTCTCCCTCCCCTGTATCTCCTTCCCCCTCTCTCTCCTGTGTCTCCTTTACCCCTTTCCTGTGCCTCCTTTCCCCCTCTACTTTTCCATCCTCTGTATCTCTCCCCCTCTCTCCCCTGTGTCTCTCCCTCCCGTGTCTCTTTTCTTCCTCTCCTGCATCTCCTTTCCCCCGCTCTCTCCTGTGTCTCCTTTCCCCCTCTCCTGTGCCTCATTTCCCCCTCTCATGTGCCTTCTTTTTCCCTCCTCTGTATCTCCCCCCTCTCCCTTGTGTATCTCCCTCCCCTGTGTCTTTTCTCCCTCTCCTGCATCTCCTTCCCCGCTTTCTCTCTCCTGTGTCTCCTTTCCCCTTCTCCTGTGTCTCCTTTTCCCCTCTCCTATGTCTCCTTTACCCCTCTCCCTCTCCTGTTCCTCCTTTTTCCCTCTCCTTTTCCTCCTTTGTATCTCTCCCCCCCTCTCCCCTGAGTCTCCCCCCCGCTCCCTGCCCTATTTCTCCCCCCCTCTCCTGTGTCTCTCCCCCCCCCCCCCTGTGTTTCTTCCCCCACCTTTTCCTTTCCCCTGTGTCTCTTTCCTCTCTCAATGCACAGTCTGTCAGTGATGTTCGGGTGAGCTGGGCTGCCTCACACAGAGCCGCACCCAGAGAGCCTGTGTATACGGGGGCACAGTGGAAATACAATTATTGTTACAGATTGGAAATGCAGCTAAGCATGGGCAAGTTCTAATAATGGGAGATTTTAATTACCCTGAAACAAACTGGATAAATGAGACCAGCAGTTCAGCTAAGGGGAGCAAGTTCTTGAGTACACTCAGGGATCATTGTCTGGCCCAGGTTATACAAGAGCCTACTAGAAATTAAGCTATCTTAGATTTAGTCATCACAAATAATATTGATATAGAATCAAATATTGGAATAGGGCAACCTTTGGGAAACAGTGATCACAACACAGTCTCATTTGAGATTGAATTAAAAAAACAACATTTTAAGGGGCCAACAAAAACTCTTAATTTTAAAAGGGCAGATTTTAACGGTCTAAGGGCAACAATACAAAGTATAGACTGGGACAGAGAACTGATAGTTAAAAACATTTAAATCCTTACTAAATTTTCAGTGGATATAAAAAGTCTACACACCCCTGTTAAAATGTCAGGTTTTTGTGCTGTAAAAAAATTAGACAAAGATAAATAATTTCAGAACTTTTTCAACTTTTAATGTGACCTATAAACTGTACAACTCAATTGAAAAACAAACTGAAATCTTTTAGGTGAAGGGAAGAAAAAAATAATAATAATGTGGCTGCATAAGTCTGCACACCCTCTTATAACTGGGGATGTAGCTGTGCTCAGAATTAAGCAATCACATTCCAAATCGTTTTAAATAGGAGTCAGCATACACCTGCCATCATTTAAAATGCCTCTGATTAACCCCAAATAAAGTTCAGCTGCTGTAGTTGGTCTTTCCTGAAATTTTCTTAGTCTCATCCCACAGCAAAAGCCATGGTCCACAGAGAGCTTCCAAAGCATCAGAGGGATCTCATTGTTAAAAGGTATCAGTCAGGAGAAGGGTACAAAAGAATTTCCTAGGCATTGGATAAACCATGGAACACAGTGAAGACAGTCATCATCAAGTGGAGAAAATATAGCACAACAGTGACATTACCAAGAACTGGAGCTCCCTCCAAAACTGATGAAAAGATGAGAAGAAAACTGGTCTGGGAGGCTACCAAGAGGCCTACAGCAACATTAAAGGAGCTGCAGGAATATCTGGCAAGTACTGGCTGTGTGGTACATGTGACAACAATCTCCCGTATACTTCATATGTCTCGGCTATGGGGTAGAGTGGCAAGACGAAAGACTTTTCTTACGAAGAAAAACATCCAAGCCAGGCTCCATTTTGCAAAAACACATCTGAAGTCTCCCAAAAGCATGTGGGAAAAGGTGTTATGGTCTGATGAAACCAAGGTTGAACTTTTTGGCCATAATTCCAAAAGATAAGTTTGGCGCAAAAACAACGCTGCACATCACCAAAAGAACACCATACCCGCAGTGAAGCATGGTGGTGGCAGCATCATGCTTTGGGGCTTTTTTTCTTCAGCTGGAACTGGGGCCTTAGTTAAGATAGCGGAAATTATGAACCAGTCAATATTGGCACAAAACCTTCAGGCTTCTGCTAGAAAGCTAAACATGAAGAGGAACTTCATCTTTCAGCATGACAACTTCCCAAAGCATTCATCCAAATTAACAAAGGAACGGCTTCACCAGAAGAAGATTTAAGTTTTGGAATGGCCCAGCCAGAGCTCAGACCTGAATCCGATTGAAAATCTGTGGGGTGATCTGTGCACAGGAGATGCCCTCGCAATCTGACAGATTTGGAGTGTTTTTGCAAAGAAGAGTGGGCAAATCTTGCCAAGTCAAAATGTGCCATGCTGATAGACTCATACCCAAAAAGACTGAGTGCTGTAATAAAATCAAAAGGTGCTTCAACAAAGTATTAGTTTAAGGGTGTGCAAACTTATGCAACCATATTATTTTATTTTTATATTTTTTCTTCCCTCTACCTAAAAGATTTCAGTTTGTTTTTCAATTGAGTTGTACAGTTTATAGGTCACATTAAAGGTGGAAAAAGTTCTGAAATGATTTATCTTTGTCTCATTTTTTTACAGCACAGAAACCTGACATTTTAACAGGGGTGTGTAGTCTTTTTATATCCACTGTACATACACACTGGCATATGCCATGTGGGAATAAAAGTAAAAGGAGTAAATCACATCCAATGTGGCTTAACAATGACTTAAAGATCAAGATACAAAGTAAAAAACAGGCATTTAAATTATACAAACAAGAGGGGACAGAGACTGCTTTACGGGAGAACAAGGAAATCAACAGAGCTTGCAAAAGGGCTATTAGACTGGCTAAAATAGAACATGAATTGCAAAAGAGAGTAAGACTAACCCTAAAATATGTGTATTAATGGCAAGAAGGCGAGGAAGGAAGCTATATGAACATTACAATGTGACACAGGCGATCTGAAAATTAGTGACCAGGAAAAGGCAGATGAGCTAAATAGGTTCTTTTATTCGGTATACACAAGGGAGGTACCAGTGGTTGGGACACTGCAACATAATGGGGCTACACTACCTTTGCAGAGCAATTGGTTAACACAGGAAGTAATCCAAAAGAGATTGGAAAAAATAAATGTTAATAAAGCCCTGGGTCCTGATGGAATAAATCCAAGGGTACTGAGGGAACTGGGTTCTGTAATACCCAAACCATTATGTTAAATTTTTCAAGATTCACTCAACACAGGGTCTCTACCAGATGACTGGAGAAAAGCAGATGTGATACCTATATTTAAAAGCGCATGCGTGGGCAATTCGACGCAAGCGTGACGACGAATCGCAGTTTGATAACTATTATATGTGATATATAGTTGAATAATCAGAGTATTGCAGTATATATAGTGCAATAAATGATAATTAATATGTTTGTTCAATAAAGAAGGTATCATTATATACTGCAATACTCTTATTATTGAACTAGATTACTTTACAATTACGGCTACCTAAGTCTTTATATATATATATATATATATATATATATATATATATATATATATATATATATATTTATATATATATATACGTGTGTGTTTGGTTGTGTAGTCATGTCTGACTCTCTGTGACCCTATGGACTGCAACACGCTAGGAACATCTTGTGTCTGGTTTTTCCTATCCATAATGTTTTCATGGCAAATATACTGGAGTGGGTTGCCAGTTCCTTCTCCAGCAGACTACAATTTGTCGGACCTCTCTGCTATGACCTGCCCATCTTGGGTGATCCTACACGGTATAGCTCACAGCTTCCATGAGGTACACAAGCACCTTCATCACAACAAGGTAGTGATCCATTTATAAATCTATCTATCTATCTATCTATCTATCTATCTATCTATCTATAATTTAGATAGAATTTAAACATAGCCAATCATTTCTACATAGAAATTAAGACACACTCAAAATATATCACATCTCATAACAAATTCACATGGCCATTTTTAGCCAAATCATTGCAAACTTCCCATAAAAAAATGCTATTTGTTATTTATTTATTTTAGCATGAGAAAGAGGTTAATTTTATAGAAATGAAAATAAACATTATACATTTTTTTGAGGAATCCTCAGTAAATTGTTGGGTGTGATATTAACCCCCCATTTATGACCTAGATAAACATGGCTTTTCCCAGTCTCTTGGGTGTTCTGTAATAGACTTCCGGTGCTGGTCTGATACAGTAAAAGAATATAGCTAATTAGTGGCTTATAGCCTTAAGCTATCCAAGTCTCTGAAGAGACCATTGTGACTCGGGAATCAGAAAGGCCTACCTAACATTCCAGCCCTAAATCCCTGACACAAAAGGGATTTTTATCTCCCGTGACTTTGAAGGAGGTAAAATATTAGTCATATCCCATGTAATTGCAGCCTTTGAACTAAGCTGTTTGTATTTCTGGACTTATATTGAAATGTTTACCAAATATACAGGTTATTTTCATCACCTCAGACCTGTCATCTGACCATGTTCAGCTAATCTTAAATTCCACCGAAAGTAGATTTTTCTTTGCTGCATTCAAAATAAGGTATTTTTTTAGTTTTTTAACCTAATCTCCATGCTAAATTTATATTTTCTTTCTTTTTTAGGCATTCTCTACCTTGTACAATGAATGTGGTGAATGTGGCAACCAATGATACGTATGAATAGTGACTGTCAGCCAATGAGCATTAATACAGCTGTATTAAGCATCATTGTCTGATAGCATAGTTATTAATTTTAAAGATATAAGCTTTAAAGGATCAATGTAGTGCTCGTATAACTTGGATTATTTTGATTATTTATCAACTGTTGGGCAATAAAATAGTTTTTATAAAAAAGTATTTGTAGAAAAATTAATATAGCTTTAAGTTCAAATGTAAGCTTTAAAGCTACATTATTTATGGTCTTCAAAGCTGTTTCTCTCCACCCCCTATTATGTGTCCAGAGGATGGGACCAGACTTGCACAAGAAGCTGTTCTAGGATAAATGCCTATTGTAAGGAAGAATGTATCAGGACAGCCTCCTGGGCAGATTCTCTCCCACCTTTCTTGGTTCCGATGTAAAAATAACAATAGTAAAAATAAAAATAGTAAAAATAGTTTTCTCATCTAATCTTTGAGTGCTTTAAAAAGTGAATTAGAAAGACATAATGCATCTAGCTTGAAAATTAAAAGAAATGGAACATTAAAGCAGAGGTTCCAAATATAGTATTATTAAAAGTATAAGTCACAGGGACCACTTTATCACATATAATAGTTGTCAAACTGTGAATTGTCGTCATGCTTGCAAGCCTTGCATAGCGAGGCAAGCCTTTGACGCACAGAAGTCTTCCGAGCTCGGAGCACTTAGCTGATGAGCGCTGAAGGCGCTCATCGGCTACAAGCCTCGCGAAGCGGGGCAAGCAGCTGAGGCGTCGAAACTCGGAGCACCCATTGCCTGCAAGCCTTGTGAAGCGAGGCGAGCACTTGAGGCATTAAAACACGCAAGACTTAGGCAGAAATGAGCGCCGAATGGAAGCAGTTGAGGAACGCGGGACTTCGAAAAAAAAATAATTGAAAGGCACGGAACTTAGAAAAAAAAAATGAGGTCGGAAAAATACGAAGTTAACAGCCGAACCGCGCAAATCGATAAACACGATAATAAAAACCAAAAATACCAAAAAAAACACACACAGCACGGGGGACAGCCAGGACGTCTGGGAGCGAAGTTGCACGCAAATTTAAGCCAAACTTGACAAGTTTTGGCACTTGAAAATCGGCTAAGCAAGCAAAAAAATGGCGGCCGAAAAAAATTAAAACGAACACCATCAGACGCGTACCACTTTTACCCAGGAACATACGAGGTACAAAATACACTATTAGAAAGGATGGAAAATGCTAGCGAGCCGCGTAACACATAGACAATCGCCATAATTTACAACACTAACTTGCAACTAATAACATTACGAATCTAAAATGGAGCTTTACCCTACTAAACCAACAGTTTGGCCTCGCGCATGCAGCCTATTTCTACTGCACAATTGGCACATTGCTGACACTTTCTCATCAAGGCAGCAACAGTCCAACTGTACATTGTATGCTGCAGGAAAATCAAAAGAGATGTTGCTCTTCAGGATATTGATTGCTGGATATATTAATTAGAAACAGGTAAAGTATAATAATTTAAGTAATTCATTATTTAAAAAAAATATATATATAAAAAAAAATACACTAAATAGCATACTTTACACTGCCGTTACTTTATGAATACATTAATGCTTCACACTTCCTAATACATTTGTTCATTCAGAATTAATTATTAACGTACACTTATTTAATAAGTATTATTTAGTAATGGAAAATAAAAAAAATATACATTCCACTGCACTAAAAATGTTTTACTTTTTACAGCAGTTATATATATCTCCCAGACGTGTCATATTGCAGTTATATATATCTGGATTACGGCTTATTGGCTGCCAGCGATAGCACTCTCAAAGCAGTTACATTTTTAAATCACTTTATTATGCTCTGAAACCTGACATTTTTTTCTAATTTACACTGCACTAAATTATTTTTTTTAAACACTGTACTTATATATCTGTCTATGCGATGAGCGCCGAACATGATAGTTGCAAAGCACAAAATTTGAAGGACACAAGGGGAGAGGCTCGCAATGAGGGCCGAAGGTGTTCAGAGGAGCAAAAGTACACAAGTAGAGATGCTCTCAATGAGCGCTGAAGGTGTTCAGAGGAGCAAAAGTACACAAGTAGAGATGCTCTCAATGAGCGCTGAAGGTGTTCAGTGGAGCAAAAGTACTTGATAGGAGAGGCTCCAAATGAGTGCCGAAGGTCCTCAGAGTAGCAAAAGCTTTACATTGTGTGGCAAACAGCACTGCCATGGCCTCAAATTTTATTGCCCTGTAATTTTTGTCAGGCAAGTCACTAGTTATGTTAAAAAATAGCATTTTCCTTCAGTAAAGTAACATTATGAGCTGTCTGTCAGCCTTCTTGGACCCAACAACAAACCAAGTTCTAATCCTCTGTTAACAAGAGAAAATTGACATTAATTACAGATTAGTCTCTGAAGCAGTGATCACCACTTGATGAAATATGTCCACAGAGACTGGTTTACAGTCATATGCAGTTGACACTGGAATTGGAACTGAGTTTACCCACTAAGGTCCCTATAGTAATCTGGAGGTGTAAACTGCGGTATTGCCATAAATCGGCTTTATGTTACACCTTGATGTTAATCTTTATCTTCACCACATTACAGCCCGCAACCCACATCCGTAAATCCTGCCATGTCCGCAAGATATATCAGTGCATGGTGTACCCAAACCAAGAGTTACGGATGGGAAACGGGTATAGGAGCCACTAGAAAATGAGAACGACATGTTTTAAGGAGTTAGAGTGGGTGTCAAATAATGAAGAATGTGTGACTACTTTCTTGTGTGTCTGTTTGCATCGCTCAGTCGTGTCCGACTCTCCGTAAACTCATGGACCGCAACGCAACATACCATATTGGAGTGAGTTGCCCGTTCCTTCTGGTATTCCTAGGAGGTCTCCCATCCAAGTACTGACCAGGCCCAAACCTGCATGGCTTCAGGGTGGTGTGACCTATTGGTTCCCTGACTGGAATTGAACCCATGTTGCAGCAGTAACAGCACCCAATCCTAACCACTGGACCACCAGAGGACCTGCCTACTTTCTTACTTCAATGTGCATTTTACAGTAAATGTTAATGCACAAGCACAACTACAATATATTTAATTGAAACAGCAGAAATGTATATTTTCTGTGGGTTATATTAAAAATATGTTTATTATATCTGCACCTCATTTTTTAACTTACTGTTCTAAATACACCATTTTTGTGTAGTTTCTTATTTATACTAATGCAAGCCATCAGCAGCTGATATATGTTGTTTTATTTTAGACATTTGCTGCTGATTTTTTTTTAGAGTATTAAAAAAGAAATCAGCTACAGATCACATATATAGTTGTGAGCGAAGCGAGGGCAGTGGCCGAGGGTCTCAGTTGCTGGCATGGAGCGCCGTAGGCGCTCCATGCCAGCACCTGAGGACCTCGCAAAGCGAGGGCCGCAGTTGCTGGCATGGAGCGCCGAAGGCGCTCCATGCCAGCAACTGCGACCCTCGCAAACTTTACCTCGCAAACCAAACAGCACGACACACACATTACGACACTCGCAAACAACATACGACACACGTTCACACACATTACGGCCTCGCAACACTCGGACGCAACTCGCGAACATTACAAAATGTAAAACACAATACATACACACAGCACATACATAAAAAACTTACCTACACCAAGAGGGAGCACCCAGGACCTCAAAAATACAACTTACACCTCGATTTTACTCGAAATAAAACAGTTTAGAGACTAAAAAAAAATCGAAGCGAGAGAAAAAATGGCCGCCGAACAAAACGAAAACGAGGCTACAGCACTCTAAACTCGCAAAACACCACAAAACACCTACGGATATTCCGATACAGACGTATACCACACATTACTCGCCATTTTACGCCAATGCAGAAGTACACGACTACGCTAACGGTTTGGGCTCGCGCACGCACAGTGTTACACTGCACACATTCAGCACGCTTACACAGCAGATCCACACCACTAATGCTGCAGCAACATCAAAACACATTCACAGCTCTTCCACACAATGCTTTAAAATAGGTAAAGTATATTCATTTATTAATGTATTATATATTTCATTATTACACACTAAACAGCATTAGCTACCTTACAATTTCATTGCCGTCATTTTTTGACGGGCAATTCGCTAGTAGATAATATAATACATTATATAAGAAATCAAAAAGGTATTGCTGATATTTTGTAGTAACAATTGGAATACTCAATCCAAAATATTTCAAAGTGGACAGGGGGTTAGGAAAAGATACATTGTTAATGAATACAGTGATGATGTTTGCAGCTAGTGCTTTACATACATATCACTAATACATATGTTACAATGGTTCCCAATAAGATGCAAGTTACTAGGAAACATAAGGCTTGGGAATACCTTTAATGGCTGTTTGCGATGCACTGTAACCATTGAGATCCCTTGAAATGTCTTAATGAATTTACCTCATTGTCTTTCTAGTTAAAGGACCACTGTATAATGGTATGGGGATATGGTCTAAATTGTAATCGGGTCCATTTCTCTAAAAAAATATTTTTTACCACTCCGTGTTTCCATGTACCTCACTCCTCCATCCACTGATAGATAAATAAACATGCCATGATGATCCAGCTCTGAGGTATTGATGTAACAAACACAATAGATTCCAATAAACAGAGTCTTCAAAAATTCTGATTTTTTATAAATATATTTTATGTCCATGACTTACACAGTTGCTAATGTTACTTCACAAACCAGTCATTTCTCGTACTACAGTCACTCTTTTATATATTGAAACTGTTTACTACTTGGTTGGAGCAAATAAGTGATAACCTTCATCCTCTCAGAGTCCACTAAAGAATTTCAAATGGACAGTGTGATAAAAGTTCATGTCAGTCTTATATTCTAAGGAGCTATTCAGCCTGACCAAGGTCTCAAATTCCAGCTAATACCTCCAAACCTAGGATTAGATAATAGTGTTTATACAGGTGACCTGGATTTGAGTGGCAGATAGACTATTATAAAATGTTTGTCAAAGTTGTCACTTTTGAAATAAAGAAAATGCCAGATTTTAAAGCATATACTAAATAGTGTGTATGGTATATTTTAGTAGATTGAACCTATTATAATAGTTATCTTCACATTAAGACATTGATCCATCATGGTAGATCTCAGACTATTTCCATTGTGTACTAAGCACAGGTATGTAGACCCCATAGGAGAAGGTTCAGGGATCTATCATTAGAAGGTAGGATCATGCATGGTTTATCTGGGTTGATGAGCTCTTGTTGTTTGGGGGCCTTTGTTTATTCATTCAAGGAGTTCAGAGTTCATTTACCAAACCAGAGCAATTGAGCTGCACACATAATCCTGCTCTTTCATTGCAAAGCAAAGATCTTTAACCCCTTTGTTGCTGAGAGACGAGAAACTCACTGAAAAACAAGTGTGTAATTTAATTTGGTAACACCACTGTATCGAATGGTAAATTGAACCAACGGAAAGCCACCACGTTTACTGGAACATATGGACAGCCACAACAGCTCAGTGTCACTCAGTTATACAGAGTCATAGTAAGTTGGTTTCATACACAGAGAAGCATTAAATTAATTCATTAAGGAGATATCTTACCAGTTACTCTGTTACTCAGCTTAGCCTCTATTTTAAATCACATTTTAATGAACAGGCTTTGTGTATTAACAGTGGAACGGAAAAGGTCTCATTTCACTAATGAAAAGGCATATACCTTATCAAACATAACTCAGTGAGCAATCCTCTGTTGATTTCTTATTTAGTGTAATATATTAGCTAAAAGCAGCTGATTTCTATGTTAATACTATAAATCAACAACGGATGGCTAATATATAACTACTACTCCTCCTCTACTCTTTCTTATTTAACAAGAGGGGATTGTGGAGGGGAGAGAAGTGCAGATAAATTGATATTGGTCTGGCACATATATTTTGCCATTTGATCTACATATGTGTTGGATCCAGAGATACTTGTGAATTAGGCCAGAAACTATATGTGCCCTCTATTTGGACCAGATAGTTGATTTTCTGTTTATAAGAATATAATACCACAAATAATTATTTATGTGGATAATACTGACGTAATCACAGTTTATACTTACTTACTTACTTGTTTATCCATACATCTGATTGTGTGATTCTATCAAATTGTAAGCTGTTGTTTTATTATACTGATTGGTTTACTCAAGAGCTACAGATCTGTGGTTTCCCTTATTGGGAAGCGACCGCCCAAGGAGATCTTTCTTATTTAACTTAATATATTAACTATCCACAGCTGATTTTTAATAGATTTCTGTAAATAGAAATAAGAAGTGGATGGCTAATATATAACAGCAGATAAGAACCAAAAGCCCAAT
The DNA here is from genome assembly GCA_027410445.1 of Discoglossus pictus. Lineage (NCBI taxonomy): Eukaryota > Metazoa > Chordata > Amphibia > Anura > Alytidae > Discoglossus > Discoglossus pictus. Next base: position 84,935,117 of record CM050169.1, read on the forward strand.
CTAGTCAGCCCATTGTATCTACCAAAACATTTGTTTAAATAATCATCAGAACAGCCTTAAGCTTATTCCAGGCATGCTTGAATTGTGTATTGGGAGCCCCGGGTGACTGCCTGGGAACAGAGGGGCTTTTGACCTGGCTGTCTGCCAAGGGGAGCGATTGGCTGCTGCATAAGTAGGAGTGGCTTGAGAGGACACTTATAGGGGGTAGTTCCCGCGGTTAGGGGTCACTGTGAGGGGAATTTATCAAGCTCACACATGGCGTCCCCTCTATTGGACCCACTGATGGCACAGCTCAAGGCCCAAGTAGCTGCACATGGCCTTGATTGGCTACAAGCCTTGGTGGCCAGCATACAGGAGGAGGCGCCACCAGGAAGACAGGAACAGGCTGATGCGAGAGCTGTGCTGGGGCAGAGTCGTCCGGTCCGGAGTACAAGGCCCCCAGAAAGGTTAAGCCCGTCTATGCAGACCCCCAAGAAGAAAGGAGGAAGCCAGCTGGTGAGGAAGAGGATCGGTAGTGCAGGACAGATGCCTGCTGTCAGGAGGTCCCTGAGGAAGCAGCAGAGCAGCAGCGGAACCCCCCCAAGGCGAGCAAAACGGGCAGAAGAGCAAGAAGATACTTACCAACCTCTGTCGCGACCCTCCTCTGCAGCATCGGATCAAGCTCATCTGCTGGTGAGGCGGCAGGGACCGGCTGCGGCAGCAACGTCGGTGGAGCGGGTAGTACAAACAGCAGCAGAAGAACGGATCCCTGCGCGTAAGAAGTCCCGGCGCGGTAATGAGGACCTGATGGTAGACACGTCGGAAGGTGAGCAAGGGGTTGCTGAGGTGTCTGAAAGTAGGTCTGAATTAAAGGGGAAGAAAATAATGACGCGAGCAGCATCAAAAGCAGTCAGAGGGGCAGCAGGAGCCAGGAAGCAAAGGGCAGCACAACGGGGGCCACGAGGAAGGGGCAGGAGCACACAGACCAGCCAAGATGAGGCTGCAGGGAGTCCAATAACAGGCCAGACAAATTTTGTCTAATTTACGTAGCTTAATGGCTCAGCTAGAGGGAACTAAGCAGGCTGGGCCGGAGTTGGCATGGCTGGGTTCAGATAGGCCGGGGAGTAACTTACCCGTTAGTCAGGTAGTTCCTGGTTCTTGTAGTGGGGAGGGACAGGTTCTAGGCTTCTGGAAGAGGCAAGGGTTGTGGGTTCGTCAGATGAGGTCCCACCCCGGGTAGTTGGGGTTGAGCCTGTTATCAGAGTTGCAGACACAGTGCGGAGTAAATCAGCCCTGTGTTCCATTGGCCCAATAGGGGAGCACGTGTCAAAAGAATTGAAGGAGAAAATTTGGAATCGGGAGTTTATAGAGATGTTTTCAGTACTTCCGTTGGACAGTTTCATAGAAATTAAGCCAGATGAGAAAAAAGAGGATGCTAAGAAAGAGGATGAGGAGCGTAAGCGTAGATATAGAAAGATCCCTAAGACATTCAGTAATTGGTTACAGGCCTATGTGATATTTGCTAGTATAGTGGGAGAAAAAAACCCTGAGTTGTGTTCGGCTCTTTTCTGTTATCTAGATGAAATCGAGGGGATTCATAGAACCTATGGAGGGCAGGCTTGGTGGGCTTATGATGAGAAATTTCGTCAGAAGCTAGCTGTTAGACCTTCTATGCAGTGGGATGACAGGGATATGGGCAGTTGGTTAAAAATTGTTACTCCTCTCCGCCCATCTTTTGCTTCAGGTCCCAAGTCGGTTGTGGTTAACCAAGCGATAAAAGGGTTTTGTTTCGCTTTTAACGAATGTTCATGCTCCTGGGGTTCAGCATGTAAATTCAAACATGAATGTTCGGAATGTGGTAGTAGTCACCCGCTTTTTCGTTGCTTTAGGCGAGCTAAAACTCAAAAAACAGGGGATTCTGTTGCAAAAGGGGTGGAGCCCAGTGCGCCTGGAAAGGATGGAGTTTTGGCTAAGGTTATACGCCACTAGAGTTCCTAGCGCTGAGGATGCATTTTTTCTATGGGAAGGTTTTTCAGTAGGTTTTACTATTCCATCTTTGGCTGGGGCCGGTAGTAGGCATCCTGTTAATTTAAAGTCGGCTAGGGACAATCCAGATTTAGTATTTAGCATTCTTTTGGACGAGGTTGAGAAGGGTAGAATGGCTGGTCCATTTGATATGGTCCCGTTTAACAATCTAAGGATCTCTCCATTGGGGCTGGTTCCAAAAAAGGAGCCTGGTACTTTCAGGCTCATTCATCATTTGTCCTATCCCAAGGGCCACTCGGTAAATGACGGGATTGACCAAGAGCTGTCATCGGTCTCATATGCATCTGTAAAACAAGCAGTGAGGTTGGTTCGTCTAGCGGGCAGAGGGGCTTTGCTAGCTAAGGTAGATATCAAGTCGGCTTTTCGCTTGCTTCCCATTCACCCCGTTTCTCAGCAGTTGTTGGGTTGTTCTATTTTGGGGAAGTTTTTTGTAGATTTGTGTTTGCCTATGGGATGCAGCATTTCTTGTTCCTTTTTTGAAAAATTTAGTACGTTTTTACATTGGGTTCTTTGTATTAAGACTGGGTTACATTCGGTTGTTCATTATCTTGACGATTTCTTGTTCGTGGGTTCGGCAGATTCAGCAGATTGTCTTAGTTTAATGCAGGGTTTCAAAGATTTAGCAGAGGAGTTTGGCATTCCGCTGGCCGTTGATAAGTCAGAAGGGCCTTGCCAAGTTTTGAGTTTCTTGGGTATTGAAGTTGACACAATGCGCATGGAATGTAGGCTTCCGCTGGATAAGGTAGTGGATCTTTGTAACACCGTAGGTAAGGTTTTGTTGGCAAAGAAGGTTACTTTAAGGGTTATGCAGTCGTTACTGGGTAAGCTTAATTTTGCTTGCCGTATAATTCCTATGGGGAGGATTTTTTCCAGAAGGCTGTCTTTAGTTACCGGGGGAGGGTGCCTTCCGCATCATCACTTAAGAGTCTCGGCGGAGCACAAAGAGGACCTACGCATTTGGTACGCCTTTTTAAAAAACTTTAATGGCAGGAGCATGATTTTAACAGAACCAACTGTTAATGAAGTTCTGCAATTATTCACGGATGCGGCAGGTTCCCAGGGTTTTGGGGCTTATTTTAGAGGTCATTGGTGTGCGCAGGCTTGGCCAGCTGGGTGGCATGAACAGGGTTGGACTAGAAACTTAACCTTATTGGAATTGTTCCCTATAGTGGTAGCATTGTGGCTCTGGGGAGACATGTTGAGACATCACCATGTGGTTTTTCACACAGATAATATGAGTGTAGTACAGGCAATTAACTCTACTACTGCCTCTTCGCCTCCAGTAGTTAGGCTGCTGAGGCAATTGGTATTAAAATGTCTTCAGTTGAACATTATGGTTAGGGCCTCACACATCGCAGGGGTTAAGAATGTGGTGGCAGACGCTTTGTCCAGATTCGAGTGGGACAAGTTTCGAAGTCTGGCGCCTTTAGCTAGGGTAGAACCTACAGTATTTGATGAAGACTTGTGGAACTTGTGTTTATGAACCAATATCAATAGGCTCCAGGGTACAGCACAATGTAGTAGGTAGATTCGTTTTGGGTTTCTTTTTATATGTTTATCTGCAGGACTTATAATTTCTTGTTTCATTGCAGGGACTCCTTTGCAGCTATGGATTGTGGGGCATTCCTTCATATATTGGGCCAGAAGGGCAGCAGCTATCACAGATCGGGGCCGCCAGTTGGGTTTCCCTGAGGAAGCCTTGTTAATAAAATGGTTTGGCATTAGGGGCATGAGATGGGAGCAGGTTTTAGAGAAGGTAGTTGGGTGGGCCAGATTTTCCTCGCCCCCAGACATATTGCTCATACATGCGGGGGGTAACGACTTGGGTTATATGGCTATGAAGGAGTTAATCAGGAAGATGAAGAGGGATTTAGCTAGATTCAAGGAATTGTTTCCGAATTTATATATCATCTGGTCCCAGATTACACCCAGACTAAAATGGAGGGGGGCTAAGGACCCAGTTAAATTGAATAAAGCTAGGCTCAGAATAAATAAGATTATGTCTTCATATGTTTGAAAAAGTTGGGGGTCATGTCATTAGGCATCTGGATTTTGAAACCCCGGGGGCACATGTTTTTTACTCGTGGGATGGCGTTCACCTTAACGAGATTGGCACGTCTCTTTTTATTTACACGTTAAAGGAGGGTATTGTTCAGGCCATGGTTAGTTTTGGCTGTGCTGAGCCCGGTGGGCTTGCGGGTGGCGGGGGTGCGGCATCACATTAGGGCGGAGCTTATTAGCGGGTAAGGTATACGGTTTATGCCGAGGCCAGAGGTCGATTGGGCACGGGGTTCCATGGGACCTCGGGCTGTGAGGAGCTCCGTCCTTGGGAAGGTGTGCAGCTTCCCGTGGTTTTGTTTCACATGTTATGTTAATAAAGCTGTGGCCTGATTTTACCCATTCCAGTTTATGTGTCTGTTATTGGGATCTTTGGTTGGGGGGTGGGGTTTTTTTTTTGGAGCGTACCAGGTCAGCTTGCACAGGTCATGGGAGCCCCGGGTGACTGCCTGGGAACAGAGGGGCTTTTGACCTGGCTGTCTGCCAAGGGGAGCGATTGGCTGCTGCATAAGTAGGAGTGGCTTGAGAGGACACTTATAGGGGGTAGTTCCCGCGGTTAGGGGTCACTGTGAGGGGAATTTATCAAGCTCCCTCCCTCCCTCCCCTGTGAGAGTTTGTTTCTGGTCATGTATTTATGTATTGTTGTTCATTTGTCACAGCTGTGGGCGGGGGTGCGGCATCACCTTAGGGCGGAGCTTATTAGCGGGTAAGGTATACGGTTTATGCCGAGGCCAGAGGTCGATTGGGCACGTGGTTCCATGGGACCTCTGGGGCTGTGAGGAGCTCCGTCCTTGGGAAGGTGTGCAGCTTCCCGTGGTTTTGTTTCACATGTTATGTTAATAAAGCTGTGGCCTGATTTTACCCATTCCAGTTTATGTGTCTGTTATTGGGATCTTTGGTTGGGGGGTGGGGGGTTTTTTTTGGAGCGTACCAGGTCAGCTTGCACAGGTCATGTGTTTTACCATTTGTTTCCATGCTAAAAGGCTTTTCAGTTATCTTCTTCCTTGGTACATTCACACATTTGACTTTATATCATCACTGTCTGCTTTTGTTTGCTCGTTTTCTGGAAGATACTCCCCATACAGAAGGATTCTGTATTTTACTAGGCATATAATACACATTTGTACCTATTTACTTTTATGTAATTTATTTTATTAAAACGTGTTTTAAAGCTCTGATTTTACTGCCTAAAATCAAACAAATAGTCGCTGTATGGATCTGCCCACTGCAGGGTATGGAGACATAGACTATGTAGTGCTGGGTGTGCTGTGTCCCATAATAACCAATCAGTGAACATCGCTCCGCAACATTCTGCAAGATGTGGACACTAATAGGCTAGGACTTTTTTTTATTTTAGTCAGTAAAAGAAGAGCTCTTAAGCACTTCCTAATAAAAAAAAGTACATGTCAGTAAATAGATAAACAGGGATATTATATACCTTGTAACATCCAGGACCCCTTTTGGATCGCTACCTTGTCATAATGAGGGGGCTTGTGTACTACAATAAAGCTGTGAGCTATACCATGTAGGGTCACCCACCCAAGATAGGTGGGTCATAGCAGAGGTCAGACACATCATGGTACACTGGAGAAGGAACTGGCAATCCACTCCAGTATCATTGCCATATCAAAACCTTATTGATGAGCACAACCAGACACAAGATGTGCCTGGCATGATGCAGTCCATAGTGTTACAGGGAGTCGGACATGATTGAAGGACTGAACAACTACAAAAAAACAGGAACCTTCCATATTCCTTTAAGTTCCTTGACATGTTTGAACTTTGGTTTCAAAATATGACGGCAATTTGATTGTAAGGTAGGTAATGTTGTTTGGGTGCAAAATTAATTTTGTTGGTGTTTTAAGATCCTTCGGCACTCATTGCGAGGCTCTTGGTTGTTAGTGTGCTATGAGTAGCGTTGGTGTTTTTTTTTGGTATTGCAATGAATAATTAATAAAATAAGAAATTAATATACTTTACCTATTGTGAAGTAATATAAGCAGGAAGCATTGTGTTGAAGAGCTGGCAATCTGTTTTCATGTTGCTGCAACATCAGTGCTGTGGAGCTGCTGTGTAAGCGTCATGAATGTGTGTAGTGTAAATAGTGTGCGTGTGCGAGGCAAATCCATTAGGGTAGCTGTGTACTTCCTGATTGTATAAGTTATTGTTCTAAAATGGTACCTAATGTGTGGTACGCGGCTGTGGCTGTTTTAGCGTCCTCGTTTTCGGATGTCGTTCGACTTTTTCGGAAAATCCGTAGGTGTTTGGTGGCGTTTTGCGTGTTTAGGGTCCTTTAGCCTCATTTTCGTTTTGCTCTGCGGCCATTTTTTCTCTCGCTTAGGTGATTTTCGGGTGTCTAAACTCCGAAATTTGGAGTTAAGTTGAGGTGTAACTTCACTTGCAGAGGTCCTGGGTGCCCCCCCCCTTGCTGTGGGTAACCTTTTTATGTGTTTGTTGTGTGTATTTATTGTGTTTGTAATGTTTTTGGGGTCGCGTGGGTTGCGTCCTTGTTTTTGGATCTCGTACGTCTTTTTCGGGAAATCCGTAGGTGTTTGGTGGTGTTTTGCGTCTTTAGAGTGCTGTAGCCTCGTTTTCTTCGGCGGCCATTTTTTCTCTTGCTTAGGGGATTTTTGAGTGTCTAAACTCTTTTATTTGGAGTTAAAATGAGGTGTAACTTCAGTTTTTGAGGTCCTGGGTGCCCCTCCTTGCTGTAGGTAAGCTTTTTTATGTATTTGTTGTGTGTATTTCATGTTTTCATGTGCGCTGGTTTCGGACGGTTTTTGCGAGGTTGTAATGCTATGTAACGTGTCTTGTATTTTGCTTTCGTAACTATGTAAATTTTGCAAGGTCCGCATTTGCCGGCAAGGAGCGCCTTCGGCGCTCCATTAAAGCAACTGCGGCCCTCGCTTTGCTTCGCGAGGATTGCGGGCCCGCATGCTCACAACTATATATGTGATATATCAGCTGCTGTTGGCTGATCCATTAGTATGTCCACTACGCTACACATATTAAGATGATGAAGTCTTCCCTTGTACTCTGTCTGCAATAACATTTTAAGCCTGGCACTGTTGTTTACCACACAATCTGAGCACCTTCGGCACTCATCATGAGCACCGCAGTGAGAGCCTTCGGTGCTCATTTTGAGCCTCTCCCCCATCTACAGGCTTCGCGAAAAAAGACAACAATACAATTTGAAGCCTGGCAATGTGAGGCTCCCCCCCTCTAACCTGCCTGCCTCGCTATGAGCCCCTTTGGCTCTCGTCGCAGGCCTCGCAATGAGCGCCTTTGGCACTCTTAGCAAGCCCCACCTTACTGGCCTTACAATGAGCACCTTTGGCACTCATCATGGGCCTTGCAATAAGCGCCTTTGGTGCTCATTGCGAGCCTTTCCCCCCTCTACTTCCTCCCCGTGTCACCCTGTGTTGTTTTTACACCCCTCTCCCTCCCCTGTTTCTTCCCCCTGTGTCTCCTTCCCCCTCCTCTCCCTCCCCTGTGTGTCTTTCCCTCCTCTGTTTCTCTCCCCTTCTTCTCCCTCCTCTGTGTCTCTTCCCTCTTCTCTACCTCCCCTGTGTCTCTCCCCCACCTCCATTGTGTGTCTTCCCCCTCCTCTGTGTCTCTCCCCCTTCTCTGTCTCTTCCTCCCTCCTCTCCCTCCCGTGTCTCTTACCCCTCCTCTCACTCCCCTTTGTCTACCCCTCTCCTCTCCCTCCCGTGTGTCTCTTTCCCCCTCCTCTCACTCCACTGTGTCTCTTCCCCATCCTCTCACTCCCTGTGTCTCTCCCCCGATCCTCTCCCTCCCCTGTGTCTCTTCCCCCCTCCTCTGTGTCTCTCCCCTCTCCTCCCATGTGTGTCTATTCCCCTTCCTCCCATGTGTCTCTCCCCCACCTCTGTGTCTATCTTCCCCCCTCCTCTCACTCCCCTGTATCTTTCCATCCTCCCCTGTGGGTCTTCCACCTCCTCTGTGTCTATCTCTCTTTGTCTCTTTCCCCATATTCTCACTCCCCTTTGTCTCTCCCTCCCCTGTGTCTCCCCCCTCTCCTTTCTCTCCTCTGTGTGTCTCCCCCTCCTCACCCTCCCCTGTGTCTCTCCCCCCTCCTCCCACGCGTCTCTCCCCCTCCTCCCATGTGTCTCTCCTCCATCCTCCCATGTGTCTCTCCCCCTTCCTCCCATGTGTCTCTCCCCCACCTCTGTGTCTATCTTCCCCCCTCTCTGTCTCTCCCCCTCCTCATACTCCCCTGTAACTCTTCCCCTCCTCTCCCATGTGTCTCTCCCTCTTCTGTGTCTCCCCCTCCTCCCCTGTGGGTCTTCCCCCTCCCCTGTGTCTATCGCTCATTGTCTCTTTCCCCATATTCTCACTCCCCTTTGTCTCTCCCTCCCCTGTGTCTCCCCCCTCTCCTTTCTCTCCTCTGTGTGTCTCACCCTCCCCTGTGTCTCTCCCCCCTCCTCCCATGTGTCTCTCCCCCTCCTCCCATGTGTCTCTCCCCCTTCCTCCCATGTCTCTCTCCCCCTTCCTCCCATTTGTCTCTCCCCCTTCCTCCCATGTGTCTCTCCCCCTTCCTCCCATGTGTCTCTCTTCCCCTTCTCTGTGTCTGTCTTCCCCCCTCTTTGTCTCTTCCCCCCTACTCTCCCTCCCCTGTGTCTCTTCCCCCCTCCTCTCACTCCTGTGTCTCTTCCCCCCTCCTCTTACTCCCCTGTGTTTCCTTCCCCCTCCACCCCTGTGTCTCTTCCCCCTCCTCTCACTCCCCTGTGTCTCCCCTTCTCCTCCTGTATCTCTCCCCCCTCCTCTCCATCCCCTGTGTCTCTTCCCCCTCCTCTCATTCTCGTGTCTCTTCCCCCCTGCTCTCCCTCCCCTTTGTCTCTCCTCATCCTCTCCCTCCCCTGTGTCTCTCCTCATCCTCTAACTTCCCTGTGTCTCTTCCCCCCTCCTCTGTGTCTCTCCCCCATCCTCCCATGTGTGTCTCTTCCCCTATGTGTCTCTCCCCCTTCTCTGTGTCTATCTTCCCCCCATCTCTTACTCCCCTGTGTCTCTTCTCCCTTCCTCTTACTCCCTTGTGTCTCTTTCCCCTCCCCTCACTTCCCTGTCTCTTCCCCTCCTCTCCCTTCCCTGTGCCTCTCCCCCATCCACTCCCTCCCCTGTTTCTTTCACCCTCCTCTGTGTCTCTCCCCCCTGTGTCTCCCCTCCTCCCCTGTGTGTCTTCCCCCCTCCCATGTGTGTCTCCCACCTTCTGTGTCTATCTCCCCCCTCCTCTCACTCCCCTCTGTCTCTCCCCGTCCTGTGTTTCTTCCCCATCCTCTCACTTCCTCATCCTCTCACCCCCTCTTCTGTATCTCTCCCCCCTCCTCTGCGTCTCCCCCCTCCTCTCCCTCCCGTGTCTCTTCCCCCTCCTCTCACTCCCATGTCTCTTTCCCCTCCTCTTACTCCCGTGTCTCTTCCCCCTCCTCTGTGTCTCTTCCCCCATCCTCCCATGTGTGTCTCTCCTCCTTCCTCCCATGTGTCTCTCCCCCCTTCTCTGTGTCTATCTTCCCCCTCTCTGTCTCTTCCCCCCTCCTCTTACTCCCATCTCTTCCCCCCTCCTCTTACTCCCATCTCTTCCCCCCTCCTCTCACTCCCCTGTCTCTCTCCCCCCCCTTCTCTGACTCCCCTGTCTCTCCCCTCACTCCCGTCTCTCCCCCCTCCTCTCACTCCCCTGTCTCTCCCCCCTCCTCTGACACCCGTCTCTCTCACTCCCCTGTCTCTTCCCCTCCTCTCCCTCCCCTATGCCTCTCCCCCATCCACTCCCTCCCCTGTTTCTTCCACCCTCCTCTGTGTCTCTCCCCCCTGTGTCTCTCCCTCCTCCCCTGTGTGTCTTCCCCCCTCCCACCTTCTGTGTCTATCACCCCCCTCCTCTCACTCCCCTCTGTCTCTCCCCGTCCTGTGTTTCTTCCCCATCCTCTCACTCCCTCATGTCTCCCCCCTCTCCTGTATCTCTCCCCCCTCCTCTCCCTCCTGTGTCTCTTCCCCCTCCTCTCACTCCCGTGTCTCTTTCCCCTCCTCTTACTCCTGTGTCTCTTCCCCCTCTGTGTCTCTTCCCCCATCCTCCCATGTGTGTCTCTCCTCCTTCCTCCCATGTGTCTCTCCCCCCTTCTCTGTGTCTATCTTCCCCCTCTCTGTCTCTTCCCCCCTCCTCTTACTCCCATCTCTCCCCCCCTCCTCTCACTCCCCTGTCTCTCTCCCCCCCTTCTCTGACTCCCCTGTCTCTCCCCTCACTCCCGTCTCTCCCCCCTCCTCTCACTCCCCTGTCTCTCCCCCCCTCCTCTGACTCCCGTCTCTCTCACTCCCCTGTCTCTTCCCCTCCTCTCCCTCCCCTGTGCCTCTCCCCATCCACTCCCTCCCCTGTTTCTTCCACCCTCCTCTGTGTCTCTCCCCCTTGTGTCTCTCCCTCCTCCCCTGTGTGTCTTCCCCCCTCCCATGTGTGTCTCCCACCTTCTGTGTCTATCTCCCCCCTCCTCTCACTCCCCTCTGTCTCTCCCCGTCCTGTGTTTCTTCCCCATCCTCTCACTTCCTCATCCTCTCACCCCCTCCCCTGTATCTCTCCCCCCTCCTCTGCGTCTCCCCCCTCCTCTCCCTCCCGTGTCTCTTCCCCCTCCTCTCACTCCCGTGTCTCTTTCCCCTCCTCTTACTCCTGTGTCTCTTCCCCCTCCTCTGTGTCTCTTCCCCCATCCTCCCATGTGTGTCTCTCCTCCTTCCTCCCACGTGTCTCTCCCCCCTTCTCTGTGTCTATCTTCCCCCTCTCTGTCTCTTCCCCCCTCCTCTTACTCCCATCTCTTCCCCCCTCCTCTCACTCCCCTGTCTCTCTCCCCCCCCTTCTCTGACTCCCCTGTCTCTCCCCTCACTCCCGTCTCTCCCCCCTCCTCTCACTCCCCTGTCTCTCCCCCCCTCCCCTGACTCCCGTCTCTCTCACTTCCCTGTCTCTTCCCCTCCTCTCCCTCCCCTGTGCCTCTCCCCCATCCACTCCCTCCCCTGTTTCTTCCACCCTCCTCTGTGTCTCTCCCCCCTGTGTCTCTCCCTCCTCCCCTGTGTGTCTTCCCCCCTCCCACCTTCTGTGTCTATCACCCCCCTCCTCTCACTCCCCTCTGTCTCTCCCCGTCCTGTGTTTCTTCCCCATCCTCTCACTCCCTCATGTCTCCCCCCTCTCCTGTATCTCTCCCCCTCCTCTCCCTCCCGTGTCTCTTCCCCCTCCTCTCACTCCCGTGTCTCTTTCCCCTCCTCTTACTCCTGTGTCTCTTCCCCCTCTGTGTCTTTTCACCGAACCTCCCATGTGTGTCTCTCCTCCTTCCTCCCATGTGTCTCTCCCCCCTTCTCTGTGTCTATCTTCCCCCTCTCTGTCTCTTCCCCCCTCCTCTTACTCCCATCTCTTCCCCCCTCCTCTTACTCCCATCTCTTCCCCCCTCCTCTCACTCCCCTGTCTCTCTCCCCCCCTTCTCTGACTCCCCTGTCTCTCCCCTCACTCCCGTCTCTCCCCCCTCCTCTCACTCCCCTGTCTCTCCCCCCCTCCCCTGACTCCCGTCTCTCTCACTCCCCTGTCTCTTCCCCTCCTCTCCCTCCCCTGTGCCTCTCCCCCATCCACTCCCTCCCCTGTTTCTTCCACCCTCCTCTGTGTCTCTCCCCCCTGTGTCTCTCCCTCCTCCCCTGTGTGTCTTCCCCCCTCCCACCTTCTGTGTCTATCACCCCCCTCCTCTCACTCCCCTCTGTCTCTCCCCGTCCTGTGTTTCTTCCCCATCCTCTCACTCCCTCATGTCTCCCCCCTCTCCTGTATCTCTCCCCCTCCTCTCCCTCCCGTGTCTCTTCCCCCTCCTCTCACTCCCGTGTCTCTTTCCCCTCCTCTTACTCCTGTGTCTCTTCCCCCTCTGTGTCTTTTCACCCAACCTCCCATGTGTGTCTCTCCTCCTTCCTCCCATGTGTCTCTCCCCCCTTCTCTGTGTCTATCTTCCCCCCTCTCTGTCTCTTCCCCCCTCCTCTTACTCCCATCTCTTCCCCCCTCCTCTCACTCCCCTGTCTCTCCCCCCCCTTCTCTGACTCCCCTGTCTCTCCCCTCACTCCCGTCTCTCCCCCCTCCTCTCACTCCCCTGTCTCCCCCCCTCCTCTGACTCCCGTCTCTCTCACCCCTCCTCTCACTCCCATGTGTCTCTCCTCCTCCCCTGTGTCTCTTTCCCCCTCCTCCCCTGTGTCTCTTCCCCCCCTGTGTTTCTCACCCCCTCCCCTCACTCCCCTGTCTCTTCCCTCCCCTGTGCCTCTCCCTCATCCACTCCCTCCAGTTTCTTCCACCCTCCTCTGTGTCTCTCCCCCCTGTGTCTCCCCCTCCTCCCCTGTGTCTTCCCCCTCCCATGTGTGTCTCCCACCTCCTGTGTCTATCTCCCCTCTCCTCTCACTCCCCTCTGTCTCTCCCCATCCTGTGTTTCTTTCCTCCTCCTCCCCTGTGTTTCTTCCCCATCCTCTCACTCCCTCATGTCTCCCCCCTCTCCTGTATCTCTCCCCCCTCCTCTCCCTCCCGTGTCTCTTCCCCCTTCTCTCCCTCCCGTGTCTCTTTCCCCTCCTCCTACTCCTGTGTCTCTTCCCCCATCCTCCCATGTGTGTCTCTCCCCCTTCTCTGTGTCTATCTTCCCCCCCTCTGTCTCTTCCCCATCCTCTTACTCCCATCTCTTCCCCCCTCCTCTCATTCTCGTTTCTCTCCCCCCTTCTCTGACTTCCCTGTCTCTCCCCTCACTCCCTTCTCTCCCCCCTCCTCTCACTCCCCTGTCTCTCCCCCCTCCTCTGACTCCTGTCTCTCTCACCCCTCCTCTCACTTATGTGTCTCTCCTCCTCCCCTTTGTCTCTTTAGCCCTCCTCTCACTCGCCTGTGTTTCTTTCCCCCTCCTCCCCTGTGTTTCTTTCCCCCTCCTCCCCTGTGTCTCTACCCCTCCTCTTACTCCCCTGTGTCTCTACCCCTCCTCTCGCTCCCCTGTGTCTCCCCCCTCCTCTCACTCCCCTGTGTCTCTTCCCCTGCTCTCCCTCCCCTGTGTCTCTTTCCCTCCTCTCCCTGTGCTGTGTCTCTTCCCCTCCTCCTCTGTGTCTCTCCCCCATTCTCCTATGTGTGTCTCTACCCCTATGTGTCTCTCCCACCTTCTCTGTGTCTATCTTCTCTTCTCTTACTCCCCTGTGTCTCTTCCCCCCTCCTCTCACTCCCCTGTCTCTCTCCCCCCCTTCTCTGACTCCCCTGTCTCTCCCCTCACTCCCGTCTCTCCCCCCTCCTCTCACTCCCCTGTCTCTCCCCCCCTCCCCTGACTCCCGTCTCTCTCACTCCCCTGTCTCTTCCCCTCCTCTCCCTCCCCTGTGCCTCTCCCCCATCCACTCCCTCCCCTGTTTCTTCCACCCTCCTCTGTGTCTCTCCCCCCTGTGTCTCTCCCTCCTCCCCTGTGTGTCTTCCCCCCTCCCACCTTCTGTGTCTATCACCCCCCTCCTCTCACTCCCCTCTGTCTCTCCCCGTCCTGTGTTTCTTCCCCATCCTCTCACTCCCTCATGTCTCCCCCCTCTCCTGTATCTCTCCCCCTCCTCTCCCTCCCGTGTCTCTTCCCCCTCCTCTCACTCCCGTGTCTCTTTCCCCTCCTCTTACTCCTGTGTCTCTTCCCCCTCTGTGTCTTTTCACCCAACCTCCCATGTGTGTCTCTCCTCCTTCCTCCCATGTGTCTCTCCCCCCTTCTCTGTGTCTATCTTCCCCCCTCTCTGTCTCTTCCCCCCTCCTCTTACTCCCATCTCTTCCCCCCTCCTCTCACTCCCCTGTCTCTCCCCCCCCCCCCTTCTCTGACTCCACTGTCTCTCCCCTCACTCCCGTCTCTCCCCCCTCCTCTCACTCCCCTGTCTCCCCCCCTCCTCTGACTCCCGTCTCTCTCACCCCTCCTCTCACTCCCATGTGTCTCTCCTCCTCCCCTGTGTCTCTTTCCCCCTCCTCCCCTGTGTCTCTTCCCCCCCTGTGTTTCTCACCCCCTCCCCTCACTCCCCTGTCTCTTCCCTCCCCTGTGCCTCTCCCTCATCCACTCCCTCCAGTTTCTTCCACCCTCCTCTGTGTCTCTCCCCCCTGTGTCTCCCCCTCCTCCACTGTGTCTTCCCCCTCCCATGTGTGTCTCCCACCTCCTGTGTCTATCTCCCCTCTCCTCTCACTCCCCTCTGTCTCTCCCCATCCTGTGTTTCTTTCCTCCTCCTTTCCTGTGTTTCTTCCCCATCCTCTCACTCCCTCATGTCTCCCCCCTCTCCTGTATCTCTCCCCCCTCCTCTCCCTCCCGTGTCTCTTCCCCCTTCTCTCCCTCCCATGTCTCTTTCCCCTCCTCCTACTCCTGTGTCTCTTCCCCCATCCTCCCATGTGTGTCTCTCCCCCTTCTCTGTGTCTATCTTCCCCCCCTCTGTCTCTTCCCCCATCCTCTTACTCCCATCTCTTCCCCCCTCCTCTCATTCTCGTTTCTCTCCCCCCTTCTCTGACTTCCCTGTCTCTCCCCTCACTCCCTTCTCTCCCCCCTCCTCTCACTCCCCTGTCTCTCCCCCCTCCTCTGACTCCTGTCTCTCTCACCCCTCCTCTCACTTATGTGTCTCTCCTCCTCCCCTTTGTCTCTTTAGCCCTCCTCTCACTCGCCTGTGTTTCTTTCCCCCTCCTCCCCTGTGTTTCTTTCCCCCTCCTCCCCTGTGTCTCTACCCCTCCTCTTACTCCCCTGTGTCTCTACCCCTCCTCTCGCTCCCCTGTGTCTCCCCCCTCCTCTCCCTCCCCTGTGTCTCTTTCCCTCCTCTCCCTGTGCTGTGTCTCTTCCCCTCCTCCTCTGTGTCTCTCCCCCATTCTCCTATGTGTGTCTCTACTCCTATGTGTCTCTCCCACCTTCTCTGTGTCTATCTTCTCTTCTCTTACTCCCCTGTGTCTCTTCTCCCCTCCTCTTACTCTCCTGTGTCTCTTCCCCCTCCTCTTACTCCCCTGTGTCTCTTTCTCCCTCCTCTCACTCCCCTGTCTCTCCCCCCTCCTCTCGCTACCCTGGCTCTTCCCCCTCCTCTCCCTTCCCTGTCTCTCCCCCCTCCGCTCCCATCTGTCTCTCCCCCTCTCACTCACCTGTGTCTCTCCGCCTCCTCTCACTCCCCTGTGTGTCTTCCTCCCTCCTCTCACTCCCCTGTGTGTCTTCCTCCCTCCTCTCACTCCTGTGTCTCTTCCTCCCTCCTCTCATTCCTGTGTCTTTTCCCCCCTCCTCTCCTTCCCCTGTGTCTCTCCCCCCTCCTCGCCTGTGTCTCCCCCTCCTCCCCTGTGGGTTTTCCCCCTGTCTCTTTCCCCATATTCTCACTCCTCTCCTTTCTCTCCTCTGTGTATCTCCCCCTCCTCCCCCTCCCCTGTGTCTCCCCCCCTCTCCTCCTGTATCTCTTCCCCCTCCTCTCACTCCCATGTCTCTTCCCCCTCCTCTCACTCCCATGTCTCTTCCCCCTCCTCTTACTCCCCTGTGTCTCTACCCCTCCTCTTACTCCCCTGTGTCTCTACCCCTCCTCTCACTCCCGTGTCTCTCCTCCTCCTCTCACTCCCCTGTGTCTCTCCCCCCCCTCCTCTCACTCCCCTGTGTCTCTCTCCCTCCTCTCCCTCCCCTGTGTCTCTTCCCCTCCTCTCCCTCCCCTGTGTCTTTTCCCCTCCTCTCTCTCCTCCGTGTCTCTCCCCCATCCTCTCCATCCCCTGTCTCTTCCCTCTCCTCTGTGTCTCTCCCCCATTCTCCCATGTGTGTCTCTCCCCCTATGTGCCTCTCCCACCTTCTCTGTGTCTATATTCCCCCTCCTCTCACTATTGTGTCTCTTCCCCCTCCTCTCACTCCTGTGTCTCTTCCCCCTCCTCTTACTCCCCTGTGTCTCTTCTCCCCTCCTCTTACTCTCCTGTGTCTCTTCCCCCTCCTCTCACTCCCGTGTCTCTTTCCCCCTCCTCTCACTCCCCTGTGTCTCTTTCTCACTCTCCTGTGTCTCTTCCCCCTCCTCTCGCTCCCCTGGCTCTTCCCCCCCCCTCCTCTCCCTCCCCTGTGTCTCCCCCCTCCTCTCCCTCCCCTGTCTCTCCCCCTCCTCCTCTCCCTCCCCTGTCTCTCCCCCCTCCGCTCCCACCCGTCTCTCCCCCCTCTCACTCACCTGTGTCTCTCTGCCCCCTCTCACTCCCCTGTGTGTCTTCCTCCCTCCTCTCACTCCCGTGTCTCTTCCTCCCTCCTCTCCCTCCCCTGTGTCTCTCCCCCCTCCTCACCTGTGTCTCCCCCTCCTCCCCTGTGGATTTTCCCCTGTCTCTTTCCCCATATTCTCACTCCTCTCCTTTCTCTCCTATGTGTGTCTCCCTCTCCTCACCCTCCCCTGTGTCTCCCCCCTCTCCTCCTGTATCTCTTCCCCCTCCTCTTACTCCCCTTTGTCTCTAACCCTCCTCTCACTCCCCTGTATCTCTTCCCCCTCCTCTTACTCCCCTTTGTCTCTAACCCTCCTCTCACTCCCCTGTGTCTCTCCCCCTCCTCTCACTCCCCTGTGTCTCTCCCCCCTCCTCACCTGTGTCTCCCTCTCCTCCCTTGTGGATTTTCCCCCTGTCTCTTTCCCCATATTCTCACTCCTCTCCTTTCTCTCCTCTGTGTGTCTCCCTCTCCTCACCCTCCCCTGTGTCTCCCCCCTCTCCTCCTGTATCTCTTCCCCCTCCTCCTACTCCCCTTTGTCTCTAACCCTCCTCTCACTCCCCTGTGTCTATCCCCCTCCTCTCCCTCCCCTGTGTCTCTCCCCCCTCCTCACCTGTGTCTCCCTCTCCTCCCTTGTGGATTTTCCCCCTGTCTCTTTACCCATATTCTCACTCCTCTCCTTTCTCTCCTCTGTGTGTCTCCCTCTCCTCACCCTCCCCTGTGTCTCCCCCCTCTCCTCCTGTATCTCTCCCCCCTCCTCTTACTCCCCTTTGTCTCTAACCCTCCTCTCACTCCCCTGTGTCTCTCCCCCTCCTCTCCCTCCCCTGTGTCTCTCCCTCCTCCTGTGTCTCCCCCTGTCTCTCCCCTCCTCTCCCTCCCCTGTATCCCCCCTCCGCTCCCACCCATCTATCCCCCCTCTCACTCACCTGTGTCTCTCCACCCCCTCTCACTCCCCTGTGTGTCTTCCTCCCTCCTCTCACTCCCGTGTCTCTTCCTCCCTCCTCTCACTCCTGTGTCTCTCCCCCTCCTCCCCTGTGGGTTTCCCCCCTGTCTCTTTCCCCATATTATCACTTCTCTCCTTCCTCTCCTCTGTGTGTCTCCCCCTCCATCCATGTGTCTCTCCCCCATCGTCCCATGTGTCTCTCCCCCTTCTCTGTGTCTACCTTCCCCTTCTCTGCCCCCCTCCTCTCACTCCCCTGTGTCTCTTTCCCCCTCCTCTCACTCCCCTGTGTTTCTTTCCCCCTCCACCCCCGTGTCTCTTCCCACTCCTCCTGTATCTCTCCCCCTCCTCTCCCTCCCCTGTGTCTCTTCCCCCTCCTCTTACTCCCATGTCTCTTCCCCCTCCTCTCACTCCCCTGTGTCTCTCCCCATCCTCTCCCTCCCGTGTCTCTTCCCCCCTCCTCTGTGTCTCTCCCCCATCCCCTATGTGTCTCTCCCCCCTTCTCTGTGTCTATCTTCCCCCCTCCTCTCACTCCTGTGTCTCTTCCCCCCCTCCTCTCACCCCCTCCCCTCACTCCCCTGTCTCTTCGCCTCCTCTCCCTCCCCTGTGCCTCTCTCCCATCCTCTCCTTCCCCTGTGTTTCTTCCACCATCCTCTGTGTCTCTCCCCCGTGTCTTGCCCTCCTCCTCTGTGTCTTCCCTCCTCCCATGTGTGTCTCCCACCTCCTCTGTGTCTATCTTCCCCCTCCTCTTACTCCCCTGTGTCTCTTCCCCCCTCCTCTGTGTCTCTTCCCCATCCTCCCATGTGTGTCTCTCCTCCTTTCTCTCATGTGTCTCTCCCCCTTCTCTATGTCTATCTCCCCCCCTCTGTCTCTTCCCCCTCCTCTCCCTCCCCTGTGTCTCTTCCCCCCTCCTCTCACTCCCGTGTCTCTTCCCCCCTCCGCTCACTCCCGTGTCTCTTCCCCCTCCTCTTACTCCCGTCTCTTCCCCCTCCTCTTACTCCCGTCTCTTCCCCCCTCCTCTCACACCCCTGTCTCTCCCCCCTCCTCTCACTCCCCTGTCTCTCCCCCCTCCTCTGAATCCCCTCACTCTGCCTCTCCCCCCTCCCCTCACTCCCGTCTCTCACTCCCCTGTCTCTCCCCCCTCCTCTGACTCCCGTCTCTCTCACCCCTCCTCTCACTCCCCTGTGTCTCTCATCCTCCACTGTGTCTCTATATCCCTCCTCTCACTTGCCTGTGTTTCTTTCCCCCTCCTCCCCTGTGTCTCTTTCCCCCTCCTCCCCTGTGTCTCTTCCCCCTCCTCTCACTCCCCTGTGTCTCCCCCCTCTCCTCCTGTATATCTTCCCCCTTCTCTCACTCCCATGTCTCTTCCCTCTTCTCTTACTCCCCTGTGTCTCTACCCCTCCTCTTACTCCCCTGTGTCTCTACCCCTCCTCTCACTCCCTTGTGTCTCTCCCCCCCTCCTCTCACTCCCCTGTGTCTCACCCCCTAACCCTGTGTCTCTTCCCCTCCTCTCCCTCCCCTGTGTCTCTTCCCCTCCTCTCTCTCCCCTGTGTCTCCTCCCCCATCCTCTTCCTCCCCTGCGTCTCTTCCCCCCTCCTCTGTGTCTCTCCCCCATGTGTCTCTCCCCCATCCTCCCATGTGTGTCTCTCCCCCTATGTGTCTCTCCCACGTTCTCTGTGTATATCTTCCCCTCCTCTCACTCCCGTCTCTTCCCCCTCCTCTTACTCCCCTGTGTCTCTTCTCCCCTCCTCTTACTCCCCTGTGTCTCTTCCCCCTCCTCTTACTCCCATGTCTCTTCCCCTCCTCTCCCTCCCCTGTGTCTCTTCCCCTCCTCTCTCTCCCCTGTGTCTCTTCCCCATCCTCTGTGTCTCTTCCCCATGTGTCTCTCCCCCATCCTCCCATGTGTGTCTCTCCCCCTATGTGTCTCTCCCACCTTCTCTGTGTATATCTTCCCCCTTCTCTCACTCCCATGTCTCTTCCCTCTTCTCTTACTCCCCTGTGTCTCTACCCCTCCTCTTACTCCCCTGTGTCTCTACCCCTCCTCTCACTCCCTTGTGTCTCTCCCCCCCTCCTCTCACTCCCCTGTGTCTCACCCCCTAACCCTGTGTCTCTTCCCCTCCTCTCCCTCCCCTGTGTCTCTTCCCCTCCTCTCTCTCCCCTGTGTCTCCTCCCCCATCCTCTTCCTCCCCTGCGTCTCTTCCCCCCTCCTCTGTGTCTCTCCCCCATGTGTCTCTCCCCCATCCTCCCATGTGTGTCTCTCCCCCTATGTGTCTCTCCCACGTTCTCTGTGTATATCTTCCCCCTTCTCTCACTCCCGTCTCTTCCCCCTCCTCTTACTCCCCTGTGTCTCTTCTCCCCTCCTCTTACTCCCCTGTGTCTCTTCCCCCTCCTCTTACTCCCATGTCTCTTCCCCTCCTCTCCCTCCCCTGTGTCTCTTCCCCTCCTCTCTCTCCCCTGTGTCTCTTCCCCATCCTCTGTGTCTCTTCCCCATGTGTCTCTCCCCCATCCTCCCATGTGTGTCTCTCCCCCTATGTGTCTCTCCCACCTTCTCTGTGTATATCTTCCCCCTCCTCTCACTCCCGTCTCTTCCCCCTCCTCTTACTCCCCTGTGTCTCTTCTCCCCTCCTCTTACTCCCGTGTCTCTTCCCCCTCCTCTTACTCCCGAGTCTCTTCCCCCTCCTCTCACTCACCTGTGTCTCTTCCCCCCTCCTCTCACTCACCTGTGTCTCTTCCCCCCTCCTCTCACTCCTGTGTCTCTTCCCCCCTCCTCTCACTCCCCTGTGTCTCTTCCCTCTCCTCTCACTCCCGTGTCTCTCCCTCCTCCTCTGTGTCTCCCCCCTCCTCTCCCTCCCCTGTCTCTCCCCCCTCCGCTCCCACCCGTCTCTCCCCCCCTCTCACTCACCTGTGTCTCTCCACCCCCTCTCACTCCCCTGTGTGTCTTCCTTCCTCCTCTCACTCCCGTGTCTCTTCCCCCTCCTCTGTGTCTCTCCTCCCTCCTCACCTGTGTCTCCCCCTCCTCCCCTGTGGGTTTTCCCCTTGTCTCTTTCCCCATATTCTCCCTCCCCTGTGTCTCCCCCTCCCCTGTGTGTCTCTCCCCCTCCTCTCCCTTCCCCGTGTGTCTCTCCCCCCTCCTCTCCCTTCCCTGTGTGTCTCTCCCCCCCTCCTCTCTGTTTCCTGTGTCTCTCCCCCCTCCTACTCTGTGTGTCTCCCCCCTCCTCCTCTGTGTGTCTCTTCCCCCTCCTCCCCTGTGTCTCACCCCCCTCCTCTCTGTGTGTCTCACCCCCCTCCTCTGTGTCTCTTACTCCCTTCTCTCCCTCCCGTGTGCGCACAAAACTGTCCGCTCGTGCTCATGCGCGCCCATCCGGGGTGCGAGCGACCGGTGCAAGCGTGGCGACTAATTGCAGTTTGACAACTATTATATGTGATATATATATATATATATATATATATATATATATATGCTCAAAAGTTTGCACACAAATTTTTTTTTATTTTTATTGAAGGATAGTAATCATATGAAGCCATTTATTACCACATAGTTGTGAGCACTCTTTCCAGCTAGTGTGATATTTGGCTGGGATATAAGCATTAAACCAGTAATTTTTCATTGCAAGGCATTAGGTATGAAAATAGTTAAGTCTACATGACCCATGACTTCGCAATTTCATTTAAAAATCGTACACAGGTTTTTAATCATAATAAAAAAAAAAACTTTCACTCATCTCCTAATTCTTAATAAGTTTTGGTACTGCGCACAAGTGTATCATATAAAGTAGATGTACACACAGATACTACCAAGTATTAGCTATATTCTTATTGGATATTATATATAAATAAAATGTTATTGGCTGCTAGATGGGTTGTACCATGTGTCTTATGTAAACAAATATAAAAGCTTTATCAGGATAGTCAGTAGTCAGTTTTCCAGCAGCCATGTTGGGTTTTGCTGCTGATTATTTTCTAAATAAACTCTAATCATGAGAAACTTACCAAAGGACTGTTTTGTTATCATGACTGGGGGTCGGAGTACAAGCCATGGAGAGCAGAAAAGAACTGTCAAAAGAACTGCGTAACAAGATAATGGAATTTCATAATATATATATATATATAACATAATATAATTTCATAAATATCCAAAGCCTTGAAAATGCCAGTCAGTACTGTTCAATTACTTATTAAGAAGTGGAAAATTCGGCGATCTCTTGATACCAAGCCAAGGTCAGGTAGACCAAGAAAGATTTCAGCCACAACTGACAGAATAATTGTTTGGAATACAAAGGAAAAACCCACAGGTAACCTCAGGAGAAATACAGGCTGCTCTGGAAAAATACTTGTTTCACGGAGCACATTACGACGATACTTGAACAAAACTGAGCTGTATGGTCAAGTTGCCAGAAATAAGCCTTTACTGCACCAATGCCACAAAAAAAGCCTGGTTACAATATTCCCGACAACACCTTGACACACCTCACAGCTTCTGTCACACTGTAATTTGGAGTGACAAGACCAAAATAGAGTTTTATGGTCACAACCATAAACACTATGATTGGAGAGGGGTGTGAGCTCTAAAGGCACTGAGAATCTTGTGAAAATTGATGGCAAGATGAAAGCAGCATGTTATCAGAAAATACTGGCAGACAATTTGCATTCTTCTGCACAAAGGCTGTGCATGGGACCCTCTTTCGAGCATGACCCTAAGCACAAGGCCAAGTCACCCTCCAGTAGTCCAGCAGAAAAAGGTGAAGGTTGTGGAGTGGCCATCACAGCCTCCTGACCTTAATATCATCAAGCCAGTCTGGGGAAATCTCAAACGTGCGGTTCATGAAAGCCGACCAAAGACTTTGCATGACCTGGAGGTATTTTGCTAAGACGAATAGGCAGCTATACCACCTGCAAGAATTAGGTGCCTCATAGACAACTATGTCATTGATGCTAAAGGGGGCAATACACAGTATTAAGAACTATGGGTATGCAAACCTTTGAACAGGGTCATTTAATTTTTTCTTTGTTGCCATATTTTGTTTTATGATTGTGCCATTCTGTTTTAACCTACAGTTGAATATGAATCCCAGAAGAAATAAACGAAATGTGCTTTTCCCATGCACGTTTTCTTTATAAATGGTACATATATTACCAATTCACCAAGGGCATGCAAACTTTTGAGGACAACTATTTATATATTACTTATGATAGTTGTGGATATACGGGCCGTTGATCATGGTTCGCAATGCGAGGTGAGCCACTTACCCCTCCAGCACACGGGACCGGCTGCAATGAGCGCTGAACAAGCTCATTGCACTGCGAGTCTCGTGAAGCCAGCGAGCGGTTGAAGCACGCAGGACTTCGGGTGTCACGAGGCCAGTAGGACTTGGCGCCATGCACAAAATTATGGCCCGTAGGACTTAGGAACCAAAGCACGTACATGGACTGTGGGCCTCGGAAAATTACGACTTTAACGACCAACCTAAGGAACTCAAAAGACTTGCTAAAAACAAGAAATATGCCTCAAATTAACTTACACACACACACAGTAACAGTTACAACAACAACGCAAGGCATGCAGGAGATAGAAAAAAAAAAACAGACATTTTGTAAGAAGCAAGCCTGTAACTTGGAAAAACTCATTTTAAGAACCTAAAATGGCAGAAAAACGTTAAATTGCACATGTTCAACTTTGTCCTCCAGCTAACACGCTATATATACTGATGACTTTCTAGAAGCTTCTCAGTTTCTACTCAGATAATCAACTGTGTGTCTGCACATTCTCTGTGGACAAATTTTATGACTCTTCGATTTTTAACAAATACATTAACAACTAATAGGTAAAGTATTACTATGTATTAAGTTATTAATTGATTATTTAGATTGTTAAAAAAATTTAATAAAATATATATTAAATTTAAAGACACCATTTAGGACATTGTAAGCTCTAATAGTTGCATTTTTATTATTTATTAATTAAAAAAATAATGATTTGCATAAAATAATAAATTGAAAAAAAATGCTACATTTTATATTTTGCCCCGATGCCATTGGTCATATTATAAACTACATATATTTGTTTATGCTAATGCATGTAAATGTTAGAACAAAATGTATAATCAGCATTTGAATATGTTATTAAACTTTATAGGTCTCTGTAACATTGACAGTGACAGAAAATTGGCCTGAAAGAACAAATCAACGTTGAAGAAAGAGGTACAGTGTTTATTTAAGTACAGTACTTAGATTTAAATATATTACTTATATATGATATTTTGAAATAGTAAATTGTGCTTCACAAATTTGACAAGGTAATGTTAATTTTTTGTGACTTTCATCGAAATTTTTTTTTATTAAGATTATTAATTTAATAATTTTACAGTGCCTACATTTAAAAATGCATTCTAAACTGTCTCTGTTTGTGCTGTGTAGTACATGTAAAGGTTAAATAAAAATGTTCAAAAAACAATTATATACTACAACTGGAAATATTATTTTACACTTTGCAGGAGTTTGCCAGTGACACTTTGGGGACACAGACTTGCTGCCCTGCATCAATTGGAACATATTTAGTTCAAAAGAACAGGTAACTACTGACATTATGATTTACAAAAATTACAGTTAGAAATGTGGTTGAGTGTGTACATGAAATAATTATTACAGTGTTTGCACATGGTCAACTCTATGTAGCATTTTCAAGAAGCACAAATACATCACAAATAAAACTTTGCATTAAAACAAATGAAAACCAGGGGGACTTACTACATGATGGTAGAGTATTTACTAAAAATATTGTGTATTATGAGGTGTTATAACTTGACTACTCAAACAAAACAGTGGTTACATAACAAAGACAAACTTTCATGTCTGTTGGGATCTTTCTAGAGGAAGCACTATCTAACATCAACAATAAAATGTGCAAAATTCAAAAAGTAGCAAAAAAATTAAAACAAATAACAAACAGTGAATTCATCAAAATGAATAACTTTAACTGTTGATGTGAAACATGTTTTCGAAATAGAACAATCCCACAAACCGTACAGTGGTTATATCCCAAAGACAACCTTAGTCATCTGCTGGGCACTATTTAGAGAAACCACTAATTAATTCAAATATTCCAACCAAAATAACAAGCAGGGCTGCACAAAATTTGACAAACCACTAAACACAATAAAACTAAAACATGTGTATAAGCATCATATAGATTTAAAGCTGTTTTTGAAATGTTAAAGGTAATTGGTTATTTGCATATAGTTGCATATAATTATCATTTACATTGTATTTTATTAGGGTTTTTAATTAGGGTTTGCATTGTATGTATTTAGCAGTTTTAGGGGAGGGTCAATAGCGGGTAACATTGTATTTCTGTTTGTACTTTTACGGTTTCATTAGACAGACAGTATTGATCCAGGGAGTCATTCGATCGCCAGTGTCTGGGGTCAGGAAGAAATTCCCCCACCCCTCCCCTTGAGACGATTGGATATGTTTCAATGGGGCGGTTTTTGTTTGCCTTCCTCTGGATTCAATACTGTGGATCACAGGAGATATGAAACAATTAAACTTCACAGTCTCCAACATTAATTAATGTGTGAAATACATTGTTCATTAATACAAATTTAGACATGTAGCAAATAACATGTAATGTTTGACAAACTAAATATGTTAAAAAATCAAAACAAAACATTCGTACTATATTTATGTCTAGGTTATAATCAAAATTGTTAAGATTTCAAAATAACATTGTTTTTAATTACTAATATACAAGGTACATGGTAGAACAATAAACACATTTAGTAAAAAATAAATTAATTGTTGGCCATTTTTACATACATGAAATATGACATACAAAAAAATGCCTCCCTTGTGTCTCTTTCCTCCTCTCCCTCCCATGTCTCTCCCCCTTCTCCCTCCCCCTCTCCCCTATGTCTCTTTCCTCCTCTCCCTCCCTTATGTCTCTTTCCTCCTCTCCTTCCCATGTCTCTCCCCCCTCTCCCTCCCCATGTCTCTTTCCCCCTCTCCCCTATGTATATTTCCCCCTCTCCCTCCCTTGTGTCTCTTTCTCCCTCTCTTGTGTCTCCTTCCTCCTCCCCTGACTCTTTCTCCCTCTCTGTCCCCTGTGACTCTTTCCCCCTCTCTCTCCCCTGTGACTCTTTCCCCCCTTGCCCTCCCCTGTGACTCTTCACCTCCGTCTTTGCACTGTGTATATTTCCCCCTCCATTGTGTCTCCTTCTGTCATGAATCAGCCAGTGGCCATATTGGGTTTGGACAAAGTGCATGGCTCCTGCTGTGGAAGAAAAGGTTTGGGGCCCACTTGTTATGGATATATTGTTATGTTGTGGTCTAGGGGATAAAGTATTATAAGTTTACCCCTTAGCATATTCCCATCCCTTCCATGTTTAGGCTCATTGTAATGGGTATCCTGTGAGGGCTCTAATGGGATATATTGGTTGTATGTGGGTGGAACATTGGGTATTATATTTGTAAATATGAATGTATGTTATTATATTAGTATGTTATTATATTGTTGAATACAGCCAAGCCTCCTTTGTTCCCAAAGGCCTGTTAATCCCATTAGCTAAGTGTCCAGCAGAGAACTAACAATGGGGAGCTCACAGCTGGAGAGCAGACAGGCAGGCACCATAACCCCAGGGGGTCTACAGGGATTCCCACTCAGAGAATCAGGGCAAAGTCCAGAGGGCAGGAAGATGTTTCTCCCTTGAGAGCCAGAGATCAACTAAATTAGGTAGCCACACCTAGTGGACGGCCCAGGGGAGGGGTCCGGAAGTTCCCAGGGCTTACCTCTAGTCCATTGGCTACTCAAGTTACTCTGGAGATTACCCCATTGGCCAAGAGGAAGATAAGGGTTGGACAAAGGGGTAGCCACTCCCTGTACTGGTTTTGTGAGTTGTTTAAATACTTGTGTAAAAATAAAGAAGTTGTTCATAATTTTCATCAAGACTTTGCGTGCAGGTGTATTATTGACCCAGGGGCATATGCTGGTAGAGGAGATCGTTCTGACTCCCTTCCAGGTTCTCCCAGGCACACTACCAAAAGCTGGGACTTATGCTCTTGCATCCGCAAAGAAGGTCCATTGGTCTGAGTCACCCAAATCTTAGGTCTAAAACCTACAGGAGATAAGAGGACTAGGATCCTCTATACTCCATCATCATTGTAGGTTGTGACACCTTCCCCCTCCCCCCACTAACCTCCCTATCCCTCCTGCTGCTCTTCTCTCCCCAGCAGCCCTTTTTCTTGCTGTGGCCGGAACCGGCATATGCTATTGACATGACGTCACATCATTAGCATATGCCGGCTCTGGTCACAGCAAGAAAACACGCTGCTTGGGAGAGAAGAGCAGCAGGAGGTCATCGGGCACAGTAAGAAGAGAGGGGAAAGGGGATAGGGAGGTTAGTGGAGAGGGGGAAAGGGAGGAGGAGGATGAGGGGAAGGAGGGAGGAAGTTGCAAGCGCCAGTTGTCATTCTGCAACTACGCAAGCGTGATGTCAACTCCCAGTTTGATAACTATTATAGGTGATTTTTGTAGCTACTCAAAAATAAAAAAACTTTATTTAGAAAAAAATATTTACCAAAATGTATAAAATATAAGGGGAATTGATTATTAAAACCAAACGTAGATTGATTTTCCACAGTGAAATGCACACTCTAATATGGAATAAAATAAATAACACACCATCTCAATTATAATATGTTAAAAAGCCATAATAGTTGGATAGACTAACAGCCTCTTTTTCCCCCCCCCCCTTTTCTGTTTGCCTTCCTCTGGAGTAATTAATCATTAAAAAATGAAAATAAAAATTGAAATAATTGATTAATAATTAATTAACAACTAATTAATTAATAACTAATCCGCATATTGCAGATCAGAGATCTTAAAAGGTTGAACTTGATGGACTGAAAGTCTTTTTTAAACCTCAATTACTATGTAACATTCTCAACCTCGCAAATTGGCCCCGAAATATACTTTATTTCATGCTTATATTTCGTGTTATATTGATTTCTGCAATCAAGGTGTTAAGGCATATTCTGTAACTCGCATGTGATAGAATATAATATTTACGGCTTTATTAATATTGCATTAATCTGGAATGTGGGTCCGATCGCAAACTGTAATTGAAGCCCGTAGGACTTTGAAAAATAACCTCCCCTTTTTCAGTGCTGTAACGATGACAATCTCTTTTTCAATTGGCTCCGTCTGAACCCGTAACTATGGTCTACACTAATTGATCGTCCGCACGACTGCAAATCCATTGTTCTATAAACGAGCTACGAGTTTCATCTGAAACCCGTAGCTCGCTACCCCTTCCAATTTAATAGCAACGTAAACCGGCCAAATTATAAGCCCATAGCCGTTACGTGCTTTACGTTGGACTTGCGGGCTTCTAATTTAATGTGGCTAATAGATAGTACACATGTTCCATACTACTGGAAATTATAAGCTTTACTAACCATGCAAACTAACAGATACACACACAAGGGAAACATACCTTAAAGGTGGTACTTGAGTTTAAAGCTGGTGAATCTGTATGTCAAAACCTTTTCCATCCATAATGTGTATAATATTTAGTATCAGAAAGCATCAACACACTCTAGTGATCCACGCATGTGTCTGTGCTACTGTAATGTAGATTTGTCAAGGAGAAGCTGAAAATCTCTAATTAGCGCCAAATACATTTCTCATTACTAACCAAAATTGCTATACGTTTAAATGATAGCCTCAAACATCATAGTGTTTGATTAATGGAATAAACTATATTCACATTAGAACTAACTAAATAGAAAACTAAAGAGGAAAGGCCCATAGTAAAAACTTGTCTAATAAAACTTTTGTACATTTTTTGCTCTATAGGCGTAGGTGTATCTATGATGCTTTCATTTGTCTTTTCAAGATTTTAGAAACTATCAAATAACAGCAGTGGTATATCTCATCCAATACGATTGTAAAACTTGTCGTCAATTGAGGAGACGAGTTTTGGAACACATCAATTCAATCTTAAATAAACCTGACTTTCCCATCGCAAGACATGTTAATCATTTCATAATGGTAAAACAAGATCTTTGTTTTTTTGTGACATAGAAAAAGTTTGATTAACCAAAAGAAGGGGTGATGTTGATCAATCATTGCTACAACATAAAGCAAAATGGATCTTCCAACTTAAAAAGTTTAACACCCAATGGCCTTAATGAAGGCTTCATTTATTCTGCGTTAATCTACAAAGACAAATGAAATCATCAATTGAACAATTGATACAGCTATGCCTATGGGCCTTCCCTATTTAGTTAGTTCCAAAGTGAATATAGTTTATTCCATTAATTGGACACTATGATGTTTTGATACTATCATTTACATGTATAGCAATTTAAGTTAGTAATGAGAAATGTATTATTCAATACATATTCACTGGTATGTTAAGCAATATCCTTTTGTAATATAGTGTATCACTAGATTTTCTTATAAGGAATTTATTTAATTGGTTATCAACTAATTGTTTATTAAATTGATCAACTTATCTATTAAGCAATATAGATTATTGTCTATTTACAGCCAAAGTTAGTTTAGTATAAAAGATAGCTTTCCATTCAGGGAGTAATGAATTTTCTGTTCTACCTAATAATTGAATGTAATGTCATTATTTATTGCATAAAAGACTTGCAACAGTAAATGATTGGGTATGTACCGTTGTGACGCGATTCGCATCATAAAATGGTTGGACCCTAATGGTGTGACACAAAACGCATTATAAAATGTGAGCTGCCTAACAGCTTTAAAAATTTGGCTCCAAATAGAGATTTTCAGCGTTCTTTGACAAATCTGCGTTGGATCACTAAGGTGTGTTGATGGCTTACTGATATTAAATATTATACACACTAGCAACTTGCCCGACAAAAATGATGGCAATAAAATTTGAAGCCAGGCAATGCTTTTTGCCACACAATGTGATGTTCTTCCCCCTCTGAGCACCTTAGACGCTCACTGCGAGCCCCGCGCCTCCTCTGTGTCTCTGACGAATTTTTGCATGGCTCGCGCTGACTGCCGTTGGTTTTATTTTCAAAGCCCTGCGTGCCTGGCGTCGTTGGTGTGTTACTGTCTTTGCGTTGTTTATTTTCTAAGTCCTGTGTGCATGACGTTGTTCGTCTGTGTCCCGCCTGTTTGGCATTTTTGGTGTGTTACTGTCCTTGGCCTTGCTGAGCCTTGTTTTCATCTTGTTTCAGAAATGTTACATTTTTCGGCAGCCGTTTTTTTCCCCGCTTCAGCAATTTTCAATCGTTAAAAAATACAAAATATGCCTCGAATTATCTTGCAACCTCACTCACAGGCTCCTTGGCTCTCTCCCTGTGCTGTGTGTGAGTGTGTAAGTGAATTTGTGGCATATTTGTGTGTTTTTCCAGTTTGGTGGTTCGGCCGTTAAAGTTGTATTTTTTGCGAGGCTCGCTAGCGTGAAGACAACTTGCAGTTTGGAAAAGTTTTTGGCATACAGATTCACCATCTTTAAACTCAAGTACCAGCTTTAAGGTCAGACTGTATTTTTCCACTTTATACTCCAATGAGGTAAGTTCTCAGCTTGTGCTGGTGTATATACCCAAATGGAGCAATATATTGTGCAGCAACTTGGCCTTAGGGTTAGGTTAGTAAAGCTTGTAAGCGAACAGATACACACACCTTATTTTTAATAAGGTGTGTGTATCTGTTCGCTTACAAGCTTTACTAACCTTGTTATTTCCAGTAGTATGGTACATGTGTACGATCTATGTCTATCCTACTATTATGGTTTTTGAACATTTTATGACTGAGATGGTGTGCTATTTATTTTATTCCATATTAGAGTATGTATTTCACTGTGGAAAGCCAATCTACATTTGGCTTTAATAATCAATTCCCCTTATCTTTTATACATTTTGGTAAATATTTTTTTCTAAATAAAGTTTTTTTATTTTTGAGTTGCTACAAATAAAAACATATAATTATTATTAATATTAATTTAATATTAAAATTCAACAAAATATCAAAATAGAGGTGCTTAATGAGAGAACAAACTAACCTTAATAGAGTGGTCCAGCCCCGAAATACCAGGCAATTCTACCCTGAACAGCAGAGACAGCAAATTCCAGACGTACATTTCTGCCTTTATTGGGCCTCGTCAGTGAGGTGTAACTGATATCTCCCTAAGGCACAGTGAGCAAGGCGTTCACATCTGGAGTACACTACCATCTTAGGGAGACTAATCCCTAAGGGTCATTTGAATAAACAAAATACCAAAAAAGAGTTGTTCAATCAGAGAATTAACTAACCTTAATAGGTTTGTTCTATGGACATGATAACCCACTCTGAGAGCAACCTCTTTTAGCTCACTTGTGCCCTTCACAGGGAGAAATATCATGTAGTATATCAGTCTGGTCCCACTCACTTGAGTGGTCCAGCTCTGAAATACCAGGCAATTTTACCCTCAACAGGAGAGACAGCAAACCCCAGACACACGTTTCGGCCTTCCTTGGGCCTCATCAGTGAGGTGTAGCTGATATCTTCCTAAGGTACAGTGGGCAAGGGGTCCACGTCTGGAGTACCCTATCACCCTTAGGGAGACTTATCCTTAAGGGTCATTTGAATAAACAAAATATCAAAATATTCAATTAAATAGATTTCTGTGATACCCTTCTATTACTCTCTTGTTTTTGCTGGGTGTGTGTTAAAATGTATTATTAACTCTATATCAAATTGAGGGTTATATTCCTATATATCATATATTATTGATTGCAAAGTAATACTGGAAACTCACCCAAATTCCAACTTGGGGGGAAGTTTAGGGTATAAGAGTAAAAAATAGAGATTCTCTGAGTAAAGCTTATACAGCTGGATTATTAAAAAAAGGGCCTATCCGCAAACTGGCATTTATGGGACTTGTATGTATTAAAGAAATTAACATATTGCAAGCCTGCAACTCGCTCGCCGAGGGCCGCATGTCTGCGATTGAGTTGCGGGAATCAGTCCCCCCCCCCCCCGTTTCCGATACAATTCAATTCGCCAAGGCCGAAACTCGCTGCCGAGATCCGAAATCGTAAACCCAGGTTTCCAAAATAAGCAGAGCCGGGCTTACGAATGCAAGCCCGTAGCTACTGCATACTTTGAGCAAATAGGAAATGAGACCGTCATCATGACAGCAATGAAACCTGTGGGGGCTCCTGCAGACTGCCTATATGAAACCCTGCTGCAGGGGTCCAGATTGGGACCCCCGCAGGGTCCACACATTAACCCCTTGCTGCAAGAGTCATGATCAGACCCCCACAGGGTCCCCACATTAACCCCATGCAGCAGGGGTTCTGGTCAGAACCCCCAAAACATTTAACAAGTCCTTAAAGCACCTGCGGCACACACATTGTTAACCCCATGCTTACTGTACTCCAGCAGCAACTAACATTAACCCCCACCCTACTGCGGGGTCACCATCGGGACCCCCACATTAACCGTTGCTGCGGGGGTCCCGATTTGGACCCCCTACTGCATTTAAAAAAATGTAATTAACCCTATCACCCATGGGGGTCTATACAGACCCGCATGAGCCCCTAATTAACCCCATTAGTACAATAAGGGTCTATATAGATCTACATGGGGCAATAATTAACCCTTACAGTAACACTATAAGTGCCATGTGGGTCCTCCAGAACTACCCTACACAACACTATTAGCCACACCAATAAATCTAAATTAACCCTAAGTAATTAACCCCCTCTAAGTAATAAACCCAATCTATTTAACCCTCCTAATTAACCCCCATCTAAGTAATAACCCCCCCTAAGTTATTAATCCCCCTCTAACTAATAACCCCATCTAACTAATTAACCCCCCTCTAAGTACTAAACCCCCTCTATCTATCTAATAACCCCATCTAATTAACCCCCCATTTAACTAATTAACTCCCCCCTAAGTAATTAACCCCATCTAACTAATGAACAGCATCTAACTAATTAAGTCCCCCTCTGATTAACTTAACTACCTATTTAATCCTAACTGTACCTATGTATCCCTAACTGTACCTATTTAATCCTAACTGGACCCAGCTACTCTATCTAGTCCTATTTAACACTAACTGGACCTAGTTAACCGTAACTTTACCTAGTAAATCCGTATCCTATTAACCCCCCTCTACCCTATCCTATTAATCCCTACATTTTCCTATCCTATTAACCCCCCTCTACCCTATCCTTTTAACCCCCCCTCTACCCTATCCTATTAACCCCTACACTACCTACCTAATCCCCTAATAAAATCCCTAGTACCCCAGTAATTACACAAAATAAAAACCTACATAAAAAAAACTTGTTACATAAAATTAAAAAAAAACTACATTACATAAAATAAAAAAAATAGAATACAACTTTTTTTCCAAAATAGGGAATACAACCCAGCTATGTCATACTGAGTCCTAAAGGACGGTAAAGGACAATCCAAAATAATTCACAAGAACTTTAATTTGTT
The DNA here is from genome assembly GCA_027410445.1 of Discoglossus pictus. Classification (NCBI taxonomy): domain Eukaryota; kingdom Metazoa; phylum Chordata; class Amphibia; order Anura; family Alytidae; genus Discoglossus; species Discoglossus pictus. The sequence continues at coordinate 84,967,773 of CM050169.1, forward strand.
GCCACTCAAAAATACTAACAGCCTTATTAAACTGTATCCTCGTAAATACGAGGTTAGAATGCAAGGCCTACGTACTTGAAAAATGAGACAGTTTACGATACTATTAAATTCAAAGAGCTGCGCGCTACGAGCAAGGCACGCTATCTCGTACACCTTCCGATTTGCGCATAAGGGACACGATCTCGGACAACTTAGAATTTGCATGTCTGTGCGTATCAATTATCAATTAAGCTTTGCACTGAAAAATAGCGTGAAATACGTAAAACTTAACAAGACGCCAGTTTGCCTTTAAAAGGGAGCCAAAACTTAAAATCATTGACTGTGCTGTAGATTTTGCAAGTAGACACACAGGTCTAGGCGTTGGTGGGTTTTTGTGCTTTGGTGAGAAAGGAGAGTGGGCGAGAGAGAAGGAGTACTGTAAGTTTTGATCTTTTAAAATATCATAGAATTTAACCCTTAATTTACAACACATATAATTACTGATATCACATAATTCACACACATAGATTAATACGTACACATAGCTACACCTAGTGGTAGGCCCCAGCACACCTACACCCCCCATACTGCTCCCCCCCCACCGGCACCTGCCCCCCCCCCATACAATTACTGAACTACACATAATACTCAACATTTTTTTTTTATCCCATACACATCCACATACGTATTATATGTATCGTTATTTTATTTTCATAGTAGGGTAGAGGAGGGGAGGAGGAAAGTAAGGCAAGAGAGGCGAGGAGGATAGTGAGGGGAACATCGGAGGGGTAGAGTGAGGAGAAGAGTCAGAGGGATGAGGAGGAGGGGGGAGAGGAGGATGGGGAAAGCAGGGGGAGGGAGGTGCCCCCAGACGTAGGCATACAAGGAGAAGGGGCAGAGGGTCATGGGCCTGATACCTGGGTGGGAAGGTGGTGGGGATGAAGGAGTGGCCCCAGGGAGAGGAGAGGAAGAGCAGGTGTCCCTGGCACAGTCAGTAGGGCAAGGGGTTGTGGCAAGGCCCAAGGTCCCCAATTATACGCCAGAGGAGATACAGGATCTCCTCAGGAAAATAACTGCCCGATATGGGAGAGATGTCAACGCTATCCAGAGGAATCAGGCCTGGGCCCAAGTAGGCACAGCTTTGTCGGCAGTAGGGGTCGCCAATAGGGACTATAAGTCGGTGAAATACAAATTTGAGTACCTCAAAGTGCTGATGAAAAAGAAGATGACCAAGGAGGCACAAGCAGCACATGGTACAGGTGGTGGGCCTGTGGCCGTTGACACATACATTGAATGGGAGCAGACCATGAGGTACTGGATTCCTCCAGCAGCAGTGGTGTGCATACCAGGCCAGGTGGACACAGATCAGCCTAACACATTGCAAGTGGGTATCATATCACATCACACACGCTTGTCCAAAAGCCTGCAGATAACATGCTGTATGTTACATAGTTACATAATATTTAAGGTTGAAAAAAGACTTTCAGTCCATCAAGTTCAACCTTTTAAGATCTCCTCTGACCTGCTATATGCTGATGAACTATTAATTAATTAGTTTTTATTCATGATAACCCTGAATTCCCTTTTTCATTAGAAATAAATCTAATCCCCTTTTAAAGTTATTTATCGAATCTATCTCTGGTAGAGAATTCCACAGATTAACCACCCTTTTCTTTCTTTAAGGTGGAATCTTTTTACTTCTAACTTCAAGGGATGTCCTCTTGTCAGTTGAAAACCTCTTGGCACAAAAAAGCTCCCTTGACAAATCTTTATACTGACCCTGGATGTATTTATATAACGTAATCATATCCCCTCTTAGACGCCTATTTTCTAGAGAAAATAGGTTTAATTTGGTTAGTCTTTCTTCATAACTTAGCCCCTCCATTTCCCTTATTAGTTTTGTTGCCCTCCTCTGTACTTTTTCCAGCTCTAAAATGTCCTTTTTATGAAATGGTGCCCAAAATTGTACTCCATATTCCAAATGAGGGTGTACTAGAGATTTGTATAGTGGCAGAATTATATTTGCTTCCCTGGCTTCTATACCCTTCTTAATACATGCCAATAGTTTATGGACCTAGTTAACCCTAACTGTACCTAGTAAATCCGTATCCTATTAACCCCCCTCTACCCTATCCTATTAATCCCTACATTTCCCTATCCTTTGCTTTGAGCACTGTTACCTAGGTGGTTATCCACAAGCACTCCCAAATCCCTTTCAATATCTGATACCCCTATATTTGCTCCATTAAGATTATAAATTGCATGGCTATTTTTCCTTCCCAGATGCATAACTTTACATTTATTCGTATTAAATCTCATCTGCCATTTAGATGCCCATTCCTCAATTCTATGTAAATCCCGTTGGAGGGAAAGCACATCACTATCTGATTTAATTACCTTGCACAACTTCGTGTCATCAGCGAAAATGGAGACACCACACTCCAATCCTACCTCTAAGTTATTAATAAATATGTTAAAAAGGAGAGGACCTAATACTGAACCCTGAGGAACCTCACTTACCACATTAGTCCAATCGGAGTATGTTCCATTTACAACAACCCCTTGCTTCCTGTCTTTTAGCCAGCTCTCAATCCATGACCAGATATTTACTGCAATTCCTGTATCTCTTAGTTTGCACAATAGTCTCCCATGTGGCACTGTATCAAAAGCCTTTGCAAAATCCAAAAATGTATGTATTTATGTATGTATAAATAGGCTTGTATTCTGGCTGTTGTATATAATGAGCTGGATCCCTCTAGAACAGGGGTGGGTAAGGACGGCCACATACATGCCAGTCTTTCAAGATATCCTTTCTGTGCACAGGCGAGTCAATCAGGATGACTGAAGAGGTCATTGACTCACCTGTGCACAGCAGGGATATCATCAAATCCAGGCATATATGTGGCCCTCCAGAATCAAACTTGCCCACCCATGCTCAAGAATTATATGGCCTCCTACACCCCTGACCACACACAGGGTTAATTGACATACAATAGCACTGTAAGCCCTATGGTTGACTAAAGATATACGGGGCGACAATAACCATTTCAGTCCTGGTAGCAAACCTATTATGTTCATAATTTGTATCACTGATATGTCTGGACAATAGCTGCACCACAAACTGATTCTGAGTACAATTTCTAATTACCGTATTGGTCCGAATATAAGCCGCACCTTTTTTCCGATTTTTGAGCTTGCGAGTTAAGGGTGCGGCTTATATTCGCGACCGTCAAAAAATCATTGCCGATTTGCGAACTTTGCTTGTAACGTGTTCGACTTCTATTCGCAAATGCAAAATTAGGTGCTTTAGACTGCGGTATTGAATAGCGATTTACGGTTTTAGTGATTCTAACATCTTGTAAAGCCTGTAACCTGCAAAAAAAGCCTGTTTCTTGCAATGGCGGATCACTTTGAGAGTCTTTTTCTCTCCAATTTTACGGGTGCGGCTTATATTTGAGTACTATCTTTTTTCTATTTTTTCACATTGAACTTTACGGGTGCGGCTTATGCGCGGGTGCGGCTTATATTCGGACCAATACGGTATATCCAGATTAATTTGACATGCAATAGAGCAGGGGCGTCAAACCTGCTGGGCCTTGCACAGGCATGGATATGTGGATTTTGTTTATGTGCACAGATGAGTCAATTAGACTAAATGACTTGGAGAATGATATTCTCAGCTGGGTGCAGCATGGCTATCCACAAATGCAGGCCTGACTTTGGACACCACTGCAATAGAGAGTACAAATCTGGCTGTGCGGCATATGTGGATACAGACTCTGTAGGACTGCATGTGTTTCATATGCTGTCCTAACCTGGACCAGGTCTCAGCTGCATATTAACAACCAATGCTGGGAACAGGTCACAGATTGGTCAGTCTCACACACTGCACAGCAGATCCAGCAGAGTATGTGTCTGATGTACATGGCACACAACTCCTGCAGTACATATATTCATATGAGCCATGATCCACAATGCTTATTATGCAGGTCGTGGTTCATCTGTGTAACAAAAGCACCACAGTCAATCACCGGTAACCATGATGTCAAGGATATAGAAACACATAGCTGTCAATTTTGTATATTTATATGTTTATTCCATTGCAGTACCCACAAGGCCAGCAACAGAGGAGGCAGGAGTGCCTGAAGAGGAGGGCCAGGACATTCAAGAGGGCCCAGGACCATCCACATCAATGGATTATGAGGAGTGGGAAGTGATGACCCGGCCTTTAACTGCAACATACAGCTGGCCACAGCCATACCGGCAATCTCAACCGGCCATGTCCTGGTCCCAGACCTCTCAGATGCCACCAGCATCATCACAGCAATGGGGGCAGCACACAGTCATTGCCTGTGGCCCCTTTGCCATCAGCACCAACTCAATTATGTGAGATTTGTGCCCAGTGTGCCAGAGGTGAACAGGCACGCCAAAAGGTTCATCCATTTGAGCGAGAGGCAGTGCCACCTTAGTAGCGCCATCCTGGCTGACAATAGATCCCTCCAGGCTAGCACTCTAGCTCTTCATGCTGAGATAAGGAGGCAAAACCAAAGGATGGAGAGATAGGAGGTACCGGCGAGTCGGGAGAGACGCATGATAATGCAGCTACTCAGACGGCAGCCCATACCTCTCCAGCCTTTGGTTGAACAACCGCAATCCGAGATGTCTGCCTCCTCATATCAGACAACACAAGCTTCAACTGATCCCCAGCCACCCAGTGTAGTGGCACCCCCCGCTCCCACACCACAACAACATGGAAGAAGGAGACGGTCCACGGGCACAGAAGATGAAGGACCCAGTATTCAGGAGTAGGAGGTCTTAGGACCATTGAGGAAGGCCTCTTCCTGATCACTCCTCACAGAATACTGATTGTTATAGATGTTGACATACTATTGGCTGGCTACAGAGTGTGCGCATGTCTGGTTATGTTTATCATTTCTACAATTGATGTTCAATGTGGATTGATCTTGAGATGAAGTGCTGTAGTTAATCAGAATATTGTTATGATTGATATCTTGTTCTTGTCTCTGTAGGTGTTAATAGCCAAATCTCACAACTATGAAGACATGTTCATCTATGAGCAGTACAATACCATCATGTGAGTAAACACTCAACCCAGTTCCCAACAGGCATTCGATCTATGCCATTCACCACTGCAGATGGATCGAAAATGCAATATATGAATACATATCTCTTCACTAATGAACATGACTGGTGTGAGTTTCCATTATAAAGATCAGCTGTAGAGTTGCACGGTCCCATTAGGATCTGCTAACCCAAACCAGCAATTCTGTATAACTTTTTGTAGCATTTCATCCCGTTAACATTATGAAAAGGGATTCATTTATTTCATGTCATCGAAACCAAATGGCTAATTTCCTTGTTTTGACATCATGATCAATGTGCATGTGTTTAGGGGTAATGTGAACAGTGTAATCTGTCTGGCCTTGGCACCATATACCAGTGAGATGTGATATCAGCATGCACAACTATTACATCTACATAGTGATCATTTTTTCTGAAAGATTGTGTTCACAGTGAAGCATGCCTTGTTGTATTACATATCCTCAACGTATTCCAGGAAGGGACATAATGCAGGCAGTGGGGATGGCATTGATATAGATGATCATTTGAAGGGGGATATACAGTGCATCATCTAACATGAGGCAATATCAGTTATATCATTATTAAAGATATCATGATAACAATAACATTTAATTTTTAAAAACAACAATACAGAATAAGGAGATATACTCATAGGGAGAAGTAATCTGTAGTCTTGTGTGTGTGCAATAGACACTCCTATGCAACTGCAGAGGTAGAAGTTCTCAATCAGTCATGTTCATAACCCCAATAGGTCAGTTCACTGGCAATGCTAATCCGCTATGAGAGCAGCCTCTCCATACCTCAGATGACCTGAGCAGGACCATATCAGTGTGTTCAAACTAATGTCATGTGTGTGCGGACCTCTCACAATAAACCAGACAGTTTGAGGTGAATTCTGTTCTCTGAATGAGCATAACTGAAGAGAAACGAAACCTCATTAACAGTTATGTACAGGGAGAATCACATCAGCACTGAGGAAGAGATCTGAAACGTAGTATGATACAGGCTTCACAATAGTCCAAGTAGAGGAGAGAATAGAATGTCTAAAGCAATAGGTACATATAAATCTATGTAGAGGATGTGATATCACACCCGATTCAACGTATGATTGACTATGGCATATGAACATACATGATGCAATGTGACAATAGCATGGCCATGGAATGTGGGAATGCTCATCATCATTCCTTGTTCTGACTGTGGAATTGGACTCATCTTTGCGATCTGAAACAAACATACAAGAAACATGTCAATATTAACATTACACATGGGAGACTATTGTGCAAACTAAGAGATACAGGAGTTGCAGTAAATATCTGCTCATGGATTGAGAGCTGGCTAAAAGACAGGAGGCAAAGGGTTCTTGTAAATGGAACATACTCCGATTGGACTAATGTGGTAAGTGAGGTTCCTCAGGGTTCAGTATTAGGTACTTTCCTTTTTAACATATTTATTAATTACTTAGAGGTAGGATTGGAGTGTGGTGTCTCCATTTTCGCTGATGACACGAAGTTGTGCAAGGTAATTAAATCAGATAGTGATGTGCTTTCCCTCCAAAGGGATTTACATAAAATTGAGAAATGGGCATCTAAATGGCAGATGAGATTTAATACGAATAAATGTAAAGTTATGCATCTGGGAAGGAAAAATAGCCATGCAATTTATAATCTTAATGGAGCAAATCTAGGTGTATCAGATATTGAAAGGGATTTGGGAGTGCTTGTGGACAACCACTTAGGTAACAGTGCTCAAAGCCAAGCAGCAGCTGCAAAGGCAAATACAATATTAGCATGTATTAAGAAGGGTATAGAAGCCAGGGAAGCAAATATAATTCTGCCACTATACAAATCTCTAGTATGCCCTGATTTGGAATATGGAGTACAATTTTGGGCACCACTTCATAAAAAGGACATTTTAGAGCTGAAAAAGTACAGAGGAGGGCAACAAAACTAATAAGGGAAATGGAGGGGCTAAGTTATGAAGAAAGACTAACCAAATTGAACGTATTTTCTCTAGAAAAAAGGTGTTTAAGAGGAGATATGATATATACCTTATATAAATACATCCAGGGTCAGTATAAAGATTTGTCAAGGGAGCTTTTTGTGCCAAGAGGTTTTCAAATGACATCCCTTGAGGTTAGAAGTAAAAATATTCCACCTTAAAGAAAGAAAAGGGTTCTTCACAGTAAGGGTGGTTAATCTGTGGAATTCTCTACCAGACGAGGTGGTGACAGCGGATTCGATAAATAACTTTAAAAGGGGACTGGATTTATTTCTAATTAAAAAGGGAATTCAGGGTTATCATGGATAATTAGAGAGGCAGTATTGATCCAGGGAGAAGTCCGGTCGCCGGTGTCTGGGATCAGGAGGGAATTATTTTTTTTTTACAACTAATTAATAGTGAATCTGCATATTGCAGATCAGAGGAGATCTTAAAAGGTTGAACTTGATGGACTGAAAGTCTTTTTTCAACCTTAAATACTATGGGCCTCATTCTATTAGCGGCCGCAGCCGTTGCGGGGCCGCAAGGACCGGCCGCAAGCTATTCGGCTATTCTATTCCCTTACGGCCGGAGGCTCCGGCAGGCTTGCGGCCGGTGCCTTGCTATCTCTTGCGCCAGAGGAAAGCCTTTGATCTAAAACGGCCCGCAAGAGTTTTGCAATTCAATTCCTCCGGGAAACCTCTCTGCAAGGCTAAAAGCGAGCCCGCAGCTTACTTGCAGGAAAGAGGTCTCGCTAGCACCAATTAAGCACATAAAATAGCTCAAATAAAGCCATCCTGCACTTTGCGAAGACTATAAAGGGATTTTAGGTGTTAGAAAAATAGCACATAATTATCCTGTACTCAAATCCGTAAAATATTTTATTTTAATATCCGTAAAATATCCATGTAAAAAGTCCAGAGTGCTTGGAGCACCTCAGACACACCCACGCCCGCAGCCGGAAAATAAACAGTTAATTTGAACTCGGGTTTGGGCTGATGTGCAAGCTTGAGAGTGGGTTACTTTTAATCCTCATGTCCCCCAATATGATCCCTAGCATTTACAGAGCTGTACAGTGCAGGCTTGAATTTATTTTTGAGTTTTTATATTTCTGAGATTACTGCCGGTTCCAAGATATGCGGCCGGCCGTAAAAGGAGATCCTTGCGGGGCCGTATAATAGAATCGCGAGTTAACTGAACCCCCGCAAGGAATCGCAGCCTTACGGCCGATTTACGGCCGCTAATAGAATGAGGCCCTATGAGCCTCATTCAATTCCGAATTGCCCAATTGAATAGAGCTCTATATAAGCACATCACATATATTTTTGACAAAAGTTTTTAGTTAGTGAAAACCTTGGTTTTGGATAGAGGTTCAGTAACTAAAAAGTTAGTTTAAATTTGTTTCTATGTGCTTATATAGAGCCCTATTCAATTGGGCAACTCGGAATTGAATGAGGCTCTATGTAACTATGTAACATGCTCCATGACCACCTACTTCATCACATACCAATATATGCTGGTCATTTCATACATATGTCTTCACTGCTCTTTCCATACATATGAAACAAGCTACTCGTCTGGCAGATGATGAGGAAGGATATATCTGATGACTAATGATGTAGGAATATCACACCGATTACACATTAATGCATCTTTGGAGAGTCAAATGTGGTGATTTACCTTGGATGCGGTCCCAAGCTCATCCACGAGGCGTTTTGTTCCATCAGGACACGTGCGCTGTGGATCGTCATTATTTATCACTGCTTACTTATGTGATGTATTCTGGAAAGAGAGAGATAGGCCTACATTAATGGAGTGACGTATGTGTTATTTGTGTCCTTCAGCATACATTACCATATTATTCCGCAATTACTATGTAGTTCACATTGATGTAGCAGTTGTTCTGTTGCTGTTCATGTTTTTCCATGTCTAAGTTGTTGAAAGAGTTGACACACGGCAGCAGCTCTGTAAGGTTAATATGATGTGATGATTACAGTCACAAATTAGCCACTGCAAACATTTTGCCTTGAACATCAAGATGAGATCTGATTAATAAACACATATTTATATCTCATGCATTACATATCTCCTCGTTACATATCTGCAGGGATGTTCATATATCAGGATTGATATGAATTGTATTTGGTGGGGAAATACAAATATCCTTACATTTGTAGAGTATATAGATACACAATTAGCACTCTTTCCAATTAGTGTGATATTTGGCTTGGATATAAGCATTCAACCAGTATTTTCCATTTGTATACAATATAAGTTATGAAAGTTAAGTCTACATGACCCATGACTTAGCAATTTCAGTTAGAGACAAGTACACAGCAAATATGTATTTTCACTCACCCCCAAGATCTAATAGTTATTTACTGCACACAAGTGTATCATCTAAAGTAGATGTGCTCACAGACTTGAACAAAGTATGTGTGATATTCTTATTGGATATCTCATATTAATAGAAATGTTATTGCCTGTTAATGGGTTATGCCATGCTGCGAGAGGGTGAGAAAAATGGATTTCTGCATTGTCTCATGTAAACAAGTCTAAAAGTCTGTCTCTGGATATATTTAAGTAGTAGTCAGTTCTACAGCCGGTCAGCAGCAGCCACCATGTTGGGTTTGGCTGCTGATCCATATTTGATCCTACTTAATAAACTCTAATCATGAGAAAATAACCAGAGAACTCTGTTTTGTGTTATCATCATTGGTCCTTGAACTTCATAGTATGTGTGTATGGTATTTATCTATGACACATTGAGCCATTTCATGTGGTTTGTCAGGATCATACAATGTGAACAATGCTGGGCCATAGTGTTTGGAGGTATTTCTATACAAATGTGGGGCATATATACATTGACATAGTGGGATATATAATCCACTCTATTTATCTATGCCATTGATGTTTAGAACTGTCAGTACTGTAGATGTGTATGGGAATGTGTGCTTACTTACCTGTAACTGATCGCGTGGCTTGTTCCAGTGTACATACATTATATCAGGGAACACTCCTCTACTGTGGACTGGTTGGAATTCTGTATGACAAGGATCAAGGTGGGTTTGGGAGTTAGGCATAATCCAGATACATTAGACTGTATTCCATTCATATTAGATATGTGCTTACATGTGAAGTACTCACGAATGAGGCGGGTACGTTGTTGTGACCCCTGCAGATTATCCACTACAGGGGGAAGTAAAGCCTCTTCCTCCACATGTAGCGGAGCCGCATAAATGTCCCCCAGACAGTTGGCCTGTACTGCTATATTGTGCAGACAACAGCAGGCAAGGATGATGTGACAAAATTTCTCGGGCTTGTATTCCACCAGTGGAATGTAAACATCTGAAGCACATCTTTAGTACACCAAAAGGTGCGCTCAATTACATTCCGGCAGGTCTTATGTGCAGCATTATACCAATCCTCTGCCCGGTCTGGGGATTGCTCACACCCATATCCTGCATCACCTGATAGAATCAAACTGTGACATGTTAATATGAATAGGATGTTGTGATGTTTGACAAAGCATATGCCCAAATATCGTCATCATGACCTATAACCAGATCTAACACACAGTTAAATATGTAAGGGAGCTGGATCACTTGTTATGGATCATTTGTTATTTGCACAAATGTCAAATCCAGATGTCACACCCACAGGATGCTTACATGAGGCGGGGACACAAGGAAATAGAACAGGGTACATATTGCAACCCTTCTGGTAGAGAGCACCGGAAGTAACCATTGCAGTTCTTGTACCGAGCACATGCCAGAAGTCACTGAAGTGAAGAATGATTGTGTATTAGCACGATTCTGAATTTAAATGTTATGCTAATTCAGGTGGGATTTTCGAGGGGCGAACACGATCAAATGCAAATGCCAAAAGACCTAGGAGATTTTGAAAACTTCAAGGTAAGCTAATTAATGTTTATTCAGGGATATATTCATGCAAGAAAATATTTTCCAAACACCATTACCGTATTGGTCCGAATATAAGCCGCACCTTTTTTCCGATTTTTGGGCTTCTGAGTTACGGGTGCGGGTTATATTTGCTACCGTAACAAAAATTGCTGATTTGCGGGCTCGAGAGGTTTGTTGTGTAGCCATGGTGTTGTAAAGAGGAAGTGTTTGTGGGTGTCGCCATCTTGCCATACTGGAAGAGGGAAGTAGTACGCTGTGATCTGTGCAGGGAGTGGCTGGCTGCCTGTCACACACTGACACTAGGAGAGAACTGACCCTCCCTTGACATCCCCTGCCAGGAGACACCATGATCCTGCTTAATAATCGGAAGAAGGTGGTGACCGGGTAAGATAAGGAGGGAGAGGTCGGGAGGGAGATAGGAGAGATCGGGGGAAGAGGAGTAGGGAGTGGAGGCTGGGAGTAAGATAGAGGCAGAGAGGCCTTGGTTAGAAAAAGGCCAGGGTGGATGGTGAAAGGGATAAACCTGGAAATGGCAGAAAGGTCTGGGCCGAGAAGGAGAACAGAGAGAGAGGCCAAGGAAAGAGTTGCCAGGGGAGATAGTCCAAGAGAGGGAGAGGCCAGGGGAGATATTCCAAGGGGGAGGAAGGAGAAGGGGATGTCTGTAAAGCAATGAATCACATTAGAATTGTGCAACAGTCTCTTTTCTTTTACATTTGCTGTTTTATGGGTGTAAGTTTACTATAGGTAAGTTGCGGCTTATATTGGGGTATTATCTTTTTTTTATTTTTACTTCTTGAATTTCATAGGTACGGCTTATATGCGGGGGCGGCTTATATTAGGGCCAATACGGCAATTCTCCTCCAACAGATGCATTCTGAATCCATCTCACTTATATAGACCTTACAATAACACAGAACACGTTATGAAGGCTAGAGATGTCCATGTCACAGGATACAAGGTAAATGCATCAGAACATATATCTAATAATTCATCAATTGTGGTTTTTGTCTTATGTTTTTGTGAACTGCACACTGTTTGGCCAAACAAACACAGGGCTATGGTCAGCAATGAGCTATTATGTTCTGGCTTCGGCAGTATTACTCCATAATGCACATGTAAACATCAGAGCAATAGAGGGAAACATGATGTATCATATGTGTTATTGTATCCAGTTATAGTAAGATATGGTTGACTGCGATTACTACAGTGTACTCACTCAGTAGCCATCCAGATGGAAATCTCCTGGCCTCAAACATCTCAGATGTGCCGGATAGACGCAGCATATGAGCGTTGTGAGCACTTCCCAGGAAGCCTGCATACACACTTTGTATGCGCATGGTCGCATCGCAAACAACCTGTACATTGATTGAATGATAATGCTTGAGATTTCTATACAGTGCTTCTTGCTCTCTAGGAGGTATCAGTGCCACATGGGTACAATCAATAGCACATAATCGGTAGAAATCTACCTTCACCTTTGAGACCTCTTCCACAGTGTTAGGGTAACTGATGTATCTGGCAGCTTTCCGAACAATAGAATGGAGTAATGCACTCAGACAATTAGAGAGGCTTGGCAGAGACATTCCTCTGGCTATGCTGAGGGTGTTCTGAAAACTACCAGAGGCAAGGAGGTGTATTGCAGCTAATATCCATGTCAGCCCTGGGTTAGCTCTATTGACCCGTGAGCAAGGCTCAAGGTCCTCCCTCGGGACCGCATAGAGCTCTACAAGACTGACACGGGTCAGCCGAGAATGCTCATGTACCGCCCCATCTAACCCCTCTAATGTGAGTCTCTCCCTGTACACATTGGGTGCCCGTCGTCTCCTCCCAGGCTCCTGAACAGGTTCCCCCCCTTTTGCCTGAGCCACCACTTCCTGTACTTCTTCCCCCAACAGCTGATCACAGACATCATTGTCAGTCTCCCTGTCTGCAGGGGGCCCTTTATCCTTCTGTCCTTGTGCTACTGGAGCTCTCTCTCCTTCCTGACCCTCCACCACGATACTAGGCATGGCCTGTGGTAATTCCTTTGCCTGCCTTGGTTCTGCCCCGGCATGGATCACATCACCACTCACACCCTCATCCACTCCCAGACACTCCTCTCTGCCACTCTCCATCAACCCCTCAATCACACACCTTGCTTCCGGATCTCCAGGTTGTGTCATGTGGTACCCACAATAATAAATTTAATTCATCCGCCCATCGATACTCTCCAGCTACCCTCTCGCTTGTTGAGAATCCATGCCGTTTCAGACGTGCTGATGACTTGGGTATGTGGTTATATAGCTTGTTGATTACAACACTTGGTATTAGGTCCATTAATTTCAGGTTTGGAATTGGTCACCTGTGGATCTTGACATGTGGCATTCCAGCTGACGATTTTACGTCAAGTGCGCATGCGGGCTTCTTTATTGTGCTATTGGCTGTTTTAGGCCAATAGTGCAAAAACGAAGCCCACCAGAAGCCTCTCAGCCAATTACATGTGCACTTTTCCTCCTGGCACGGCCAAGTGTGCAAGTAATTGGCCGAGAGGCTTTTGGCGGGCTTTGTTATTGCGCTATTGGCTGTGCTAGAAGCCTCTCAGTCAATTACATGCGCACTTAACCATGTCAGGAAGCCAAGTGTGCTTTTGGCGGGCTTCGTTATTGCACATGTAATTGGCTGAGGCCGCTGGCACACTCGCAAGCTAAAAAGGGGACGTACTAATGAGACACGCCTCTTAGCCAATCACGTTCGAGCTAGAGAATTTGATTGACAGTAGGAGCTTATAAGGGGCCAACAAAAACTCTAAATTTTAAAAGGGCTAACTTTAATGGGCTACGGGCAGCAATACAACATATAGACTGGGACAAAGAACTTACAGGGAAGAATACTGAAAATAAATGGACAACATTCAAATCCTTACTAAATAAACATACTCATCAGCATGTACCATGTGGAAATAAAATAAATAGGAGTAAATCACATCCCATGTGGCTTAACAATGACTTAAAGATCATGATGAGGAAAAAGAAGTATGCATTTAAATTATACAAGAAGGAGGGAACAGAGGCATCTTTATGTGACTATAAGGAAATCAACAAGGCTTGCAAAAGGGCTATTAGACTGGCTAAAATAGAAAATGAGAAGTCAGTTGCAATGGAAAGTAAGACTAACCCTAAAATATTTTATAAATATATTAATGGGAAGAAGGCCAGGAAGGAATCGATAGGACCATTACAATGTGACACAGGCCATCTGATAATTAGTGACCAGGAAAAGGCAGATGAGCTAAATAGGTTCTTTTCTTCGGTTTACACAAGGGAGGTACCAGTGGTTGGGACACTGCAACATAATGGGGCTACACTACCTTCACTAAATAATTGGTTAACGCAGGAAGAAATACAAAAGAGGTTGGAGAAAATAAATGTTAATAAAGCCCCAGGTCCTGATGGAATACATCCAAGGGTACTGAGGGAGCTGGGTTCTGTAATAGCCAAACCATTATATCTAATCTTTAAAGACTCGCTCACTACAGGGTCTCTACCAGATGACTGGAGAAAAGCAGAGGTGATACCTATATTTAAGAAGGGATCTAGAGCAAATCCGGGGAATTATAGACCAGTGAGCCTCACTTCTGTAGTTGGGAAGCTTTTAGAAGGGTTAATAAGGGACAGAATACAAGAATATGTCTATTTGAACAGGATCATAGGTAGCAGTCAACATGGATTTATGAAGGAAAGGTCGTGTCAGACCAATCTAATTAGTTTTTATGAGGAGGTTAGTAGGAACTTGGATCAGGGCAACTCAGTGGATGTAGTCTTTTTAGATTTTTCAAAGGCATTTGATACAGTGCCACATGGAAGACTAGTGAGCAAACTAAGGGATACAGGAATTGCAGTAAATATCTGCTCATGGATCGAGAGCTGGCTAAAAGACAGGAAGCAAAGGGTTGTTGTAAATGGAACATACTCCGATTGGTCTAATGTGATAAGTGGGGTTCCTCAGGGCTCAGTATTGGGTCCTCTCCTTTTTAACATATTTATTAATGACATTGAAGTAGGACTCGAATGTAGTGTCTCCATTTTTGCTGATGACACTAAGTTGTGCAAGGTAATAAAATCAGATAATGATGTACTTTCCCTACAAAAGGATTTGCATAAATTAGAGAAATGGGCGGCTAAATGGCAGATGAGATTTAATACAAATAAATGTAAGATTATGCATTTGGGAAGGAAAAATAGCCAAGCAATCTATAATCTTAATGGAGCAAATCTAGGGGTATCAGATATTGAAAGGGATTTGGGAGTACTAGTGGACAACCACCTAGGTAACAGCGCTCAAAGCCAAGCAGCGGCTGCAAAGGCAAATAAAATATTAGCATGTATTAGGAAGGGTATAGAAGCCAGGGAAGAAGATATAATTCTGCCACTATACAAATCTCTAGTACGCCCTCATTTGGAATATGGAGTACAATTTTGGGCACCACCTCACAAAAAAGACATCTTAGAGCTGGAAAAAGTACAGAGAAGGGCTACAAAACTAATAAGGGGAATGGAGGGGCTAAGTTATGAAGAAAGACTAGCAAAATTAAACTTATTTTCGCTAGAAAAAAGGCGTCTAAGAGGAGATATGATTACGGTTTTTAAATACATCCAGGGTCCATATAAGGCTTTGTCAAGTGAGCTTTTTGTAGCAAGAGATTTTCAACTGACAAGAGGACATCCGTTGAGGTTAGAGGAAAAAAGATTTCACCTTAAACAAAGAAAAGGGTTCTTCACAGTTAGGGTGGTTAAACTGTGGAATTCTCTACCAAAGGAGGTGGTGACAGCGAATTCGATAGACAACTTCAAAAAGGGGTTAGATATATTTCTGAATAAAGAGGGCATTCAAGGCTATCCTAGATAACTAGCGAAGGAATATTGATCCAGGGAGAAATTTGATCGCCAGTTTCTGGGGTCAGGAAGGAATTTTGCTTTTTTTCCCCCTTATGAGACAATTGGCAAAGTTTCAATGGGGTTTTTTTTATGTTTGCCTTCCTCTGGATCAATTAACAATAATTAACAATTAACAATAATAATAAATAGTCCAAATTAAAAAGATCAATAGAGATCTAAAAAGGTTGAACTTGATGGACTAACTCTTTATTCATTCTCCAATACTATACTATTAATAATTATTTAATCAATAATTTAATTAATAACTAATCCGCATATTGCAGATCAGAGGAGATCTTAACAGGTTGAACTTGATGGACTGAAAGTCTTTTTTCAACCTTAATTACTATGTAACTATGTAACTATAAATGTGATTGACACACACACCAATGAGTTGACTGTGTTGTGAGAGCCATTGGAGTTAGCACGCAGTTCCAGGAGCAGGTGGGAGAGAGTTTGAGTTGTTGTGAGAGTAGTGGTTTGGAGAGAGGTAGATTACTTTTTTGTCTTGTTTCTTGTCTATTTCCTAAGTACTTACACTTAAGACACACATATGTACAGATTTCACATATTTGCAAGACACATAGATTAAATAACACACATAGATATATATATATACTAGCAACTTGCCCGTCAAAAAATGACGGCAATGTGATGTATATGTTTGTCAAGTTGTTTAGTTATTTATATAGATTTTTGACACTTGTAAGTATTGTGATATGAACGTGTATTTTTGTAAAATGTTGATGTAATGGTTTTTTAACATGAAATTTGTATCTGAAGAATTGTTAACTTTAATATACATTGAATCCAGAGGAAAGCAAAAAGTAAAAAGCCTTGTTGAAACGTCCCGAATTTTCACACGAAGTTTAAAATATATGTAAGCAATAACCTTCAAAGTATATATTTTGAAACTTGAACTTTATTTTTTATGTAACTTTGGAAGTTGACAAAACATTTGTAGAATTTGGAACATTATAAACAGGAACATAGTGAATACATTTTGTAACCTAATTTTGTATTAAAAGTATTAACATTTGAATGTAAAAACAGTTGAACTTTAAATTAATCAGTATTAACATGCAATTTGTATCAGAATAATTGTTAAATTCAATATACATTGAATGTAGAGGAAGGCATACAGTAAAAACTCTCCTTAAAACGTACCTAATGAAAGTAATTCCTTACTGACCACATAAACTGGCGATAAACATTAATGTAGGTAGTAATCTTACGATAACAGACAATATTTACATTGTGACTTAAAAGGTGCTTGAGCTCTTAACATGAACTTTGTAATATGTTGAATGAAATAACTTTAAAATATTGTTTTTAAACTTGTAACATTAGAAACATTAACATAGTGACTTAACATTTTAACATAATTTTTCATAAAGATGCAAGGCAAGTATTTTGTGAGGCGAATTATCCATAAACAGTACTTCCATTAATTATGACGGAATTAAACAACTAATTGTTATGTATTTTTGAATGCTTTAAAAAAATGTTTGCATGGCTTTAATTTGTATCCTGCAAAGTTATAGTACTTCATAGTAGACAATGTTTTTAGTAAAAATACGTCCATCTTCTAATAAATCACCTTGACTTTCATTGTTTTCAATGTAAACTTTAATAGCCTGTGGATTTTTGCAGCGTGACAACGCAACGTACAATTGACCATGTGCAAAAACTGGTTCTTCCAAGTAAATACCCACAGATTTGAAAGTTTGACCTTGTGATTTATTAATGGTCATGGCAAATGCCATAATAATGGGAAATTGTCTTCTTTGAAGTATAAAAGGGAGACTACTTTCACTTGGTGCTAAATCTATTCTTGGTATGAAAACTCTCTCTCCTTTATGGGTACCAGTTAAAATTTCAGCATCTATAAAATGGTCCTTTAATTGTTGAACAATTAATCTTGTGCCATTGCATAGGCCTTTTTTGGGGTTCATATTTCGCAGTAACATGATAATTGCACCTTTCTTTAGCTGCAAAATATGTGGTGGCATTCCAGAAGGAGTTAGAGAGTTTATGAATTCAGTCGAAAAGTTGCAGTTGAAGATGGGTAAAATGTTTCCATACTGTGCTTGACTTGATACAGGTTTCGATAATGTCAGTTCGATTTCCATGTACAACAACAGGTATTGTTTGTCTAAAATCGCCACCCAACAACATTACCTTTCCACCAAATGGAAAAATATTATCCATGACTTCCCGAAGCAAACGGTCAATACATTGGAGAGCATAGCATGACATCATTGTGGCCTCATCTATTATAATTAATTTACATTTCTTCAATTTCTTTGCTTGTAAGGATGTCATGCGAATATCTGACACAGAATTTTCTAAAATAGGCACTGGCAGTTTAAATCCACTATGAACAGTTCTTCCACCTTCTAATAAAAGTGCAGCAATTCCAGTAGTGGCAAACGCCATTGCTATGTGGCCTTGTGCTCGTACTGAACTCATTAATAAATTGTACAAATAGGTTTTTCCTGATCCGCCAGGTCCATCAAAATAGAAATAACGCTCTGTCACCATGTCATCATCTATTGCATTTTTAATGGCATAAAATGCTTGCAATTGTAGTGTATTTAAAGTTGCAAGTCTTTCTTGTGTTCTTTCTGCTTGTAGTTTAATGTCATAGTCTTCAAAGTTAATGTCATCTATAAGACCTGGATCAGGCAAATTAAAACTTGCACAACTTAATCCATGAGTTAAAAATACTTCTTGGATTTCCATTAACGCTTTTAAGTGTGCAATGGGTTCATTGTATCGTCGCATAAAGTCTTCAGCCATATTACTTTTAAAAGTCTCCCACAAAGCTAATGCATTTGGAGCATTTGAGAAGATACAAATGAAAGCAAATTGTTCTCTCATCTGTCGTGGCATTTGACATTGTGCTGCTTCTTCTAAACATCTTTCCCACTCTGTATCATCAGCGAGTAAGTTTCTATGTCTTGCAGCTAAATGGAAGGATTCATATACAATGTCATTAACAGTTCTTAATTGTTCAAAACTTTGTGCTCCTGGAACATTTAAACGTAATATCCGTAAGCAAAAACGTTCAACATCTCTTGGACTGACTGTGTAAATTCGTGAAATTATGTTATTGCCTCTGGTTTTTCTTGGCCTCCATAATCCATTCACAAAAGCATAGTGATATGGAATTTCAATATATGTCATCATCTATTGCATTTTTAATGGCATGAAATGCTTGCAATTGTAGTGTATTTAAAGTTGCAAGTCTTTCTTGTGTTCTTTCTGCTTGTAGTTGAATGTCATAGTCTTCAAAGTTTATGTCATCTATAAGACCTGGATCAGGCAAATTAAAACTTGCACAACTTAATCCATGAGTTAAAAATACTTCTTGGATTTCCATTAACGCTTTTAAGTGTGCAATGGGTTCATTGTATCGTCGCATAAAGTCTTCAGCCATATTACTTTTAAAAGTCTCCCACAAAGCTAATGCATTTGGAGCATTTGAGAAGATACAAATGAAAGCAAATTGTTCTCTCATCTGTCGTGGCATTTGACATTGTGCTGCTTCTTCTAAACATCTTTCCCACTCTGTATCATCAGCGAGTAAGTTTCTATGTCTTGCAGCTAAATGGAAGGATTCATATACAATGTCATTAACAGTTCTTAATTGTTCAAAACTTTGTGCTCCTGGAACATTTAAAAGTAATATCCGTAAGCAAAAACGTTCAACATCTCTTGGACTGACTGTGTAAATTCGTGGAATTATGTTATTGCCTCTGGTTTTTCTTGCTCTCCATAATCCATTCACAAAAGCATAGTGATATGGAATTTCAATATATAAGTATTGTGTTGCTTGAGCATCATTGGAATTTAATGCAAACCATGCAGTTAGTGTAGTGTGACGATCTTCACTTTGGGCCAATGCATTCATTTCATTTCCATCATGGAAATAGACTAAATGTCGTTTTGGCAAATGTACTGCTAATCTATATACTGCATGTGATCTATCATGCATTTCAAATTTTAAAAGCCGCCATATAGCTTCTGGAGCACTGACATAGCGAGCATCTACATGAGATGCAAGTTCATCATGTACTAACTCACTACTTTCAGGGTTGTCTGCACTTTTGACGACTACAGTAGCTGCATCATAGCCTTTGTAAATATATTTGTAGACATTTAATGGATTTGATGGAAGTGCAGGCTTCTACGTTGATGTGGGCGTTGTACTTCATGAGTAAATGTGGATTGTAGGGTACTACATATCTATTGTCCCCTTTTTTTCCACGAATAATGACACTATCTCCTTCTCTTCTTTTATAAAGTGGATACCCATCACAATTTGCATATGTTTTGTCTCTATAATCTTTTGGAAAATCTTTGGAACATTTATTATTTTCCATACATGGTGATTGTGGATTAAGGTCTCCACAGGGTCCATGAATCATGCGATGAGTAACAATCTCATATAGTCTACCATATAGTTCTGGATCTGGTAGTTCAGCAACTATGAATGCATCCACTTTGTCCGAAGTATCTAATTTATCTTTCTATTGAAGTATTATGAGAAGATGTGCATGTGGAAGGCCTCTTTTTTGAAATTCAATGGTATATACATAAGCAAGACATTTGCCAAATAACTGATTTATAGTGAAGTCACGTATTAATTCATTTAATTTGATCTTAAAAACTCTGGCTACTAAATCTGGTCGATCAGAAGCAGTTTGTCCAAGAAGCAGATTTTGTGTAATTTCTGGCCATTGTGGATTACATGTAAATGTCATAAATAAATCTGTTTTTCCAAATTTGGTGACAATAGCCATAGCATCATTGTATCTTTCTCTCATATTTCGAGGAGATCCTTGAAAGGAAGATGGTAAAATGATGGCTTTGCCAGCTGTCATGTCTCTGCTTGTAGCCACGTCAGCAACATAGTCCATGAGTCCAGAATATTGTTCTACACGTAGTTTATCTTGTTGATATTTTATAAAGTTTAAATTATTTGCCTTAACTTGCAAATATGAATCAATAATCCATTGTGTTAGTTTTCCACCACATAAAATCGTATTAAATCCATGTCGAATGGCAATTTGAGCTACTTTAAATTCAAGCATAGAAACATTATTTCGGATTCTGGCTTTAGCATTTGGGTAACTGGGAAGGGTTAATTTTGGTTGCCAACCTGCTTCTCCATGTGGGAAAAAGATGGGATATGTCATTGGATCTAAATTTGGACTTAAGATATTAATATTAATAAATGGTTGCTCCTCATTTCTGGGATATATTCTAATGTCTCTTTGAAATGGTGGTTCTCCATCATTTTGAAACACCATTGCAACCTCATTTGATGTTGGCAAGTTATAACGACGTTTATCTGTATGTCTCTTTTAAGCACCATATTAACCTTTGGCATGGGTAATTGATGTCTTTGTGCATGAAGTAGTTGTTCATTTTCTACTTCTGCCAATTTTTTGTAAGCTTTACTGTAGGGATTGTTGTCCATAATGTTATTGAGCTCTATGAAAACACTGGGTAAGCATTTTTTATTTTCTTCCATCTGCATACGTTGGTCAACAGCTTCCATTGTATCTAGGACATATAGTTGAGCGAATTTTCTTTGCTCTCCTTTCTCTGGATGTAAATGTGAAGTACGATGATAAATTTGGCCTTGGACTTTAAAACAGTAAGGACCATGTCCTGGTACATTAGCAGCTAATGTTGCCCCCATAGATGCAAAGGATATGGCACTATTGTAGGATCTTATGTTTGTCTTAAAATTTTTGTAGTTTGGAAAAGTAGGTTCAGTCACAATATTTTGTAAATAGATTGGAAATTCTTTCCTTTCTGGAAGTTTGAACTTGCCTGTTTGACAACAACTAATAAATTGTCCATCTCTGGGTCTCTCCTGCTTAAAATAATAAGCCTCACAAAACTGACATTGAGTAGTCATGTCCCCACAACTATGAACCTCTACTGCTAAAGACTTGAGTAAAGGACAATTTGCAAAGCATATAGGAGTTTGACTTCCATATTCATCAGGTGAAAAGTCATGGAATGTTTGAACAACAGGTTCTAAATGCTTAGTTTTTTTCGTGGCTTTTCTTGGTATATGTTGTACTTGTTTTGTTGAAATGTCCTGTAATGTTTCAGTAACAGGTTGTAAATGTTTTTTTTTTGTAGTTGCTTTTTTTGGTCTGTCTTTAATTGTATCTTGTAAAATGTCATCTGATGTTTGAGGAATAGGTTGTAAAGGCTTTATTTGCTTTGTAGTTTTTTTTGGCGTATCTTTCATTTTTGCAGCTGATAGTCTTTTGCTTGCAAGTCTTTTGCGTTCTTTTTCTTGTCGAATTTCTTTCTCCTCTGGTGTCTGCTGGGCGGCCCATGTCTCTTGTCCTTCTCTAGTTTGACGTCTTTTCTTCTCTTGTTTGCTCTCGTTATCAGACATATTAATCTGTAAAGGCCAAAAAAGAAATGTAATTGGGTATATTAAAGTTTGTAATTACTGTTAAACATTATTGTGCACAATTGAGAAATAAAAGGTAAATCATTAATGTATCAGTTATATTTTGTTAAAAGTTATAATTCCTGGCCTCATTGAATAACAATTTGGCCAATTAAGTACTGCTGTAAATAAGCAGTTAACATCTTTTTTTGAAATAATTTTTTAGTTATTGAAAACCTTGTTTGTGGATAGATGTTTACCACTGAAAAACTTTGCTGCCAAAAAAAACATTGATGTGGTTATTGAGCTATGTATTGCATAGTGCCAATTTAAATAGAATAAGGGACATAGTCATAATTTTTTTTTTTTTTTCTGTTGACACGGATGCAGATGAAACATGTTTCTTTATTTTTCTCCTTTTGTACTTATTATACTGTACCTTGGTTGAAGTGTGATTTAAATCCGAATGTTTGTTGGTCCTCGGTTGAAAATCTTTGTCCAATGGTCTGGTCCTCTGTTGGAAGTCCTCGTCCGATGGTGTGGTCCTCTGTGTAAAATCCTGGTCCTATGGTCTGGTCCTCTGTTGAAAGTCGTGGTCCGATGGCGTTGTCCTCTGGCGATAGCCCTCGTCCGATGTTGTAGTCCTCTGGCGATAGCCCTCGTCCGATGTTGTGGTCCTTTGTTGAAAGTCCTCGTCCGATGGTCTGGTCCTGTGTTGAAAGTCCTCGTCCGCTGGTCTGGTCCTGTGTTGAAAGTCCTCGTCCGATGGTCTGGTCCTGTGGAGAAAGTCCTCGTCCGCTGGTCTGGTCCTGTGCTGAAAGTCCTCGTCCGATTGTCTTCACGCAGTATCTGTTGTAACATAAAATAGAAAATGTTGTTTGAGTGAAATGTCTTTTAAATAAATAAAAAATGTCTTAATTTTGCTGTATTGTATCTGTTATGGTTATTTTTTTCTATGTGTTTGTCTAACTTTATCTACAATACTGATTTGTTTGCACGACTTTTGTTATTCTTATTTAAGCTTCTTAGTAAGGCTTGTAGGTTGTGATATATTAAAGAAGAATAATAATTTAGTTTGCTATGTGTTTGTGGGAGTTTTTGTACAATCCTGTTTTGTGCGCACCACTTGTGGTATACTTCTTTATCCTTTATTGGGATGGTTATATTTTTTTAAACATGAAATAAGAATATTAATGTAGTTTGCTATGTGTTTGTGTGAGTTTGTTACAATCCTATTTTGTGCGCACCACTTGTGCTAAAGTTATTTAGTCTTCATTGTACTGGTTATAGGTTGTTAAATATTAGAGAAGAATGTTAATGTAGTTTCCTGTGGGCCTCATTCTATTATCGGCCGCAGCCGCTGCGGGGCCGCAAGGACCGGCCGCAAGCTTTCCGGCTATTCTATTCCCCTCCGGCCGGGGATTCCGGCAGGCTTGCGGCCGGTGCCTTGCTATCTCTTGCGGCCGATCGCGCCGGAGGAAAGCCTTTGATCTAAAACGGCCGCAAGGAAATCGGCCGTAAGAAAAGCCTGGTTGCTAGTCTATTGCTCCGGGAACCCTGTCTGCAAGGCTAAAAATGAGCCGCAGCTTACTTGCAGCAAACAGGTCCCGCTAGCACCAATTAAGCACATAAAATAGCTCAAATAAAGCCATCCGGCACTTTGCGGAGACTATAAAGTGATATTCGGTGTTAGCAAAAATAGCACATAATTACCCTATGCTCAAATCCGTAAAATATTTTTTTTTTAATATACGTAAAATATACATGTAAAAAGTCCATAGGGCTTGGAGCACCTCAGACACGCCCACGCCGCACCCGGAAAATAAACAGTTAATTTGAACTCAGGTTTGGGCTGATGTGCAAGCTTGAGAGTAGGTTACTTTTAATCCTCATGTCCCCCAATATGATCCCTAGCATTTACAGAGCTGTACAGTGCAGGCTTGAATTTATTTTTGAGTTTTTAGATTTCACAGCTTACGGCCGGTTTCAAGATATGCGGCCGGCCGTAAGGGGAGATCCTTGCGGGGCCGTATAATAGAATCGCGAGTTAACAGAACCCCCGCAAGGAATCGCAGCCTTACGGCCGATTTACGGCCGATAATAGAATGAGGCCCTATGTGTTTGTGTGAGTTTTTGTACAATCCTATTATTATTAAAAGAAGTAGAAAGATTCAGCTTTAGGTGATCTATTGAATTGCAGTAAACTAATGTCATTTAAATATACTTCTGTAATTATTTTCAATTAACATAATTTTTTTTGGGGGGGCTACACACATATGTCACATACATGAAGCACATTTCCAGAGTTCAATGTAATTTTTTTGTGTGCGTGTGACATATCACTATACATGAATCATAATTTAATTGTTAAATGAACATTATTTTTTGTTTTTTCCAACACACATAAATGTGTGTGTGAGATGTAACTATAGATGATACATATATGTGCGTGTCACATATCAGTTTACATGACTCATATTTTAATATTACAATTTTTATTTTCTAATGTCATTTAAATGTAGTTGTTTAATTAGTTTGTTTTAAGATCATTTTGTTGCAGGGGCAATACACATAAATGTGCGTGTCACATGTCACTATACATAAACCTCTTTTTGATATTGAATTATGTTTTTTTTGAACCATTATTTTTTCTGTGGGCCTACACACATAAATGTGTGTGTGACATGTGATTATATGTGATTATACATGATAGACATAAATGTGCGTGTCACATGTCACTACATAAATCACATTTTCCTAGTTCATATTTTTGTTGTAGTCCTGTCTTGATAATAAAATGTAATATATTATAGCTTACCTCTCAGTTGTAATTTGCACAGTGTAAAGTAGTAAATTATGAAAGAATTGTCTTCTCAAGTAAAAGCAGCAGTTATCTATGAAGTCACTCCGTTCATCACCTGAGGAGAAATGTATTTTTTTGTGTAAAATAGGCAGTATTTATAAACTTGTAGAAAATTCTGGAAAGTTCGACCATTAGAATGCAATACGCATGCGCTATTTGCGTTCCAGCTTACAATTTGCGTTCCATCCGCCATTTTGTCCGTAGTAGTGGTCAAAATAGTGTTTAATATGATTGTGATATGATTGTTTCATTATTGCGAGTAAGTGTAGTATAGTTACGTCTGAAGCCTCGTTTTCGTTTTGTTCGTCGGCCATTTTTTCTCTCGCTTAGCGATGGTATTAGTGTCTAAAGTCTTTTATTTTTATTTAAATGAAGGTGTAATTTGTTTATTTGAGGTGCTGGATGGTTCCTCTTGCTGTAGGTAATCTTTTTATGTGTGTGTTGTGTGTATTTATTGTGTTTTAAATGTTTGTATGTCGGCGTGTTGCGTCCGATGTTTGCGAGGTCGTAATATCTGTTTGCGTGTGTAGCCTCGTTTTCGTTTTGTTCGTCGGTCCATTTTTTGTGTCGCTTAGCAAATTGTTTACTGTCTAAACTCTTTTATTTAGAGTAAAATGAAGGTGTAAGTTGCATTGTTGAGGTCCTGTTTGCTCCCTCTTGGTGTAGGTAAGGTTTTTATGTATGTGCTGTGTGTATGTATTGTGTTTTTAATTTTGTGTGTGAACGTGTGTCGTATGTTGTTTGCGAGTGTCGTAATGTGTGTGTCGTGCTCTTTCGGTTGCGACGTGAAGTTTGCGAGGGTCGCAGTTGCTACTGAGACCCTCGCCCAGTGCCCTCGCTTCGTGCGAGGGCCGCGGGCTCGCTATGCGAGCCCGCAGCGTTAGCAACAACTCGTACGCTCACAACTATATATGTCAAGTCAAACTCAACCCTAACCCCCCCTCCTCATAACAAAGGGGGTGAATACATACGCACATCCCAATTTTCTGTTTTCTATTTCTAAAAAATAGTTTTATGTATATATTTTTCTCACTTCACCAACTTCGCTATTATGTTCAGATTAACAAAACATTATACTTAAGGCTGTAATGTAACAAAATAGGTAAAAGTCAAGGGGGGTGAATACTTTTACAAGGCACTGTACATAGCGTGAGAACCCCCCCCCCCCCCCCCCCCCCCCATCCCTTACAACGCATTCCCAACACTTATTGATAACACATAGAACTTACACATTTTTTTCCCAAACCCATATAAAAGTTACACTTATTTTGATTTATCCTTATTTATTTACTATTTTTGGAGCATGGAGGGAGGAGATGGGTGGAGAAGAAGAGGAGCAGAGAGTGAGGAGGACAGCGAGAGTGGAGAGGATGGTGGAGGAGAGGTGTTAGTTGTGGAGGAGGGGGGGGTCCCCGGAGGGAGAGGAGGAGGAGTCCCCAGAGGGAGGGAAGGAAGGAGGAGTCCCTGGAGGGAGAGGAGGAGTCGTCCCCAGAGGATGACAGTGTAGTGGCGGGTGATGGATGGGGGCCCAAGCATCAGGCACCCATAGAGGAGGGACAGAGGGGAAGGGGCCTGTTCCCAGGGTGGGGGTAGTTTGGGGAAGGGACAGGCCTCAGGGAAAGGTCAGGGAGGCCGGGGTCCCCGAACACAGTCGAGAGAGAATGGGGCTATTGGCAAGGGCAGGAGCAGGATCCCGTAATTATATGCCTCAGGAGAATATGGTCCTCCTGGGTGCGATCCGTGCCTGGCCCGTCATCCTCGATGAATGGAAAGTGAAGCCTGGGCCTAAGGCTGAGAAGGAGGTAGTGGAGGTAATGATGGAGGTGTCCACAGCACTTAGGGGCATGGGGTCCTTAAAGCACTGTTATGTGGATATCAGGGCCACGGTGAGGAGGAAGATGGCAAGAGAAGACCAAGGACATTGCGTGACCTATAAGGAGTGGGAGAGGGTTACATGGCCCAGCAGGACCCAGCCTCCATTTCAGGTGAATATGACCTACACCAACATGCCACCACATGTGCATCACACACACTACACATGTACATGGTGACCAACAAGGACAATGACATGTCAGCTCCATGGAATTAACAATGGATAGATGGATGCGTCATTAAATCCATGAAGCTGACAAATCACTGTTATGCAGTTACAGACCGCAGACGAAATACAGATAGCGTTAGGAGAGATAAAGACAAGAAACCAAAGAATAGATCATATCTAGCAAATGATAGCTAATCTGACTTGAACCTGGATGATTCTCATAATTGCAAGCCTAGATGTCAGATAGTTAAGAATGAACACATATCAATGTATTAATCAGCATACTAATGACATGTACCTCTCTTTCAGCATCCAGGAGGAGGTCTGGGTCCAGTGACGAGCCAGAGGCGGGGCCGTCAGCCCCCGAGCCCCAGGAGACAGCTCAGGGGGAGGAGGCTACAGGATAATCAGAGAGCCGTGTCTCTGAGGAGGGGGAGGTTCTGGTACTGGGCGACTACCCCAGCAGCTTTGACCCGACCGTCCCCCTCCTCCAAAGGCTTGAAATCTTGCCGGTGCCCCATTGGTCACAATGCTGACCTAATTTAGCCTGGCTACAGAGTATTGGATCTTGGCCTATGTGATGGTGATATTTTGTACGCAGATGGCTACCTTCCATCACATGATCCTATTCTCTGTGGACACGTAGGGTTCTGTTTAACATGTCACCAATTGATGGTCACTGAGGAATGCTGTCGGGAAGAGATGCTGCAGTCCCTTTTTTTTAGCCCCTTAGGTTTTAGGTTTTTTCTTTATTTTACTTTCCATTTGTTTTGTTTTAGGTACACTTCAGGTCCTTGAAGGCACCTCCTGCATCTGCAAGCATTGTGGAGGAAATGTATGAGGTGTAAGGTTAACCCAGTGCCTCTCAGGTAGACATTACTTTAATGATAGCCCCCCCTTAACATGTAGCTCCCACAACCTTAAAGCTATCATATAGCCAGATATCGCAGACATGATTGTTGTTAGCTTAAATGTACACTAATACCGCTATGGCGGTGGACTTGAAGTCTCACAATGGCATGTTAATGACAGCCAGCATTGATATATGCACTAGTGAAGCATGTGATTCTGACCTCAATATCGTTCTGAGAACAGATCTTTGGGTCTGATGTAAGTAAAATTGAATCTGGCTGATGACCTTTGTGTCCTCTCTGTATTAATGGGTATTTTCCCATATTGCTGATTATCCAGAGACCTAGCTAATAGTTAGTAATGCTTGCAGATGGGAATCAGTTGACTTGGTATATTGGTACAGTATTTAGCACTGTACTGTACATACTTACATAATATTTAAGGTTGAAAAAAGACTTTCAGTCCATCAAGTTCAACCTTTTAAGATCTCCTCTGATCTGCAATATGAGGATTAGTTATTAATTAATTAGTTGTATAAAAAAAAAAAAAAAACACAATTCCCTCCTGATCCCAGACACCGGCGACCGGACTTCTCCCTGGATCAATACTGCCTCCCTAATTATCCATGATAACCCTGAATTCCCTTTTTAATTAGAAATAAATCCAGTCCCCTTTTAAAGTTATCTATCGAATCCACTGTCACCACCTCCTCTGGTAGAGAATTCCACAGATTAACCACCCTTACTGTGAAGAACCCTTTTCTTTCTTTAAGGTGGAATCTTTTTACTTCTAACCTCAAGGGATGTCCTCTTGTCAGTTGAAAACCTCTTGGCACAAAAAGCTCACTTGACAAATCTTTATACTGACCCTGGATGTATTTATATAAGGTAATCATATCTCCTCTTAGACGCCTTTTTTCTAGAGAAAATAAGTTTAATTTGGTTAGTCTTTCTTCATAACTTAGCCCTTCCATTCCCCTTTTTAGTTTTGTTGCCCTTCTCTGTACCTTTTCCAGCTCTAAAATGTACTTTTTATGAATTGGTGCCCAAAATTGTACTTCGTATTCCAAATGAGGGCATACTAGAGATTTGTATAGTGGCAGAATTATTTACCATTCTTAATACATGCTAATATTTTATTCGCCTTTGCAGCTACTGCTTGGCTTTGAGCACTGTTACCTAGGTGGTTGTCCACAAGCACTCCCAAATCCCTTTCAATATCTGATACACCTAGATTTGCTCCATTAAGATTATAAATTGCATGGCTATTTTCCTTCCCAAATGCAAAACTTTACATTTATTCGTATTAAATCTCATCTGCCATTTAGATGCCCATTCCTCAATTTTATGTAAATCCCTTTGGAGGGAAAGCACATCACTATCTGATTTAATTACCTTGCACAACTTTGTGTCATCAGCGAAAATGGAGACACCACACTCCAATCCTACCTCTAAGTCATTAATAAATATGTTAAAAAGGAGAGGACCTAACACTGAACTTTGAGGAATCCGACTTAACGCATTAGTCCAATCGGAGTATGTTCCATTTACAACAAACCTTTGCTTCCTGTCTACTGATTGTGGTCTATGTAAATAATAAAGCTTTGTTATACCGTTCTCACCATGTCAGTGTGTTTTCAATGGTTGGGGTTCTGGGACATAAGTGTCAGATTCCTATAGATGTAAACAGTTAACCTGCAATAGATCCATACATAATCAGGGGAATATTAGTCCTAGCATTAGATATCATTTAATACTACTACATCTACAATCTAGGCATAATAAAGGTTTAATACACAGGTAAGTCCAATTAGTGATACTGTGGAGTAGGAAAATCCCCCTGAGGGCCTAACAGAATTATGACAGGTAATACTGGAGTGGCTTGTCAGTTCCTTCTCCAGTGATTTGGGATTTGTCAGACCACTCTGCTTTCACTCGCCCACCCACACTGGGTTAACTAGGCCCAGTTACGGTTAAATAGGACTAAATAGGGTTATTGTGTCCATTTATGGTTAAATGGGACTAGATAGGGTTATTGGGTACAGTTAGGGTTACACATGACTACACACGTTTAAGTGGTTAATGATAGAGTTAATTAGGTATGGTGAGGGTTAAATAGGGTTAATTACTTATATGGGGTTAATTACTCAGAGGGGAGGGGTGTTAATTAGTTAGAAGTGGGGGGGTTATTACTTAGAGCTTTTATTTTTTTACTTAGAGGGGGGTTAATTACTTAGATGGTGTTAATTTAGATGTATTAGTTTTATGGGGTGGGTAATAGTGTAGTGTAGGGTCGTGCTTAGACTTAGTGTCATGAGGGTCCTGGAGGACCCTCGTGGCACCTATAGTGTTATTGTGATGGTTTATTATTGTCCCATAAGGGTCTATATAAGCCTTTTTGGGACTGATGGGGTTACTTAGGGCCTCATGGGGGTCTGTATAGACCTCCATGAATGATGGGGTTAATTTTATTTGTAGCGTAGGTCCTTTAAGGTCCCTTGGCAGGAAATGTGAAACCTTAAATGCTGTGGGAACCCCGGCAGCAGGAATTAATGTGGGGACCTTCCGGGGATCCCGATGGGCACCCCGCAGCATGGGGGTGTTAATATTTGTGCCACAGGGGTACTTGCAGTACCCCAATCGCATGGGATAAGCCATTTTTTTTGCGCTGGCCCTTTAAGGACCTGCAGCAGGGATTTTTTTATTTTTAAGTGCTGAGGGGGTCCCAATCGGGACCCACGCAGCAAAGATTAATGTGGGGACCCACACAGCATGGGGGGGGGGTTAATGTTAGGTGTCACGGGGGTCTCGATCGGGGGGTTTCATTTAGGAGTGTGTGTGTGTGTGTGGGGGGGGGGGGGTGTTAGGAACAGTGGGGACCTTTTGGGGAGCATATGTAAGGGCTTCTAAAAGCCCTTGTGGGTCCTCTCTAGCACATGTAGGACTTTGTCCTTCATTTGCGTTGTACGGGTTGGGATACTTTTTGCGAGCTTCAGGGAATTTGGCAATTTAATAGCGATGTGCGATTTTAGCCATGCGAATGTGACAGATCAAATGCTTTTGAGTGGTGTAGGCTACGAGTTTGACGGCCAACATTATTGCAAGGCAGTAACTCGTAACCCGATCCGAGCCCTCAAAAAAACGCCAATTGAATAGCAAATTTGCCTGCTGCCTCACTTGCGGGCCATCAGATCTCAAATTTGCACAATTGAATGAGGCTCATAATCTGTATGTATGATAAATAGCCCATAAATAGTTTGCTTTTATAAGATTTGCTATCTTACCTCCTCTCTCATTTTGTTTTTGTTTTGGGTTGTTGCATTTCTTTTTTTTTTTTTATAAATTATGCATTCATGTGATATGAATGAAGAAGTTGCGTTTGTGGTATATTATGTAAAGAAAAAAAATTACTTTGAGGGAGAAAAATTAATCAAGTCTCTTAAAGTAACGGTTAACTTCAAAATACCTCCATAGTAAGATATTCTCAGTTTTGAAGGCTATACCTATACTTGCCCATGATAGTTTACATTTTTAGCAGCTTTGATTTAAGATTTTATTACTTTGAACTGACTAAGAGCATAATTCGGGTTAGAATTAGCGGTTCGAATTTGGTGCTTTTACCACTGTGACCTGTTAATACAATACCAGTAGCTGTATGCTGTGGTCCACTAGAGAAGGGAATGGCAACCCACTCCAGTATCTCTGCCATAAATAGTTGATCAGCATGGTGTGTTGCAGTCCATGAGGTCAATGAGAGTTGGACATGACTGAGCGACGCAAACACACATCTACATGGTAGGTGCCCATGTGGACAATACAGCATCAAATTACAATTCTATAAAATAATTATCTTCCCCTCTTCCTTAATATGAGACCGATTTAACCCAGGCTGCTGCTGGTAGCAGTGGGCCCTGGTGCTTTGCACTTGCCGCACTTGCTCTGCTACCAATTATAGGCCTTATGAATCTTGCTAAATCTACTCAATTGGCTTTCAATACATACAAGCAAATTTTTAGGGCTGTATAAATATTTAGCAAGCAAGAAACTGTTTCATGAATTTCATATAAACTGCTAACAGTGTTTCTATTGGTACTAGATGTACAAGCCAATCACAGGTTGTTTCTCCACAGCATGTTTTGAAATGCAGCTGAGAGACAATCTGTGATTGGTTATTACATCTACAGAGACACTGTGTGCATGAGCCGCTGGGGGCGGACATTTTCAGTGGGTAAAAACAGAGCTTTTATCACAGTAAAACTAATTCAGACATTCACAGAGACTATACTGTATATCACATATATAGTTCTAAGCAGCGCGAGTTTGCCAAAATCCGTTGGTAACGCAACGTGCGCTGGTGGAGATGAGCGCCATAGGTGCTATTACCTACGACCCAGCACAACCTCTTACCCTCCTCCTCTCCTTCCCCTGTGTCTCTCTTCCCCTCGTCCTGTACATCCCCTGTGTCTCTCTTCCCCTCCTCCTGTACTTCCTCTGTCTCTCTTCCCCTCCTCCTCTCCTTCCCCTGTGTCTCTCATCCCCTCCTCCTCTCCTTCCCCCCTCCTCCTGTGTCTCTCTTCCCCTCCTCCGCTCCTTTCCCCGTGTCTCTCTTCCCCTTCTCCTCTCCCTCATTGCCTGCGACCCAAAATTACGAAAAACAAACACGTAACTGCGCAAAACGCAAAAACACACTAATAATAAAAAAAAACACTCACCCACAGAACGGGGGGTCAGCCAGGACAGCTGAAAGTGAGGTTGAATGCAAATTTAACCCCAACTTCCCAAGTTTTGGCACTCTGAAATCTCCTAAGCGAGAAAAAAAAGGGCGGACAAAAAAAAATAATGAAATCCGAGATAAGCTAGAGACCCCACATTAACCCCTTGCAGCGGGTGACCCATGAAGTATGCCCACATTAAGCCCATGCTGGGGGGCCCCCGCAATTTCCGACATTGACCATGTCACGATCATGTCCCCCCCTGCATTTAAACCTCTTAAATCCCTGTCGCGGCTCCTTATAGGGCCCGCGGCACACAAACACTTAAGGCCGGCAGCGGGGGTTCTGTAAGTACCACCACCGGTACCTAACATTAACCCCCACAGTGCTGAGGGACCCCATTGGGATCCCCACATTAACCCTCACAGTGGGGGGTCCCCTTAAAGGACCCGCAATAAATCAAAATCAACCTTATCACTCATGGGGCTCTATAGAGAGCGCCATGAGTCCCAAAATAACCATGCCACTCATGGGGGTCAATACAGAACCCAATACAGAACCCTATAATCCCTTATTTAACTCTGTCACTCATGGGGGTCAATACAGACCCTCATCGACCCTAAATTAACTCTATCAGTCCAAAAGGGGTCTATATAGTCCCCTATAGGACAGTAATTAACCCATGTAATAACACCATAAGTGCCATGAGGGTCATCCAGGACCGTCATGACACAAAGTGTAAGCACTACTCTATTAACCCCAACTATACCCCATTAACCCAAGTCGGGGCCTATTTAATCCTAACAGTACACATTTAACCCTAACAGTAACTATGAAACCCTAACTGGGCCTATTGAACCCTAACTGGCCTATTTAACCCCCATCAAAGCCTATTTAACACGGCCTCTTGTGGGGGTCTATAAGCCTCTATTTAACCCCATCAGTCCCATAAGGGTATATAGAGACCCTTATGGGGCAGTTACAACCCTAACATTAACCACAAAAGTGTCATGACAGTCCTCAAGGATCCTCATGACCCCAACTACAAACACTGCACTAGACCTATAATGAACCATTAAATCTAAACTAACCCCCCTCTACACTAACCTATTAACACCTACAAAAAATAATAAAACCTAAGTCACAGAAAAAAATAAATAAATAAATAAATCAATATTACAACCCCTCCTCCCCCTACAGAAAAAAAACTACACACCTGAAATGAAATACATAAAAAATATGTACAGTACAATACCCCCTATCTAAAATACATTAAATCCTATCTAATATACATACATACCCCTCTATCTAAAATACATTAAATCATACATAAAATAAATACATACACCTCTATCTAAAATACATTAAATCCTACATAACATACATACATACCCCCCTATTTAACATACAATAAATCTTATCTGCATACACAAACCCTAAATCTAACATAAAATTGAATAATCAAGACCACTTATCTTTGCAGATGTCCCTTCAGATCACCAACCTAGAAAAAAAATTAGTACAACACATTTACATACAATAAATAAACAAACATTCTAAATATTAAAATTCTACTCACCTTTCCAGCATGTCCCCATCCTTCCTTTATTCTTCTTTGTTGCGGCCCCTGTAAAACATTACATTACATTAGTAAATACACACACACACACACAAAATAAAATACAATAAATAAACATAATATACATTCAACTTACCTCCCCCCGATGTCCCCGTGCTCCTCCTCTTCTGCCCCAAGTGGGCCCTGGAAGAATCCGCCCACAAAAAAAAACAACTAACGCGGACCTCTCCAACGCTAATGAGCCTCCTAGTGCCTTTTCCGGAAGAAAATTGGCAATGGCGCCTTCTGATTGGCTGAAAACGCAGTCAAATTTCAGACAATCAGAAGGTGCCAAGTTGTGAGCCAATCAGAATGGGATCCATTTTGATTGGTTTAAAAAAAGATTGTCAGGTGCATTGGATAATAAGAAGGCTTTATTGCCTTCAGTCAATCACAATGAGATACACTCCCATGGGGTGATTGGCTGCAGTCTAATTGACAGTGACAACAGCCAATCAGAACATGCTATTTCCTTCAGCCAAGGAAATAGCATGCTCTGATTGGCTGAACGGGGTGATTGGCTGAAGACACCTGCACCTTCTGATTGCCTGTAATCTGATTGACAGTGACAACAGCCAATCAGAAGGTGCATATGCCTTCAGCCAATCACTCTTTGGGGGTGTATCCCATTGTGATTGGCTGAAGGGAATAGCTCCTTCTGATTGGCTGTTGTCACTGCAGCCAATCATAATGCATGAAATATGGCGGTTGATTCCAAACACATACTGTCTTGGAGGTTAAAGGCCGTAGGACTTGATGACGAAAATTAAACATGAAATAAAGTA
This sequence comes from Discoglossus pictus, assembly GCA_027410445.1. NCBI lineage: Eukaryota > Metazoa > Chordata > Amphibia > Anura > Alytidae > Discoglossus > Discoglossus pictus. The sequence goes on from CM050169.1 coordinate 85,002,968, forward strand.
TTTCTTTTTGCCAATTTGCGAGCTTGAGAATATTGTGCCCTTCTAAGACCAAACATCACTTTCACTTCTAATAAAAGTACAAGATTACTTTTTTATTTGCTTAAGTAGTGCTATAATTTGTATGTAAGACCTTTTCGAGACCTCCTTAGCCAGTCACTAGTAATATATATATGTGTGTGTGGCGTATTAATAAACTGGTGGGAGCCAACACAGGGCCTAGCAGGGTGGCAAAATGTATTTTTGCGACGAGGCCCTCCATTCAATAGCTCTGCCATTGTACACAGGATTAACATTTAAAGGCAATCTGCTAGAGTAGGAAAAAGGAACTGCTCATGAAAAGATTACCTGTGACTGAGAACAATGTCACTTATGCAAAAACAAAGACCTCTGGTTTACTTCAGCAGTGAAGGAGTCCAAAAGCCTTTTATATTGATAAGGGCCCTCCCAGGGGTAAGGTTGTGAATAAGTGTTGCTAATGAGTTAACGCACTACTAATAAGTTATTAATTCACTTCCAAAGTTAGGCAAATGAGCAAGTGCATAATAAAAACAAACTACAAAATGGCTTGTACCGACAGTATAAGGATGTGAATCTAAGGGATATAGGTGAGTAGCTACAACCATTCTTCTAGATGGCATGCTCTTTGAACTAGGAACCACAACTTTGTTGAACCAAAACCCTAACATAAACCCTAACCCGAAACCCTAACCCCTGAACTTAAACCCTAATTACTAACCCTAAACCATTACCTTAATCCCTAACCCTACATCATAACCCTAACTCTAATCCCTAAACCATAAGACTAAATCTAATCCTAACTCTAAACTCTAACCTGAAACCGCAACCCTAAAAACTAGCCACTAACCCTAAACCCTAAAAACTAGCCCTGAACCCTGACCCTAAATCTACTCCCTAACCTTAAACTATAAATCCTAAACCCTTACCCTAAACCCTAATAGTAAAACCTAATCCTAAACCGAAAAACAAAGTAGCTGCACCAGATTGGCCCAGCATTGTGGGCATATAACAAGAAATGTTTAGAATTTTATTTATAAATTATCTATATGGGACTTATATGGGAGGCATTCTCTTTATCTATGTCCATTTATTAACTCTCACAATGGGGGTTAAGAAAGAAGAAGGGCACACCAAGTTGAACAAATAATAGTTAATTGTTAAATGGGTAAAGTATTTAATAAGGAAATTAGGGGAATCAAGTAAAATCCAGGAAAAAAATGCAGATAATATATTAAAAAGAGAAAGTGCGTCTTTCCTCAAATTATTTTCAATAAATGTCACAAAATGTCACTGTCCCACAATATTCTGGGATTTATATTGTGACAAATTTGACTTAACGGATAAATATAATAAATTGAAAAGGTAGAACCTATTATTTATGAGGTAGTGGTATCAGTAGTATCTTTGATACATTTAATGCATTCCTCATATGCAAAATATTTGCTAATCATATACCAGTGCTATACCAGTGGGGTATTATTACAGCCAATGTAAAATTTAAAGGACCACTGTGGTCATAGGGTTTAAAATATCCTATATTTTTAATGTATTACTTTTCGATGCAATTATGCTGCTGTGGAATCTATCATTTTAGTTTTGGGGTGATCAGCTTCCCCAGGTGGGAGCAGACTTTAAATGCCTATAAGAAGTTCTATCTGCACAATGTGAAAGTGGCAGTAACATCCGTGGTCCTATTAGAGTAAACTTCCTTTCAGAGGGCCTCATTCAATAACTACTTACTTGAGATCCGGGGCCGCAAGTAGAGATAGCAAGTTATATAAAGGTCTCCTACTTGGGTGTCCCGTTCAGGTTGCTTACTGCGCACTACTTTCCCCATAATCGCAAGTTACTTCCCCCAAAGCCTTTGATCTTTCACGGTCGCAAAAAACACAAATCGCTATTCAATTGCTGAAATGTACCCTTCCGTCAAGCCCATAAATGGCTAAATACGAACAAAAGGTTACTGGTAAAAAAGAAGGTTTTGCAAAGGTCTTACTTACAAATCGTAGCACTAATTAAGCAAATAAAAAAGGAATCTTGTACTTTTATTAGAAGTGAAAGTGATGTTTGGTCTTAGAATTAATAGCACAAAATTCTCAAGCTCACAAATTGCCAAAAAGAAATACTTTATTTCATGCTTAATTTTCGTCATCAAGTCCTACGGCCTTTAAATTCCAAAACCGTATGACTTTGGAATCAACCTCCATATTTCATTGAAGTCCTACGGGCTTGAATAACGAGTTACAGGCTTTGAGGTCATTCAAGCCTGTAGGACTTTGGACGGAAATTAAACATGAAATTAAGTATTTGATTTTGGAGATGTGCAAGCTTGAGAATGTTGTGCTTTAATTCTAATGTCACCCATTGTGTTCCCCAACATTTACAGTGTTTGAAAGTGCTGTATTGAATTTAGATTTGCATTTACAGTGCTCCAAGTTTGCGGGCTTGAAATACGAGTTACGGGCTTGCTGGTGCGATCATGTACAAGCACGCAAATGCTTACTGCCAATAGAGTGTTTTGCAATTATCGGGAAGGGGGACTAACATGTGGGCCCGGCCAATTGAATAGATAAGTAAAAGTAGAGCTACTGGAGCAAGTAGCCCAAAAGTAGCAAATCGGAAAGTTACTTGCAAGTAACAGCCCCAAATTGAATGAGGTCCAGAGACCTTTATCTAGGGCACTCATTAGATGTTTATGTATCCATCACATTAATGTAATTTGCCCAGAATAAAAATTAGTGACTTAAAGCATACATTTTACTTCAAACATATTCAAAGGAACAGCAATTAAAATTGTTTACAAATACCATAATACTCCTACTAGCTGCATTCCATAAAAAGGTTGATTTCTACCTAAACATTTGGCTTAATTACATATCAGGATAGCTTTATGTGAATCCCAAGCATGCTTTAATTTTGTAAATGTGAACCGACCACTTCCACTGGAAGGCTGCTCCACTTATTTCCAAGTTATATAAAGTTATAAAGTTATGAACTAGTGAGCTCCATTTGGGCTCTCTACCTCCCATCAGAATCTCCATATGTGAGATATGAGAGGAGAAAGCTGTGGATCTCCACATCTGCATCTTCCAATGCTCACAATACATATTTTATATTGTTATATGTGATCATGTGGTGCAGCTTTTACAAAAAAAAAACAGTACTTTCACATCCACTCTAGGTTCATGAGCTTTAAAGGCATATGCAAGTGAACACTATAGACCAAGAAAAAAGCTAATTGTTTGTCAATATGTACCAAACTAATAACATTAACACATTAGCCGCCATTTTAGAACAATGCGGAAGTACACAGCTACGCTAACGGTTTGGTCTCGAGCATGCACACTATTGCAATGCACACATTCATCACGCTTACACAGCAGCTCCACACCACTAATGTTCCAGCAACATCAAAACCGATTGTCAGCTCTTCAACAGAATGCTTCCTGCATATATTACTTCAAAATAGGTAAAGTATATTAATTTATGATACACCAAATAGCATTAGCTCATTTACAATTTCATTGCCGTCATTTTTTGATGGGCAATTCGCTAGTATTTATATATATTACAATAAAAATGAATGTTATGACTTTTCCTGTTCAATTATGCTCTTGGATTCAATGTTTTAAAACATATATGGTTTCAGTGTACAGCAAGCCTTTTAAATGGTCACTAGCAAATTTTGTATAGGAGAAATGTAACCAGCCTAGAGTCAGACTCTTCAGTGTTTGTATTTCAACCTTTGGGCATCTGCATTGAGGTGGATGACAAGATAAACTTCAAACAAATCCATTACACATCTTTTGCTTTGTCTCCTGTCTATGATTTGATGTAAATTGCTATGTAGTTTTAGACTAACACAATAACAGATCTCATTTTAATAGGGCTCTGGTTATCTGGTGCCCTAACACCATAGTAAATCCACTATAATAATGAGCAATGCAGGTGTAAATCTAAACGTTTTTGCGCATGTGCAACAGATGTGCACATGGGGAGGAAAGGTGGGAGAGAGCACAGAGAGGGCATAGACAGAGGGCAAAAAGAGAGAGAGAGGATAGAGACAGGGCACAGAGAGAGAGAGAGGGCAGATAGAGACAGATGACACAGAGAGAGAGTACAGAAAAAGACAGGGCACAGGGAGAGAGAGAGACATAGGGTACACAGAGAGAGAGAGAGAGGGCACATAGAGCGCATCATACCATCATTTATGATGGGCAAGTTACTAGTCTATATATAACAATTTATAAATATAAGAACTTACATAACTAACCTAAATTAATTGCATAGTCTAAATGAGACACTACTGTGGAAGAAGTTTGTTTTACTTGTCAGAAATATTGAAAAGAGGCATTCAACAAGCAATAAGGATGGTCTGTCTGGGTGGCCTAAGTGCTCTTTATCTATTGTTAACTATGGAGAGAGAAAGGGTCAGGAAGGAAGTCAATTTATGGGCAAGTCTGTGAGCTCCTTTTATATTCGCCTTAATCACCGACACAGGTAGGACAGAAAGAAGAATTCAAGTGTGACCTTAAACGATATTCCGTTCTCCTTCTGTCCGTCACGTCCCATAACCAAGTTACTGGCTATTTATTTGAAATTACTTGCAGGCTCTGAAAGTGTATATAACGCAGTATGTTAACAGATGTTGTACACTGGGTGGGAGACACAGAGATGTTTTTTTCACTAGATAAAATGCCTTGTGGCTATATTGTTAACCCTTTAACCTATTCATGACCTGGCTCATGCTAGTTAATTGTCATTATAACCATATGTGACATATCAGCAGCTCAGAACAGCCCTAAGGTGACCTTGTGTCAATTCTGCCACAAATAGTATCTCTTGAGGCCTGAAGAATTTGTGCACAATTGCCTTTTAATTAAAGTCCTTTTAAACGCTCATACCTTGACATGAACATACTAATTTCTTATTATTAAACCACTGATGTGTAGTAGTGGGGATAAACCAGAAATGCATAAGGCATATGGCTGAGACATGGGATTGTGTGTATGTGTCAACATGCTATAAGATGTGTATCTCTTCCAAAAAATGTAGATAAATGTATCCGTAACATACAGAAATAAATGTGTCTATAACATAACATACATAGATAAATGTATCTGTTACAGACATAGATAAATGTATCTGTAACATACATAGATAAATGAATCTGTAACAGACAAACATAAATGTAACATGACCTGGAACCTGAGGGGTAGGTTATCTTTCTGTAAGTTGCACTTACTTTCACACTTATTATTCAGAGACACAATATTATGGCAGCCTTTCAACTGGACAGAATACACATTTTCTGCATCTAATGTTTCCCCCACTATCTTCCACTATTCTGCAAAAAAAAAAAAATAATATATATTTTTTTAAACTTTCTAAAAAGGTTTTGCCCATTATCAAGAGACTTTTTTCAGAAGAGGATACAAATTTGAAATTTCCATGGTCCATTAACCACTAATTCGGCCAATTTAAAAAGGCTGTATTTAAGCACAGAGCATATTTTTTTTTACAGAAGTTTTTATTTAGTGAAGACCTTGCTTTCGGATAGACGTCCACTACCTAAAAACTGCTTTAAAATAAATTTGCTCTGTGGTTATATAGAGTCCTATTCAATAGGCCAAATCATATTTTAATAAGGCTGATAGACATTAAAACCTAACATCTCTACTTCTGCTGTTTTCTTCTGTTCCATTATTAACTTAATATATCAATCTACATATTTTATAAAGAAATACAGAATTCTGATTGTTTAATACAGTAGGACTCCTCTAGGCAAAAGAGGGGCAAATATTCTGGAAAGTGTATTGGGTGAGGAGTATTTGGAATAAGTAGTTAGGACAGGGACATTTTAATTACTTGGGAAGAAGCATACAGTCAGGTCCATAAATATTGGGACATCGACACAATTCTAAACTTTTTGGCTCTATACACCACCACAATGGATTTGAAATGAAACTAACAAGATGTGCTTTAACTGCAGACTTTCAGCTTTAATTTGAGGGTATTTACATCCAAATCAGGTGAACGGTGTAGGAATTACAACAGTTTGTATATGTGCCTCCCACTTTTTAAGGGACCAAAAGTAATGGGACAATTGGCTGCTCCATGGCCAGGTGTGTGTTATTCCCTCATTATCCCATTTACAAAGAGCAGATACAAGCTCCAGTGTTCATTTCAAGTGTGCTATTTGCATTTGTTGCTATTACCTCTCAATATGAGATCCAAAGAGCTGTCACTATCAGTGAAGCAAGCCATCATTAGGCTGAAAAAACAAAACAAACCCATCAGAGAGATAGCAAAAACATTAGGTGTGGCCAAATCAACTGTCTGGAACATCCTTAAAAAGAAAGAACGCACCGGTGAGCTCAGCAACACCAAAAGACCCGGAAGACCACGGAAAACAACTGTGGAGGATGACCAAAGAATTATTTCCCTGGTGAAGAAAACACCCTTCACAACAGTTGGCCAGATCAAGAACACTCTCCAGGAGGTAGGTGTATGTGTGTCAAAGTCAACAATCAAGAGAAGACTTCACCAGAGTAAATACAGAGGGTTCACCACAAGATGTAAACCATTGGTGAGCCTCAAAAACAGGAAGGCCAGATTAGAGTTTTCCAAACAACACCTAAAAAAGCCTTCACAGTTCTAGAACAACATCCTATGGACAGATGAGACTAAGATCAACTTGTACTAGAGTGATGGGAAGAGAAGAGTATGGAGACGGAAAGGAACTGCTCATGATCCAAAGCATACCACCTCATCAGTGAAGCATGGTGGTGGTAAGTGTCATGGCGTGGGCATGTATGGCTGCCAATGGAACTGGTTCTCTTGTATTTATTGATGATGTGATTGCTGACAAAAGCAGCAGGATGAATTCTGAAGTGTTTCGGGCAATATTATCTGCTCATATTCAGCCAAATGCTTCAGAACTCATTGGACGGCGCTTTACAGTGCAGATGGATAATGACCCAAAGCTTACTGCAAAAGCAACCAAAGAGTTTTTTAAGGGAAAGAAGTGGAATGTTATGCAATGGCCAAGTCAATCACCTGATCTGAATCCGATTGAGCATGCATTTCACTTGCTGAAGACAAAACTGAAGGGAAAATGCCCCAAGAACAAGCAGGAACTGAAGACAGTTGCAATAGAGGTCTGGCAGAGCATCACCAGGGATGAAACCCAGCATCTGGTGATGTCTATGCGTTCCAGACTTCAGGCTGTAATTGACTGCAAAGGATTTGCAACCAAGTATTAAAAAGTGAAAGTTTGTTTTATGACTGTTAATCTGTCCCATTACTTTTGGTCCCTTAAAAAGTGGGAGGCACATATACAAACTGTTGTAATTCCTACACCGTTCACCTGATTTGGATGTAAATACCCTCAAATTAAAGCTGAAAGTCTGCAGTTAAAGTACATCTTGTTCATTTCATTTCAAATCCATTGTGGTGGTGTATAGAGCCAAAAAGATTAGAATTATGTCGATGTCCCAATATTTATGGACCTGACTGTAGATTTGACTGCACATAAGAACCAAAAGACCAACAAGTTTGCAAATTCTATCTATCAAAAAATGGTGTCTTAATTAGTCCCCAGGATGGCCTTATACTTATCCCACCATGTTTAAATACATTTACAGTGTTTAACTCTCAGAATGCCAACTATGTTAAATTAACATACCTAGCTGGCTGGTCTTTCAGGGGGGTGACAATGAGAGAGAGAGTAGGAGATAAGGGGAAAGTGTGGAGAGGAGAGATTATAGGAGTTAGGGGGATATAAGGAGGTGATGGGGAGGAGGGGAGAGAGGTGGAGTTAAGGGGAGAGAGGAGAAGAAATTGGGAGTGAGACGGAAGGGAAGAGGAAAGTTGAGGGTAGATACCTTTTTTTCCTGGCAAATATGAGATTCCTATTTTGTATGAAGTTCTGAAAATCACTTTTAGCAATGAATTGTGATTGGATGTATTTAGGGAATGTTAGGTATATTTTAATTCTATGTTTTGAATACTTTTACATATTTTTAGTTAATCTCTATTTTGCTGGTGTAAGCAACAATCGGGGCACAATGTCAATAAAGTTTCAGCATGTGGAATGTCTCTCGAGTAGACTATGCATAAAGTTTTATTGACGTAAATGACGAACATGAGCGTCTTACGTCATCACACTACGTAGTGCAATGACGTCATTAGGCATCCAAATGCCTTGAACAAGTATTGCGTTAATGATATTATAAATGGATTAGCAGAGGTCCAAGTGTGTGACAGGCTTGTGCTTATTTGCATATGTATAACTCACCTGTTTCATTTAGTAGCGGTATCCATGTATATATTTTCCTCATATAATTCATTTGTGCTCATTAGTCCTGGAAAGAGCCTTCTTTTTTCTTGTTTTTAAGTTTGTTGCTTTTTTAACGGTGTTGCAGTCTTTTCACTATTAACAAACCCCATGTTTAGCAGATTCTGCTTTATTTGAGGATCTGTTTATTTGTTTATGTGTTGATTCACTAGTCAAATGAGTTAAGGGTAACACTTTGTGACTAATAGATTGAAAATTGGAGCCAGTAGTTCTCATACTATAATTCTATATTGATCACAATTTGCCCTTTAGTACCTTGTGAGACTGACTCCAATACTGTCCCCAGTTTTTAATTGATTATCACGGTGTATTTTTCCATTTTTATTTAAATCCCTCAAATAAAGCTATTCCATTATTATATATTTTGGTGTCAGGCACCATGAATCTTGTAAAGTCTAATCCAAACTTAGACTTAAATTACTTTGATGAAAGGATTGCCTTGAATTCAAATTGAGATAATTCTGTCATTTTTAAGCACTGCTCTGGGCACCATTTTATAGATTATGAGAAGTACTTCATTTCTTCTGCTGGATTCATGTCCACCGTAGAAGATATGATGTTGATCTAGCACAAAATGGCCCCTTTTGGTTAATTTTAGGTCAAAAAATTATGATGCTGTCAATGTTTAGTCTTGACATCTTATTAATAATAACTACTATGAGTTTGCCTTGTTTCTCAATTCTTATATTCAAGGATCATATGGTGCACTGGTTTTACATCACACTTTTTGCATCTCAAACCATCTGCAGATAATCATTCTTTCGACTTTAAACTAGCCACATCATAAAATACGGGTCTCCCTGTACTTGACTTTTGTATTTCCCACTAATATATTGGATATCTGATGTAAAGGGCTTATCTTCCAGTGCCATTTTCACATGTCTCTGGCTACACCTGTCTATGAGGTTTTCTTGGCCGGAAAATGGACTGGGTTGCAACTTCCTTCACCAGTGTATGCCACAACCTATTTGTCTTAGGTACCCCTACACAATATAGCTTATTATTATTATTATTATTATTATTAACTTTTATTTGTAGTACACCAACATATTCTGTAGCGCTGTACAGGGGTATTACCAAATGTAGAAAAAGGAGGGTCCTGTTTTGAGCTTTGAGTATTGTAAAAGTGCTTTTTCCCAAAGCACCTTACTAGAATGGAAACTCGCTACTTACACTGTAAAGGGTATTTAAGAGGCACAGACATGGGGAGGAGCAGACAAGAAATAGCAAAGTTCAGGAAGAAAGTGAAAGTTGCATAGGTAGGACGGTGTGAAAAGTTAGAAGGTTATTCATTAGTTGGAGAGGGAAAGGATCTGATGTAAAGTCATTGTAAAGTGAATGGGTCTAGTATACAATATGTTATCTGCCCCTAGTGGTCGGATATTGTAAACACCCATTCTCAAGAAGCCCTCTTCTGACCCAGCTTCTGCTTCCAACTATCGCCCTATCTCACTACTTCCCCTTGCGTCTAAACTCCTTGAGCGGCTTGTTTACAATCGCCTCACTCAATTTATTTCCTCCAACTCCCTACTTGACCCCTTCCAATCTGGCTTCCGGTCCCAACACTCTACAGAAACAGCCCTTACAAAAGTCACTAATGACTTGCTAACCGCCAAATCAAAGGGTCACTACTCTATTCTAATTCTCCTGGATCTCTCTGCTGCCTTCGATACAGTTGACCACCCTCTTCTAATCCAAACTCTCCGCTCTTTTGGCATCCAGGACACAGCTCTTTCATGGTTCACATCCTATCTTAAAGATCGTACATTTAGTGTCTCCTTCTCTGGCACCTCTTCTTCACCTCTCCCTCTGTCTGTTGGCGTTCCCCAAGGTTCTGTCCTAGGCCCCCTCCTCTTCTCCATCTACACCTCCTCCCTTGGCACCCTTATAAAATCCTTTGGATTTCAGTATCATCTCTATGCAGATGATACTCAAATCTACCTCTCTGCACCTGATCTATCCCCCTCTCTTTTAGCTCAAGTTTCCAACTGCCTCTCTAGCATATCCTCCTGGATGTCCACCCGTCAACTCAAACTCAACATGTCTAAAACTGAACTTCTAATCTTTCCACCCTCTACTACAGCTTCCACACCTCAAATATCTCTCACTGTTGACAACACCATCATCGCCCCTACCTCCCAGGCCCGTTGTCTTGGGGTTCTACTGGATCCCGCCCTCTCTTTTATTCCTCACATCCAAGCAATAACAAAATCATGTCAGTTTCACCTAAAAAACATCTCCAAAATTCGTCATTATCTTACAGAAGACACAGCTAAAATTCTAATTCACTCTCTCATCATCTCTCGACTCGACTACTGCAATTCCCTCCTTGCTGGCCTCCCCATCTCTCGTCTGTCTCCCCTCCAATCCATAATGAACGCCTCTGCTAGACTCATCTTCAATACCAAACGATCAGTGTCTGCAGCCCCTCTCTGTCAATCACTCCACTGGCTTCCCATAGCTTCCCGAATCAAATTTAAAATCATGACCCTAACACATAAAGCCCTCAACAACAGTGCACCCCCTTATATCTCTGCTCTTGTTTCAAAATACTCTCCCAACCGGCCCCTTCGTTCTGCTAACGACCTTCTTCTTTCCTCCTCTCTCATCACCTCCTCTCACTCCCGTCTTCAAGACTTTTCTCGTGCTTCCCCATCCATTTGGAACTCCTTGCCCCGCTCCATTAGATTATCTTCCTGCCTCAAAACCTTTAAGAAATTATTAAAAACACACCTGTTTAAAAAATCTTATCACCTTCAGCCTTAACATGTACAACTGAACACTCCACAGCTTAATAACACTCACACCCACAATCTACAGTACAACACACAGACCCCTCCACTTTACTGAACCAATTGCTTTCAATTGTATTTGTCACCCTCTTGTATCACACCTAAACCCTTAGATTGTAAGTTTGCGAGTTTTCAATCTTGTGTCAGGCCTTGGAAACAAGCTCTATGTACATTTGATTTTATGCTCAAAAACAGGGCCCTCCATTCTTTACAAGGTGTTTAATTTGTTTTCTGCTATGTACTCAACCCCTGTACAGCGCTACGGAATATGTTGGTGCGATATAAATAAAGATAATAATAATAATAATAATAACTGCAAGTGGGAAACTCAGGAGACTCACAATTTAAACACAGCTTAACTAAAAGTAGCTTGTGGGAGCATAAGAGAGGAGTGGAGGGCATGAAAGGTGAGATAGTTATGTTGAGAAAAGAAGAGGAACAGTTAAGAAGAAGAGCCTGAGGAAACAGCGGTGGGATATGAGAAGGAAGAAGGCAAGAAGAAAAATTGTGTAAAGGATTAATATGACTAGTTAGCAGGTGTTGCTAATTGATCAGAGGTAAAAATTAGTGTAAATCAATAAATTAAGAGTAACCAGGGGCAGATGGGTGAGGGGCAGGGAAGGAGGGGATTGGGCTCAGGAAACCAGAGAGACAGACCAGTGAAGCAGAATGAACAATATGGTGTCTAAAAGAGAGTGGAAATGGCTTTAGAATGTGTGAGTTAAAGGCTTTTACCACAGCGTTGTTAGAAGACTATGCAAATAATGGGGGGGGGGGGGGGGTTTACAAAGAATTACAGAGGTACACAATTTAATTCAGGTAAACTAACAGTGTCAGTGGTTATAATACCAGATATAGTCATAATAATTGGTAAATGTAGGAGAAGTCTTAAGTTCTTTTTTTAATTTTTTATTATTTTTGCAAAAAATGTTTACATACAAAAAGAGAAAACATAATAAGCATGTGTTTCTCGGTTACACATATTACAACAAGCACACCACATTTACACCACTTATAAAATAGACTTCAAAGGGAAAAACAATAAGTAGGTAGATATTGAGGCTGATCCAAGCATACATAAAAATTGTGTGTTTTATGTAAGGGGTATTAAACTCTCTAGAGTCCCAAATTACCCATTTTTTTAGTTTTCCTTAAAAAATCCACTACTAGAGAAATATCTCTCCAACTCCCGGCAGCGTTCCATTCTGCACATAATGTCTCTCCAAGGTGGAATTCTTACTTGTTTCCATTTGGACACAATTAAGAGTTTAAAAGTCGTACAGATTTGCATTATAAATGATATATCCTCCAGCCTATATCCTTCTACAAAGATGTGTAGTAAACCACCTTGAGCAGTCGGAGAGACATCTTTCTTAAGAATAACAGAAACATATTCAAAACATTCCGGCCAGAGTTTAATTAGGGGGCAATCCCAAACATGAAGTTGGTTTGCATCCATCCCAGAGACCCTCCAGCAAAGTGTGTCCTTATTCTTGTGAGTGTATTGATATAATTTAACTGGGACACAATGCCATCTATTAATTATCTTAAAAAGTGTTTCTCTTTGGGTAGCATTTTTAATAACTAAACTAGTATTTATAAAGGCTTTTCTCCACTGGTCCTGGGTAAGAACAATGCCTATTTCAGCAGCCCAGGCTTTCATTCCCATTCATTCCCACCTTCTTCCACCTCGGCACGCAAAATATTGAACATCTTGGCTATCAGGTGGGAAAAGTCTTGATTTTTTCAAACGCATTAAAGTTGTTATTTGCCATAACCTCTAATTTAAGAGTTTTCACGGACAACCTTAGCTGTTCATATATAAGCCAATATTGAGGCTGAATCTCAAATGTATCCCTTAATTGTAGGAAGGAAGCCATTTCGGTACCTATAAAAAATCCTTTAATGTTCCAATATCTTTATAAGACCAAGAATCTGACCAACTTATTTCATAGAGGTTTGCTATCCTTTTAACTGGAGTGATTACGCTCAAATTAGGACACATTTTAACATTCTTATTAATTCTTCTCCAAGTTTTAAAGATGTTTTTAACTATAAAAGCTTCTTTACTGATGTATTTTGAAGGGTAATTCCCATAAAGATTAATGCTTTCAAGTCCCCACTTAGAACCAGCGTTTTCTCTATTTGGTACCAAGGATATTTGTCCCGAGGTTCTAACCATTTTAATAGGTGGGATAACATTGTGGCATTTTGATAATATTTAATAAAAAGATAAGCTATTTCACCTTTCAAAAATCTCCTAGACATTACAGATCTCTTCAGCCTTATGTGTTTCCTTAAGTGTATACACTTGTCTATAATGCTTTGGAGTTTAACAGACCAAGATCCTGGTAGAGCAATGGGTAAACATCTAATAGTCTAATTGATAATTGGAAGAATTATCATTTTAATGCTGGCAATTCTACCCGAGAATGAAAGTCTAATATCTTTCCAGGGATCTATGATATCAGTGACTTTCTCATAAGTTTTCTTATAGTTAATAGCCATCATTTTATCTATATCCTGGTCAAAAATAATTCCTAGATGTTTGAAGGTATTGGATTCCCAATCAAATGGGAACTCCATTTTCAACGTTTTATTAAGTTCATTGTGGATGTTCACGCCCAGATTTTCTGACTTCTTTGAGTTTTTATAGTTTGAAACCAAACTATATTCCTGAATTAGTTTCAACACATGTGGCAATGATTCCTTGAGGTCCACCACAATCAAGACAATGTCATCCACAGAGTTATTTTGTGCTCTCTCTCCCATACCCCTATACCCTTAATACCAAAGGTACTCCTTATTGCTATCGCCAAATGTTCCAACAGCAATGCAAATAGGGTGGGAGAGAGAGGACACCCCTGTCTTGTCCCACTGTAAATGTGAAACTCCTGAGAACTAAATCCCATTCCACTCACTAAAGCCATCGGGCCGAATATAAGGCCCCGATGGCATGTGAGCCAAATTTACCAAAACCCATTTTCGATAGTGTCAATTTCATGTACCCCCACCCTACCCTGTCAAACGCTTTCTCAGCATCTAATGACAGGAATAGGGTAGGGGTACTACTGCTTCTAGAAAGAACCAGCAGATCCAACAGCTTACTAACATTATCTGAACCATTCCTACCAGAAATAAATCCTGTTTGATCCACTGACACTAATCTTTTCAGGATCTCCTTCATTCTATTGGCCAACATTTTGGCATATGGTTTCAGGTCCACGTTCATCAACAAAATGGGCCTGTAACTATTATGTTTATTCTTGGGGATCATAATAATGTTAGCTTTCAGAATTTCTGCCAATATTTTACCCTAATCTTTAAACTCATTAAAAGAGTCCTTAAAAAATACACTAAGAATAGGACAAAATGATTTGAAGAAAAAAATTGTGTAACCATCCGGGCCAGGAGTGGTATATTTTTTTAAATTACCTATAACCTCGACAATTTCCTTTTCAGTGATAGGTTTGTTCAGTTCCTCTAACTCTGAACCAGAGACAGAAGTTAACTTAAATGTATCCAGGAATTTTTGGATAACCTCAAAGGAAGGTTCTATGAAAGTGGGATCATTCGTTAGATTGTATAACTTTTGATAATAAATAGCAAAAGCCTTAGCTATTTCATTAGGTTTAAAAATACATTTTCTTTTTCTTAATTTTTTTTGCTAGCAACCTACTTATTTTGTTAATATGATAATGGCATTTTTGCTGCAACCTCCAGATTGCTTTGTAAGACAATAACTGATTGATTTTATTTATCTGTTTTTGTAACTTTTTAATTTTTGCATAAGTACTGTCATTGGGATTTAGTCTATTAATTTTTTCCAGATTATGAAGTTGAATTAGTAGTACTCTAAGCGGCTGGACTCTTTATTTCCTGATATGGAATTTAATTTTTTATTTAGATCCCCCTAATAAAAGCTTTAAAGGATATCCATAACATACTGCTAGAGTTAAATGTTCCTCTGTTTAATAAAAAAAACAATACTAAATTCCTTTTTAAGGTATAATAGCCTTGCTTGAACCTCCAGTAATACATCTTCAAATTTCTAAGGTGTTCTACTGACAAACTCATAATCTAGTTTGATATTCAAGGAGGTGCAAGCATGGTCAGAAATGATAATGGGATTAATTTCAGCTTTATTCGCATAATTCATACTAGATTTATCCACTAAAAACATATCAATTCTTCAGTAGGCTTTATGGATCGTAGAGAAATACGAGTAATCTTTTTGGTCAGGATGTAAGATCCTCCAAACATCAAACATCTGATTGTCATTGATATATTTTGCAAAACGCTGAGCAGAGTTATAAACCTTACCAATATTTGTAATTGTTTTCTCAGACTTCCTATCCAGTAATGGGTTATTAATTAGATTGAAGTCCCCAGCCATCGCCATCACCCCCTGACCGTTTTTTTTTAATTTTGCCAAGAACTCGTTTTATGAAAGTTGTTTGTCATTGGGACAATATAGATTTACTATTGTTAACTTCTTGTCATTTATTTCCCATACACATAGTATAAATCGGCCATTAGGATCAATTTCAACCATTTCTTCTTTTACTTTCGACATTCTATCAAAAAAATAGACACCTCTTGAATTTTTTTTAAAAGTTGAATTGTATTTATATTCATACATTTTCTGACAGAAAACTGGAAGTTTGTTTTTACCCCAGTGGGTTTCCTGCAAAAGACTGACATTGTCTTTTTCTTGTTTTAATAACCTCAGGATTGAGTTCCTTTTATTGGGTGAATTTAGGCACCTGGGGCCTCATTCTATTAGCGGCCGTAAATCGGCCGTAAGGCTGCGATTCCTTGCGGGGGTTCAGTTAACTCGCGATTCTATTATACGGCCCCGCAAGGATCTCCTTTTACGGCCGGCCGCATATCTTGGAACCGGCCGTAAGCAGTGAAATATAAAAACTCAAAAATAAATTCAAGCCTGCACTGTACAGCTCTGTAAATGCTAGGGATCATATTGGGGGACATGAGGATTAAAAGGAACCCACTCTCAAGCTTGCACATCAGCCCAAACCCAAGTTCAAATTAACTGTTTATTTTCCGGATGCGGCGTGGGCGGGTCTGAGGTGCTCCAAGCACTCTGGACTTTTTACATGGATATTTTACGGATATTAAAAATAAAATATTTTACGGATTTGAGTATAGGATAATTATGTGCTATTTTTTCTAACACCTAAAATCCCTTTATATTCTTCTCAAAGTGCAGGATGGCTTTATTTGAGCTATTTTATGTGCTTAATTGGTGCTAGCGGGACCTCTTTCCTGCAAGTAAGCAGCGGCTCGCTTTTAGCCTTGCAGAGAGGTATCCCGGAGCAATTGAATTGCAAATAGGAATTTCTTACGGCCGAAACTCTTGCGGACGTTTTAGATCAAAGGATTTCCTCTGGCGCGAGCGGCCGCAAGAGATAGCAAGGCACCGGCCGCAAGCCTGCCGGAGCCTCCGGCCGTAAGGGAATAGAATAGCCGAATAGCTTGCGGCCGGTCCTTGCGGCCCCGCAACGGCTGCAGCCGGTAATAGAATGAGGCCCCTGGTATTTAAACTTAGTAATTTTATAGACATTTACAGCCTTATTAAATTGCGATTCGGCAAATTTAAAAGTGCTCTATTTAGGCACACAGCATATTTTTTTTACGACCATTTTTAGTATGTGAACCACTATCCAAAAGCAAGGTCTTCACTAACTAAAAAAATCTGTAAATAATATATGCTGTGTGCTTAAATAGATCACTTTTAAATTTACTGAATCACAATTTAATAAGGCTGTTAACCTTTATACTGCTTAAAACGATACCCTTATAAGTCTTAGGCATAATAATCTTTGTCCTCAAACCCATTTTTACACCTATCTTGGATTAATACCCCTTGAAGTCATTATACTCATTCATTCACACTTACAGACTTACTTATTACTGCCATAGTTGGAATAGGCAGTAAAAAACGATTTTTACAGGGGTATACGCTGATGTACAATAGTGTTAAACCTTATTCGAAGGAGGAGGTGGTCTTGATTCTGCATTTTCCTGTTTAATGGTATTTAATAATCTTCTAAATGTGTTAGGTTTGGCTTTGTTATATTTGTTTTACCCAAAACTTACACAAATATTAATTGCTTCATAAATCTTATGCTTTTATAATTATAATTATTATTATTATTATAGTTCATTTATAACGCACCAACATATTCCGTAGCGCTGTCCATAAATTAAGAAATTTCTTACAGAAAAAGTATATTTAGAAAAAGGAGTTCCTTTAGATATCTACCATGATTGTGCTTAATTAATTAGAAACCCAAAATGAAAAAAATAAATAAATAAATTAAAAAAAAAAAATGTTGTCACCTCAAAACATAAACCCAAAACTATTAATTTTAAATAACCTTCTAAGGTGAATTGAATACAATTTAAAGTGAGTTAATCTATGTATTTTCTTTTTTTTTTACACATTCCTTGTGGAATCCAATACTATCTTAGTCATTTATTTGAAGAGATATAAAATTTGACTAACGCTATGTGTCTGTGTTTTCTTTGACTATGCTGCTGTGTTATCTTCTACTTTTGGTGAATAAATTCCTATTAATCCTCTCTTTTTGTAGTTAAATCATTATATACATTTCCCCCCATTATACCTTATCCTTTTTTTTATTTGTTATTCTCTTTCTTTTCTCTCTTTTCCCTTTCTTGCTTTATTTTGAAGATTATTAACCTTTTTAAGTTTTTATAATTCCCACACACCATAAAATAAGTTTTAGACAAAATAACAGTTGAATCCCATCCAACCAGATCACATCATGTTAAATATAAACCTGGGACTATTAAAAATGAAAAAAATCGCTGCTACTTCAGTGAGTTAAAATTGATAATAGAGGATATGTTTGATCCTGAAATTATCAACTGCAAGGAAACTATAACATCTGATTATCTCACATTTATACTGCTTACAAGACATGCATTATTTTGGCATATAATCCAGATTTTCAATATGTCCTATTCACAGACACTGTGATCATAATTTAAAGATAATCCTCATATGTGCAGAAACTGCTAATCATAGGATTATATGGTTAGCGGTTTTAAATAATCCACATCAGTATCAAAGAACATAACTTCAAATAATAAAAACAAAAAAAAGTGATGAAGAAATTAAAAACAGATGGAAGGAGATGTTTAAGGAAGAAGGAGACCAATACAATAAATGGTTAATTGCTGCATGAGCAGTTTCACAGCACAATATGCCCTATATTTAGATACATTGATACAGGCAAACCCAATGCTTATCAGACTTCTGCTGGTCTGTGTTCAATACGTTACTTCAATATACTTGCTATTTCACTCACAAAGAAAAGGGGGTTGCCAGTGACTTGATGCCTTCCTTAGTCTTTCCTCTCCTCCAGTGTCCCGACGGCTACCGTTTCACACCTACACAGGGCTTAGTCATGGAGTAACTGACAAAGATTCAAAGCATGTATTTAAGCTCCCGGCACTTCCTGGTTCACGTCAATAGCATCAACACGTGATGCGATGACGTCATTGCGTCTATTGAATGAGAAAACTTTATTTAAACATGTTGAATGGCTGATACTTCCGTATTTGCGTAAACTGCGTCAAAACGTGACGTAGTGACGTCACCACGCCGATTGAAAAGTCTAACTTTATTAAATCGAAGCAGTTAACTTTATTTGTTCATATTTTGACATTATCAAACTTTATTAATTAGTACAGTGGGGACATTTCGACTTGTTTTATTGATAATAGAGTGTGACTACACTATCTATGCAAGGTGTATCATCTTGTCAGTCTTACTAAGAATTATTAAGTTAGATGGTGCTAAATAAAGCATTAACACACTTCTATATAAATGCACTTTATAGGGATATAAACTAATGTGCAGAATAACCAGCAAAATTTATATTTGCCACAAAAACACTAATGAGTGAGAAAAAATACGGTAATCCCAATATATGGGTGAACATGAAGGTGCTAGAGTGCATCTGTGAATGATAATTACACTTGAATAAATGTGAAAAAAGTTGATACAGGAAAGGGAGATAAAATATATTAAATAATATAACAATATATTAATGAGTGATGAATTGAATAATGGGAAGAACTACTAAGTGTGACAAAACTGCTGAAAATATCATTACCTCCTTAAAACAAGATCTACCTGTATATTAGTGATGTGTGATGTTGACTAAAAATAGAAAAATGTATAAAAGATGAAGGAAGAATTAATATTGGTTAATATAATTAACCATGATGAGATGATACATAAAATTGAAGAAAAATTGTTAAATGAATGAAGAAAAGGAAAATACCTCATTTAGTCCTTCAGGACTTTGTGCATTTAACAGAAAAATACATCTACTCTCTTGTTGGAGAAGATATCTAATCTCCACCTCTCTGATTTTTTCAGACTTGTTCAAGAACATAACATTTCACACATTCTGATGTATTAGAATGCCAATTCTTCATGTGACGTGACATGGTGGTGTCTATTCCGTGGGTAACAGTATAGATGTGTTCTAACACCCGTCTTCGTAAAGGTCGAATAGTTTTACTTACATAGATTTTTGGACATGTGCAAATCATTACGTATACAACATGGCATGTGCCACAATTGATAACATTTCTTTAATGGTATTTTTCATTTGTGAATGGGTGTACAAAGCCTTTATTCGGCTCTCTATATCGGCAGGCTTTACAGAGACCACAGCGATAGAGGCCAGTGGTTGGTTTGAGCCAAGAGACCATTATATCTGTCCATTATATCTCGTCCGTATGTTATCAAAGGTTTATCTGTCAAGAACTCTTGTAATACTGGGTCATTTGTTAGTATACCCCAGTGTTTGCTTAGAATGGTTTTGATTTGCTGCCAGTCACTTCCATATGTCATAATACAACAGATTTTATCATCTTCTTCTTTGACATCTCTATCATAAAGGAGAGTTGATCTTTCAGTTTCCAATGCTCGTTTATATGCCGTTTAAGTATGCGATTCGGATAACCTCCCTCTCAGAATCTCTTCTTCAGGTCCTTTGCTTGCTTTTTAAAATGAAATAAGAAGGCATTTCTGGTTAGAATGAATTGAAGGAGAGACAGTATGAAGGCATTGTATTCATTGTTTTCATGTCCTTTTTGATTAATGAAAAACTGGACTGCTTCCAGACCTTTGTCATGTGGAATACAAGAAAATAATTACTCTATGTCAATAGTAACAAGAAGTTTATTCTCGGGAATTACAATTCCATCCAGATGTCTAAGAATGTCCAGTGTGTCTTTCATATAGGATGATAGTTCTTCAACGAAACTTTTAAAATAATCATCAACATACTATACTAATCATCAACATACTATACTATTTGGTAAGGCATAAAATGTTGCTATCCTTGGATGTTTTGGATATTTTTCAACCTACAAATACAACGGTCTCTTGGCTCAAACCCACCACTGGCCTCTATCGCTGTGGACACTGTAAAGTCTGCCGATATATACAGCCAAATAAAGGTTTGGTGCACCCAGTCACAAATGAAAAATACCCTTTAAGAAATTGTATCAATCTAATTAGTTTTTATGAGGAGGTTAGTAGGAACTTGGATCAGGGCAACTCAGTGGATGTAGTCTTTTTAGATTTTTCAAAGGCATTTGATACAGTGCCACATGGAAGACTAGTGAGCAAACTAAGGGATACAGGAATTGCAGTAAATATCTGCTCATGGATCGAGAGCTGGCTAAAAGACAGGAAGCAAAGGGTTGTTGTAAATGGAACATACTCCGATTGGTCTAATGTGATAAGTGGGGTTCCTCAGGGCTCAGTATTGGGTCCTCTCCTTTTTAACATATTTATTAATGACATTGAAGTAGGACTCGAATGTAGTGTCTCCATTTTTGCTGATGACACTAAGTTGTGCAAGGTAATAAAATCAGATAATGATGTACTTTCCCTACAAAAGGATTTGCATAAATTAGAGAAATGGGCGGCTAAATGGCAGATGAGATTTAATACAAATAAATGTAAGGTTATGCATTTGGGAAGGAACAATAGCCAAGCAATCTATAATCTTAATGGAGCAAATCTAGGGGTATCAGATATTGAAAGGGATTTGGGAGTACTAGTGGACAACCACCTAGGTAACAGCGCTCAAAGCCAAGCAGCGGCTGCAAAGGCAAATAAAATATTAGCATGTATTAGGAAGGGTATAGAAGCCAGGGAAGAAGATATAATTCTGCCACTATACAAATCTCTAGTACGCCCTCATTTGGAATATGGAGTACAATTTTGGGCACCACCTCACAAAAAAGACATTTTAGAGCTGGAAAAAGTACAGAGAAGGGCTACAAAACTAATAAGGGGAATGGAGGGGCTAAGTTATGAAGAAAGACTAGCAAAATTAAACTTATTTTCGCTAGAAAAAAGGCGTCTAAGAGGAGATATGATTACGTTATTTAAATACATCCAGGGTCAATATAAGGCTTTGTCAAGTGAACTTTTTGTAGCAAGAGATTTTCAACTGACAAGAGGACATCCGTTGAGGTTAGAGGAAAAAAGATTTCACCTTAAACAAAGAAAAGGGTTCTTCACAGTTAGGGTGGTTAAACTGTGGAATTCTCTACCAAAGGAGGTGGTGACAGCGAATTCGATAGACAACTTCAAAAAGGGGTTAGATATATTTCTGAATAAAGAGGGCATTCAAGGCTATCCTAGATAACAAGCAAGGAATATTGATCCAGGGAGAAATTTGATCGCCAGTTTCTGGGGTCAGGAAGGAATTTTGCTTTTTTTTCCCCTTATGAGACAATTGGCAAAGTTTCAATGGGGTTTTTTTTATGTTTGCCTTCCTCTGGATCAATTAACAATAATTAACAATTAACAATAATAATAAATAGTCCAAATTAAAAAGATCAATAGAGATCTAAAAAGGTTGAACTTGATGGACTAACTCTTTATTCATTCTCCAATACTATACTATTAATAATTATTTAATCAATAATTTAATTAATAACTAATCCGCATATTGCAGATCAGAGGAGATCTTAACAGGTTGAACTTGATGGACTGAAAGTCTTTTTTCAACCTTAATTACTATGTAACTATGTAACTATGTGGCACATGCCATGTTGTATACGTAATGATTTGCACATGTCCAAAAATCTATGTAGGTAAAACTATTCGACCTTTACGAAGACGGGTGTTAGAACACATCTATTCTGTTACCCATGGAATTGACACCCCGGTGTCACGTCACATGAAGAATTGGCATTCTAATACATCAGAATGCATGAAATGTTATGTCTTAAAAAATCATAGAGGTGGAGATTTGGATAGATATCTTCAACAAGAGAGTAGATGGACTAAATGAGGGATTTTCTTATTCTTCATTCATTTAACAATTTTTTCTTCAATTTTAGGTATAATCTCATCATGGTTAATTATATTAATCAATATTAATTTTTCCTTCACCTTTTATAAAAAAAAATATTTTTAGTCAACATCACACATCACTAATATACAGGTAGATCTTGTTTTAAATAGGTAATGATATTTTCAGCGGTTTTGTCACACTTAGTAGTTCTTCCCATTATTCAATTAATCACTCATTAATATATTGTTATATTAATTAATATATTTTATCTCCCTTTTCTGTATCAACTTTTTTCACATTTATTCAAGTGTAATTATCATTCACAGATGCACTCTAGCACCTTCATGTTCACCCATATGTTGGGATTACCGTATTTTTTCTCATCCATTAGTGTTTTTGTGGCAAATATTAATTCTGCTGTATATTCTGCACATTAGTTTATATCCCTATAAAGTGCATTTATATAGAAGAGTATTAATGCTTTATTTAGCACTATCTAACTTAATAATAATTCTTAGTAAGACTGACAAGATGATACACCTTGCATAGTGTAGTCACACTCTATTATCAATAAAAGAAGTTGAAATGTCCTCACTGTACTAATTAATAAAGTTTGATAATGTCAAAATATGAACAAATAAAGTTAACTGCTTCGATTTAATAAAGTTAGACTTTTCAATTGGCGGAGTGACGCCACTACGTCACATTTTGACGCAGTTTACGCAAACACAGAAGTATCAGCCATTCAACATGTTTAAATAAAGTTTTCTCATTCAATAGACACAATGACATCATAGCGCCACGTGTTGACGCTATTGACGCGAACCCGGAAGTGCCGGGAGCTTAAAAACATGCTTTGAATCAGTGTCAGTTACCCCATGACTAAGCCCTGTGTAGGGGTGAAATGGTAGCCATCGGGACACTGGAGGAGAGGAAGGACTAAGGAAGGCATCAAGTCACTGGCAACCGCCTTTTCTTTGTGAGTGAAATAGCAAGTATATTGCAGTAATGTATTGAACACAGACCAGCAGAAGTCTGATAAGCATTGGGTTTGCCTGTATCAATGAATCTAAATATAGGGAATATTGTGCTATGGAACTGCTCATGTAGCAATTAACCATTTATTGTATTGGTCTCCTTCTTCCTTAAACCTCTCCTTCCATCTCTGTTTTAAATTTCCCCACTCCTCTAACTGTTATTGTAGTCATCCGAAGAAAACCAGTAACAACCTTTTTCAGTTATTGATTACTATTCTCAATCTCTGTCAGATGAATTCCCCATTGTCTGTGAACAAAGTATCAAAAATCAACTCTAGTTACATGAAATTAATTAACATCCTCCTTTAACACCAGAGTACTATATTACAAAGTATTTTCATTAAGAATGATTGGCATAGCTAGTCCATGTACAGTGTAACGTGAACTGCACTATACAGTATAGCGCAATATGTACTGTATCTATATCTGTTACAACCCAAGATTTGGGTGACCACGTGTAACATACATTTTCTGTCTCTGGGTCAAGACTTTGGGGTTCAATCTCAACACAATGCAATTAATCCAGATCATTTACAGATTCTGCTTATTAGGCCATAAGAAGAGCACAACTTGTACCGTTGAGTAAGACAAAGCAGACACAGGCATTCCTTTTTGTAGAATGTCCAACTCAGACTAACCACTTATTCTGGCTTGTACAGAAAACTTACAAATACCCAAGACTTCCCCCCACACCACATAGCCAAGGTTACCAACCCTAATCCCTCTGTTTCTAGATTTGATTTCACAGAGACCATAAACTAATATCCCTCTTTATGACCAGGGAGGATGCATGCCTGGTTGCTCACAGTAGTTGTATATCCACATAAATGACTGGTAAAACTTTGCCCTATACGTAACTGAATCAACTTTATATAATACTAGGAAATTGCCCGTCAAAAATGACAGGGAATACAATTGTAAGGCTGGCAATGCTGTTTGCCACACAATGTGAGGCTTTTGTTCCTCTGAGCACCTTCGGCTCTCATTGCGAGCCCAGTGCTGACCACCTTCGGCACTCATCGCGTGGCTCGCATTGAGCGCCTTCGGCACTCATTGCGAGCCTCTCCCCCAGTGTACTTCAACTTTGCTGCTTTGCAATGATCACTGTGGGCGCTCATCGCGAGCCCCACGATGATCGCCATTGGCACTCATTGTAAGCCTCTCCCGCTCGCTGTGCCCATCACAAGCCCTGCCATGAGCGACTTTGGCGATTCATTGCGTGGCTCGCAATTATCACCCATGTGTCTCTTTGCAGCATCTCCCCCCTGCCCCTTACCTGTGTCTTTCTCCTCTGTGTGTGTGGTGAATGTTTGCGTGGTGCGCAGTGACTGCCGTTGGTTTTATTTTTAAAGTCCCGGTGCCTAGCATTGTTTGTGTAAGTGTTAGTGTGTTCAGTGTCATGTATTTTCAAAGTCCTGTGTGCCTGGCTTTGTGCATATGTGTTACTGTTTTCAGCATCGTGTATTTTGTAAGTTTTGTGAGCCTGGCGATGCTGAGCCTGGTTTTGATCCTGATTCTGAAATTTTACATTTTTCGTCCTCCATTTTTCTCCTTGCTTAGGCGATTTTCGAGTGATTTAAATAGGGGGTAATTCGCTTGCAACCTCACTCACTGGCTTCCTGTATCTCCCCCTGTGCTGTGTGTGACTGTATTAAAATTTTTTGTACATGATTTTTTTCCGTGCCTGGCTCACTCATTGCAGTTTAAGTGCTGCGCTGCTGGCGAGCCTCACTTCACGAGGCTCACAGTTCAATTGCGCTTCTGGCGAGCCTTGCTTTGCAAAACTCACGGTTGCATCCCTCACCTTGCGTGGGACGCAACTGCGTTACCAACATCGCAAACGTCACCAACATCGCAAGATCCACAGCTATATATGTGATAATCTTTTCATAGGGAATAATTCTAGCACCAATACATTATTTAACATGTTTACAATGACTTCACCGTATTACATCAAATCACTATTCTAAACATTGCAGAATTACTTTTAAATGATACATATAGTGTAATGTACTAACCACAACCTGAACACTAAACAATGTATAAACAATTCTTATTAAGCCTGAATACTCACAGGTCATGCTCCTTGGGGACATTATACAGGTTATTACATTCATAACAAAATAGTACTTGAGTTCACGGTGGAGACCGTTCAATCTTGGGCCATACAAGCCCTTGCTGGTGGAGTTCAGGGGTCCCCCATCCTGGCCCCCATAAGTCAGTCATAACAATATCACATAAATAAATGTGCATATATAACACTGAGAGAAGAGGAAGAATGTTTCTGTACATGTTGAATTAGTGAACATGTATATCACAGGGAACATGTGTTTATATACATTCACAGTTGTGTATGTACATATCTGTACATTCCAGAGTAATGTATATCTGTTATATTCAGCTCAATGTGTATCTGTATCATATGAACTATATGTGTAAATAACATTCAGAGCAATATGTAACGTGAAATAATGAATGTCTTACAGGGCAATTTCTGTGCTATTCCTACCATTTTGCAAATTGCCAACTTGGCTTCAAGTTTTCAAGTCTACAAACACTCTCAGAGAAGCATACAACCTTCCTCTTTAACTCAACCAACTATTGATCTTGGTTATTTCATACTATTCCTTCACCAAGCAGTCCTCTGACCACATGGTGTCTCTGTGACCTGAAGTACCTTAAATCAGGGGTAGGCAATTCATTTTCTTTTTAATTCAGCAGTGTCTGAATCAGAGGCGGAGCTTTGGTAGGTACAAATGATGTAAGGCACCAAGGCCCCTGGCCTCTAAAGGACCCCTGCAACATCCCGTGGGTCCCGTGTGGCCCCTTTGTCACCCCTGTGGCCCCTGTGAGTCTTCTGTGGCCCTTACAGTCTCTCTGTGACTTATGGGGTCCCCTGTGCCCCCCTGGGGTCCATGTGGCTCCTAGGGCCCTCTGTGGCTCCCATGGATCTCCTTTTGGGCACCTGCAGCCTGTTATGCCCCACTGTGGCCCCCTGCAGGCCTTGTGGCTCCACAGCCCCTTATGGCCTCTGTGGACCTTGTGTGGGTCCCTGCAGCCCATTATGGCCCACTGTGACTCCCCTCAGACCCCAGGGGCCCCATGTGCCCCCTGCAGGCCTTATGGCCCCCATAGACCCCACGGACCCTTATGGCCCCCGTGGACCTCCTGTGGCCCCTCACGGACCTCTGCGGCCTCCCTGTGGCCCCGTTGTGAACATTTGCAGCCTTCCTCAGCCCCCTGTGGTCCCTGCAGCCCCATGTGGTCTCCCTCAACCTATTGTGGCCCCCTCAGTCCATTCTGAGCTTGCGAGTTACGGGTGCGGCTTATATTCGCGACCGTAAAAAAAATCATTGCCGATTTGCGAACTTTGCTTGTTAGGTGTGCGGCTTCTATTCGCAAATGCAAAATGACTGCCGATTTGTGCGATTGCGAGTTAAGGGTGCCAATTTTCGTGCTTGAGACTGCGGTATTGAATAGCGATTTACTGTTTTAGTTATTCTAACATCCTGTAAAGCCTGTAACCTGCAAAAAAAGCTACAGTGCTAATTAGAAAGCCTGTTTCTTGCAATGGCTGTTCACATTGAGAGTCTTTTTCTCTCCAATTTTACGGGTGCGGCTTATATTTGAGTACTATGTTTTTTCTACTTTTTCCCCTTGAACTTGACGGGTGCGGCTTATATGCGGGTGCGGCTTATATTTGGACCAATATGGTACTGTATATATATATATATATACATATATATATATATACAGTTTATATCCCTATAAAGTGCATTTATATAGAAGAGTATTAATGCTTTATTTAGCACTATCTAACTTAATAATAATTCTTAGTAAGACTGACAAGATGATACACCTTGCATAGTGTAGTCACACTCTATTATCAATAAAAGAAGTTGAAATGTCCTCACTGTACTAATTAATAAAGTTTGATAATGTCAAAATATGAACAAATAAAGTTAACTGCTTCGATTTAATAAAGTTAGACTTTTCAATTGGCGGAGTGACGCCACTACGTCACATTTTGACGCAGTTTACGCAAACACAGAAGTATCAGCCATTCAACATGTTTAAATAAAGTTTTCTCATTCAATAGACACAATGACATCATAGCGCCACGTGTTGACGCTATTGACGCGAACCCGGAAGTGCCGGGAGCTTAAAAACATGCTTTGAATCAGTGTCAGTTACCCCATGACTAAGCCCTGTGTAGGGGTGAAATGGTAGCCATCGGGACACTGGAGGAGAGGAAGGACTAAGGAAGGCATCAAGTCACTGGCAACCGCCTTTTCTTTGTGAGTGAAATAGCAAGTATATTGCAGTAATGTATTGAACACAGACCAGCAGAAGTCTGATAAGCATTGGGTTTGCCTGTATCAATGTATCTAAATATAGGGCATATTGTGCTATGGAACTGCTCATGTAGCAATTAACCATTTATTGTATTGGTCTCCTTCTTCCTTAAACCTCTCCTTCCATCTCTGTTTTAAATTTCCCCACTCCTCTAACTGTTATTGTAGTCATCCGAAGAAAACCAGTAACAACCTTTTTCAGTTATTGATTACTATTCTCAATCTCTGTCAGATGAATTCCCCATTGTCTGTGAACAAAGTATCAAAAATCAACTCTAGTTACATGAAATTAATTAACATCCTCCTTTAACACCAGAGTACTATATTACAAAGTATTTTCATTAAGAATGATTGGCATAGCTAGTCCATGTACAGTGTAACGTGAACTGCACTATACAGTATAGCGCAATATGTACTGTATCTATATCTGTTACAACCCAAGATTTGGGTGACCACGTGTAACATACATTTTCTGTCTCTGGGTCAAGACTTTGGGGTTCAATCTCAACACAATGCAATTAATCCAGATCATTTACAGATTCTGCTTATTAGGCCATAAGAAGAGCACAACTTGTACCGTTGAGTAAGACAAAGCAGACACAGGCATTCCTTTTTGTAGAATGTCCAACTCAGACTAACCACTTATTCTGGCTTGTACAGAAAACTTACAAATACCCAAGACTTCCCCCCACACCACATAGCCAAGGTTACCAACCCTAATCCCTCTGTTTCTAGATTTGATTTCACAGAGACCATAAACTAATATCCCTCTTTATGACCAGGGAGGATGCATGCCTGGTTGCTCACAGTAGTTGTATATCCACATAAATGACTGGTAAAACTTTGCCCTATACGTAACTGAATCAACTTTATATAATACTAGGAAATTGCCCGTCAAAAATGACAGGGAATACAATTGTAAGGCTGGCAATGCTGTTTGCCACACAATGTGAGGCTTTTGTTCCTCTGAGCACCTTCGGCTCTCATTGCGAGCCCAGTGCTGACCACCTTCGGCACTCATCGCGTGGCTCGCATTGAGCGCCTTCGGCACTCATTGCGAGCCTCTCCCCCAGTGTACTTCAACTTTGCTGCTTTGCAATGATCACTGTGGGCGCTCATCGCGAGCCCCACGATGATCGCCATTGGCACTCATTGTAAGCCTCTCCCGCTCGCTGTGCCCATCACAAGCCCTGCCATGAGCGACTTTGGCGATTCATTGCGTGGCTCGCAATTATCACCCATGTGTCTCTTTGCAGCATCTCCCCCCTGCCCCTTACCTGTGTCTTTCTCCTCTGTGTGTGTGGTGAATGTTTGCGTGGTGCGCAGTGACTGCCGTTGGTTTTATTTTTAAAGTCCCGGTGCCTAGCATTGTTTGTGTAAGTGTTAGTGTGTTCAGTGTCATGTATTTTCAAAGTCCTGTGTGCCTGGCTTTGTGCATATGTGTTACTGTTTTCAGCATCGTGTATTTTGTAAGTTTTGTGAGCCTGGCGATGCTGAGCCTGGTTTTGATCCTGATTCTGAAATTTTACATTTTTCGTCCTCCATTTTTCTCCTTGCTTAGGCGATTTTCGAGTGATTTAAATAGGGGGTAATTCGCTTGCAACCTCACTCACTGGCTTCCTGTATCTCCCCCTGTGCTGTGTGTGACTGTATTAAAATTTTTTGTACATGATTTTTTTCCGTGCCTGGCTCACTCATTGCAGTTTAAGTGCTGCGCTGCTGGCGAGCCTCACTTCACGAGGCTCACAGTTCAATTGCGCTTCTGGCGAGCCTTGCTTTGCAAAACTCACGGTTGCATCCCTCACCTTGCGTGGGACGCAACTGCGTTACCAACATCGCAAACGTCACCAACATCGCAAGATCCACAGCTATATATGTGATAATCTTTTCATAGGGAATAATTCTAGCACCAATACATTATTTAACATGTTTACAATGACTTCACCGTATTACATCAAATCACTATTCTAAACATTGCAGAATTACTTTTAAATGATACATATAGTGTAATGTACTAACCACAACCTGAACACTAAACAATGTATAAACAATTCTTATTAAGCCTGAATACTCACAGGTCATGCTCCTTGGGGACATTATACAGGTTATTACATTCATAACAAAATAGTACTTGAGTTCACGGTGGAGACCGTTCAATCTTGGGCCATACAAGCCCTTGCTGGTGGAGTTCAGGGGTCCCCCATCCTGGCCCCCATAAGTCAGTCATAACAATATCACATAAATAAATGTGCATATATAACACTGAGAGAAGAGGAAGAATGTTTCTGTACATGTTGAATTAGTGAACATGTATATCACAGGGAACATGTGTTTATATACATTCACAGTTGTGTATGTACATATCTGTACATTCCAGAGTAATGTATATCTGTTATATTCAGCTCAATGTGTATCTGTATCATATGAACTATATGTGTAAATAACATTCAGAGCAATATGTAACGTGAAATAATGAATGTCTTACAGGGCAATTTCTGTGCTATTCCTACCATTTTGCAAATTGCCAACTTGGCTTCAAGTTTTCAAGTCTACAAACACTCTCAGAGAAGCATACAACCTTCCTCTTTAACTCAACCAACTATTGATCTTGGTTATTTCATACTATTCCTTCACCAAGCAGTCCTCTGACCACATGGTGTCTCTGTGACCTGAAGTACCTTAAATCAGGGGTAGGCAATTCATTTTCTTTTTAATTCAGCAGTGTCTGAATCAGAGGCGGAGCTTTGGTAGGTACAAATGATGTAAGGCACCAAGGCCCCTGGCCTCTAAAGGACCCCTGCAACATCCCGTGGGTCCCGTGTGGCCCCTTTGTCACCCCTGTGGCCCCCGTGAGTCTTCTGTGGCCCTTACAGTCTCTCTGTGACTTATGGGGTCCCCTGTGCCCCCCTGGGGTCCATGTGGCTCCTAGGGCCCTCTGTGGCTCCCATGGATCTCCTTTTGGGCACCTGCAGCCTGTTATGCCCCACTGTGGCCCCCTGCAGGCCTTGTGGCTCCACAGCCCCTTATGGCCTCTGTGGACCTTGTGTGGGTCCCTGCAGCCCATTATGGCCCACTGTGACTCCCCTCAGACCCCAGGGGCCCCATGTGCCCCCTGCAGGCCTTATGGCCCCCATAGACCCCACGGACCCTTATGGCCCCCGTGGACCTCCTGTGGCCCCTCACGGACCTCTGCGGCCTCCCTGTGGCCCCGTTGTGAACATTTGCAGCCTTCCTCAGCCCCCTGTGGTCCCTGCAGCCCCATGTGGTCTCCCTCAACCTATTGTGGCCCCCTCAGTCCATTCTGAGCTTGCGAGTTACGGGTGCGGCTTATATTCGCGACCGTAAAAAAAATCATTGCCGATTTGCGAACTTTGCTTGTTAGGTGTGCGGCTTCTATTCGCAAATGCAAAATGACTGCCGATTTGTGCGATTGCGAGTTAAGGGTGCCAATTTTCGTGCTTGAGACTGCGGTATTGAATAGCGATTTACTGTTTTAGTTATTCTAACATCCTGTAAAGCCTGTAACCTGCAAAAAAAGCTACAGTGCTAATTAGAAAGCCTGTTTCTTGCAATGGCTGTTCACATTGAGAGTCTTTTTCTCTCCAATTTTACGGGTGCGGCTTATATTTGAGTACTATGTTTTTTCTACTTTTTCCCCTTGAACTTGACGGGTGCGGCTTATATGCGGGTGCGGCTTATATTTGGACCAATATGGTACTGTATATATATATATATATATACATATATATATATATACAGTTTATATCCCTATAAAGTGCATTTATATAGAAGAGTATTAATGCTTTATTTAGCACTATCTAACTTAATAATAATTCTTAGTAAGACTGACAAGATGATACACCTTGCATAGTGTAGTCACACTCTATTATCAATAAAAGAAGTTGAAATGTCCTCACTGTACTAATTAATAAAGTTTGATAATGTCAAAATATGAACAAATAAAGTTAACTGCTTCGATTTAATAAAGTTAGACTTTTCAATTGGCGGAGTGACGCCACTGCGTCACATTTTGACGCAGTTTACGCAAACACAGAAGTATCAGCCATTCAACATGTTTAAATAAAGTTTTCTCATTCAATAGACACAATGACATCATAGCGCCACGTGTTGACGCTATTGACGCGAACCCGGAAGTGCCGGGAGCTTAAAAACATGCTTTGAATCAGTGTCAGTTACCCCATGACTAAGCCCTGTGTAGGGGTGAAATGGTAGCCATCGGGACACTGGAGGAGAGGAAGGACTAAGGAAGGCATCAAGTCACTGGCAACCGCCTTTTCTTTGTGAGTGAAATAGCAAGTATATTGCAGTAATGTATTGAACACAGACCAGCAGAAGTCTGATAAGCATTGGGTTTGCCTGTATCAATGTATCTAAATATAGGGCATATTGTGCTATGGAACTGCTCATGTAGCAATTAACCATTTATTGTATTGGTCTCCTTCTTCCTTAAACCTCTCCTTCCATCTCTGTTTTAAATTTCCCCACTCCTCTAACTGTTATTGTAGTCATCCGAAGAAAACCAGTAACAACCTTTTTCAGTTATTGATTACTATTCTCAATCTCTGTCAGATGAATTCCCCATTGTCTGTGAACAAAGTATCAAAAATCAACTCTAGTTACATGAAATTAATTAACATCCTCCTTTAACACCAGAGTACTATATTACAAAGTATTTTCATTAAGAATGATTGGCATAGCTAGTCCATGTACAGTGTAACGTGAACTGCACTATACAGTATAGCGCAATATGTACTGTATCTATATCTGTTACAACCCAAGATTTGGGTGACCACGTGTAACATACATTTTCTGTCTCTGGGTCAAGACTTTGGGGTTCAATCTCAACACAATGCAATTAATCCAGATCATTTACAGATTCTGCTTATTAGGCCATAAGAAGAGCACAACTTGTACCGTTGAGTAAGACAAAGCAGACACAGGCATTCCTTTTTGTAGAATGTCCAACTCAGACTAACCACTTATTCTGGCTTGTACAGAAAACTTACAAATACCCAAGACTTCCCCCCACACCACATAGCCAAGGTTACCAACCCTAATCCCTCTGTTTCTAGATTTGATTTCACAGAGACCATAAACTAATATCCCTCTTTATGACCAGGGAGGATGCATGCCTGGTTGCTCACAGTAGTTGTATATCCACATAAATGACTGGTAAAACTTTGCCCTATACGTAACTGAATCAACTTTATATAATACTAGGAAATTGCCCGTCAAAAATGACAGGGAATACAATTGTAAGGCTGGCAATGCTGTTTGCCACACAATGTGAGGCTTTTGTTCCTCTGAGCACCTTCGGCTCTCATTGCGAGCCCAGTGCTGACCACCTTCGGCACTCATCGCGTGGCTCGCATTGAGCGCCTTCGGCACTCATTGCGAGCCTCTCCCCCAGTGTACTTCAACTTTGCTGCTTTGCAATGATCACTGTGGGCGCTCATCGCGAGCCCCACGATGATCGCCATTGGCACTCATTGTAAGCCTCTCCCGCTCGCTGTGCCCATCACAAGCCCTGCCATGAGCGACTTTGGCGATTCATTGCGTGGCTCGCAATTATCACCCATGTGTCTCTTTGCAGCATCTCCCCCCTGCCCCTTACCTGTGTCTTTCTCCTCTGTGTGTGTGGTGAATGTTTGCGTGGTGCGCAGTGACTGCCGTTGGTTTTATTTTTAAAGTCCCGGTGCCTAGCATTGTTTGTGTAAGTGTTAGTGTGTTCAGTGTCATGTATTTTCAAAGTCCTGTGTGCCTGGCTTTGTGCATATGTGTTACTGTTTTCAGCATCGTGTATTTTGTAAGTTTTGTGAGCCTGGCGATGCTGAGCCTGGTTTTGATCCTGATTCTGAAATTTTACATTTTTCGTCCTCCATTTTTCTCCTTGCTTAGGCGATTTTCGAGTGATTTAAATAGGGGGTAATTCGCTTGCAACCTCACTCACTGGCTTCCTGTATCTCCCCCTGTGCTGTGTGTGACTGTATTAAAATTTTTTGTACATGATTTTTTTCCGTGCCTGGCTCACTCATTGCAGTTTAAGTGCTGCGCTGCTGGCGAGCCTCACTTCACGAGGCTCACAGTTCAATTGCGCTTCTGGCGAGCCTTGCTTTGCAAAACTCACGGTTGCATCCCTCACCTTGCGTGGGACGCAACTGCGTTACCAACATCGCAAACGTCACCAACATCGCAAGATCCACAGCTATATATGTGATAATCTTTTCATAGGGAATAATTCTAGCACCAATACATTATTTAACATGTTTACAATGACTTCACCGTATTACATCAAATCACTATTCTAAACATTGCAGAATTACTTTTAAATGATACATATAGTGTAATGTACTAACCACAACCTGAACACTAAACAATGTATAAACAATTCTTATTAAGCCTGAATACTCACAGGTCATGCTCCTTGGGGACATTATACAGGTTATTACATTCATAACAAAATAGTACTTGAGTTCACGGTGGAGACCGTTCAATCTTGGGCCATACAAGCCCTTGCTGGTGGAGTTCAGGGGTCCCCCATCCTGGCCCCCATAAGTCAGTCATAACAATATCACATAAATAAATGTGCATATATAACACTGAGAGAAGAGGAAGAATGTTTCTGTACATGTTGAATTAGTGAACATGTATATCACAGGGAACATGTGTTTATATACATTCACAGTTGTGTATGTACATATCTGTACATTCCAGAGTAATGTATATCTGTTATATTCAGCTCAATGTGTATCTGTATCATATGAACTATATGTGTAAATAACATTCAGAGCAATATGTAACGTGAAATAATGAATGTCTTACAGGGCAATTTCTGTGCTATTCCTACCATTTTGCAAATTGCCAACTTGGCTTCAAGTTTTCAAGTCTACAAACACTCTCAGAGAAGCATACAACCTTCCTCTTTAACTCAACCAACTATTGATCTTGGTTATTTCATACTATTCCTTCACCAAGCAGTCCTCTGACCACATGGTGTCTCTGTGACCTGAAGTACCTTAAATCAGGGGTAGGCAATTCATTTTCTTTTTAATTCAGCAGTGTCTGAATCAGAGGCGGAGCTTTGGTAGGTACAAATGATGTAAGGCACCAAGGCCCCTGGCCTCTAAAGGACCCCTGCAACATCCCGTGGGTCCCGTGTGGCCCCTTTGTCACCCCTGTGGCCCCCGTGAGTCTTCTGTGGCCCTTACAGTCTCTCTGTGACTTATGGGGTCCCCTGTGCCCCCCTGGGGTCCATGTGGCTCCTAGGGCCCTCTGTGGCTCCCATGGATCTCCTTTTGGGCACCTGCAGCCTGTTATGCCCCACTGTGGCCCCCTGCAGGCCTTGTGGCTCCACAGCCCCTTATGGCCTCTGTGGACCTTGTGTGGGTCCCTGCAGCCCATTATGGCCCACTGTGACTCCCCTCAGACCCCAGGGGCCCCATGTGCCCCCTGCAGGCCTTATGGCCCCCATAGACCCCACGGACCCTTATGGCCCCCGTGGACCTCCTGTGGCCCCTCACGGACCTCTGCGGCCTCCCTGTGGCCCCGTTGTGAACATTTGCAGCCTTCCTCAGCCCCCTGTGGTCCCTGCAGCCCCATGTGGTCTCCCTCAACCTATTGTGGCCCCCTCAGTCCATTCTGAGCTTGCGAGTTACGGGTGCGGCTTATATTCGCGACCGTAAAAAAAATCATTGCCGATTTGCGAACTTTGCTTGTTAGGTGTGCGGCTTCTATTCGCAAATGCAAAATGACTGCCGATTTGTGCGATTGCGAGTTAAGGGTGCCAATTTTCGTGCTTGAGACTGCGGTATTGAATAGCGATTTACTGTTTTAGTTATTCTAACATCCTGTAAAGCCTGTAACCTGCAAAAAAAGCTACAGTGCTAATTAGAAAGCCTGTTTCTTGCAATGGCTGTTCACATTGAGAGTCTTTTTCTCTCCAATTTTACGGGTGCGGCTTATATTTGAGTACTATGTTTTTTCTACTTTTTCCCATTGAACTTGACGGGTGCGGCTTATATGCGGGTGCGGCTTATATTTGGACCAATATGGTACTGTATATATATATATATATACATATATATATATATACAGTATAAATATATATATATATATATATATATATATATATATAAAACATTTGTAGGCGTGTTTATATATACAGTATCTCACAAAAGTGAGTACACCCCTCACATTTTTGTAAATATTTTATTATATATTTTCATGTGACAACACTGAACAAATTACACTTTGCTAAATACGATATATATATATATATATATATATATATATATATATATATATATATATATATACATATAGACATAGACCCACATAATTTTTTCTATATATTTTCTATATATTTTATATATGTACTGCGTTGATGTTGGATCACCACTGGTATGAATGCCTTCATAAAAAGGAAGTCAAGGTCTGGAATCCATATTGTTTTATATATACAGGAGACAAACAGATCCTCTTACAGGGCACACATCCAATTTCAAAAGAGAATTATTGTTTATTAAATGTAACTTTTAATAACCTATTTAAAAGGATTAAAAATATGAACAGACGCAGATTTGCAGCTTGTTGGGATTATATAGTCAGTACAGCGTATGTTGATAAATTACTGCTAGGGATAATTTCTAATTAATAATTCATGTAAGTTTTTCTTAATCAAAAGGATAGGCAATAATAGCACATATAATTGTTGTCAAACTATGAGACGTCATCACGACTTAGCAATGACCGCCGAACTTAGGTACGGCGAGCCTCGCGTAGTGAGGTGAACCGTTAACTCGGAGCAGGCGAGCCGTTAAGGCACTACAACTCGCAGCACAAATGCGATGAGCACCAAAGGCGCTCATTGCCTACGAACCTCACAAAGCGAGGCGGGCAATGAATGCCATGAAACACGACTTAGACCCAAAGGAGAGCCAATCACACATTGAAACACACAGGACTTAGCCATAAAATACTTTGTAAACGCGGGATCGACTTAGGCTGCAAGCAGTTGACCAACGTGGGACTTAAAAAAAAAAAAAATACGAAGTTAACGGAAGAAACGCGCAAAGCATAAAACACTAAAAAAATACAACAAAAACATCACACACAGCATAAGGGGACCGCCAGGACCTCTGGGAGTAAGGTGGAACACAAATTTAAGTTGAATTTGCAGAGTTTCGTCACTTGAAAACCGGTAAAGAAGAAAAAAAATGGTGGCTGAAATTTTCTTACATTTAAATTTTACATTTTTACATGACCCTGAAGCGCGCAAAACACTGCCAGGCATGTAGGACTTTTTACCAGGGACGTACGAGGTAGAAAAATTCTTTCTTGAGGAAACACGGAAGATGCTCGTGAACCGCGTTACACATAGAACATCTAATTTGCTAATCTACAGATTATAATTCTGAAATGGCAGCTTTCCCGCCTAAACCAACAGTTCTGTCTCGCATATGTAGCCTATATATAAGGCACACTTGCAATAGTGCTGACACTTTCTCCTCAGGTGATGATAGTCTGACTGAACATTTTCTGCTGCTGGAAAATCCAAAGAGATTGTTAGCTCTTCAGGATATTGATTGCTGGCTATTAATTATAAATAGGTAAAGTATATTAATTTATTGATTAATTACTTATTAATTAAAAAATATAGATATTATAAAAAAATATATGCACATTCTTATATTTTACAATGCCATTACTTCATGAATACATTAATGGTTAACGCTTTCAAATATATTTATTAATTGATTATTAATTTTTAATGTACATTAATTTAGTAAATATTAATTAATAATCATTATGAAAAATAAAATGGTATATTTATGACTGCTTTTACTTTATGAATATATTATTGCTTAACTCTTTCTAAGATATTTATTTATTGATTTAGACAATTGGCTAAGTCTCGCTTATTTTTTTTTTTTTTTTTTTTCTATTTGCCTTCCTCTGGACTAATTAATAATAATAAAAAAAAAAAAAACATTAAATAATTGATTAATAATTAATTAACAACTAATGAATTAATAATTAATCCGCATATTGAAGATCAAAGGAGATCTTAAAAGGTTGAACTTGATGGACTGAAAGTCTTTTTTCAACCTTAAATACTATGGGCCTCATTCTATTAGCGGCCGTAAATAGGCCGTAAGGCTGCGATTCCTTGCAGGGGTTCTGTTAACTCGCGATTCTATTATACGGCCCCGCAAGGATCTCATCTTACCGCCGGCCGCATATCTTGGAACCGGCCGTAAGCGCAGAAATCTAAAAACGCAAAAATACATTCAAGCCTGCACTGTACAGCTCTGTAAATGCTAGGGATCATATTGGGAGACATGAGGATTAAAAGGAACCCACTTTCAAGCTTGCACATCAGCCCAAACCCGAGTTCAAATTAACTGTTTATTTTCCGGCTGCGGCGTGGGCGGGTCTGAAGTGCTCCAAGCACTCTGGACTTTTTACATGGATATTTTACGGATATTAAGAAAAAAATATTTTACGGATTTGAGTATAGGATAATTATGTGCTATTTTTTCTAACACCTAAAATCCCTTTATAGTCTTCTCAAAGTGCAGGATGGCTTTATTTGAGCTATTTTATGTGCTTAATTGGTGCTAGCGGGACCTCTTTCCTGCAAGTAAGCAGTGGCTCGTTTTTAGCCTTGCAGAGAGGTTTCCCGGAGCAATTGAATTGCAAATAGGAATTTCTTACGGCCGAAACTCTTGCGGCCGTTTTAGATCAAAGGCTTTCCTCTGGCGCGAGCGGCCGCAAGAGATAGCAAGGCACCGGCCGCAAGCCTGCCGGAGCCTCCGGCCGTAAGGGAATAGAATAGCCGAATAGCTTGCGGCCGGTCCTTGCGGCCCCGCAACGACTGCGGCCGCTAATAGAATGAGGCCCCATGTAACTATGTAACTATGATTAATTAATTATTAATGTTCATTAATTACTTAGGGCCTCATTCTATTATCGGCCGTAAAATGGCCGCAAGGCTGCGATTCCTTGCGGGGGTTCCGTTACCTTGCAATTCAATTATACGGCCAAGCAAGGATCTCCTCTTACGGCCGGCCGTATATCTTACAACCGGCCGTAAGATCAGAAATCTTTAAAGTCAAAAATAAATTCAAGACTGCACTGTAAAGCTCTTTAAATGCTAGGAATCATATTGGGGGACACGAGGATTAATAGTAACCCACTCTCAAGATTGCACATCAGCCCAAATCCGAGTTTACATCAACTTTTTTTTTTTCCGGCCGCAGCGTTGCCGGGTCTGAGGTGCTCCAAGCACTCTGGACTTTTTACATGGATGTTTGACATATTTTTAAATAATTTTTTTTTACGGATTTGAGTATAGGGGAATGTTGTGCTATTTTTGCTAACACCTACAATCACTTTATAGTCTCCTCAGAGTGCAGGATGGCTTTATTTGGGCTATATTATGTGCTTAATTGGTGCTAGCGGGACCTTTTTTCTGCAAGTAAGCTGCGGCTCGGTCTTAGCCTTGCAGAGAGGTTTCCTGGAGCAATTGAAAAGCAAACAGGATTTTCTTGCGGCCGAAACTCTTGCGGCCATTTTAGATCAAAGGCTTTCCTCCGGGGCGTGTGCGGCCGCAAGGGATAGCAAGGCGCCGGCCGCAAGCCTGCCGGAGTCCCCGGCCGGAGGGGAATAGAATAGCCGAATAGCTTGCGGCCGGTCCTTGCGGCCCCGCATCTCTTACGGCCGATAATAGAATGAGGCCCTTAGTAATTAATTAGTCATAATAAAAAAGGTTTAAACAGGCTCAAAAAATATGTACATTTTACAGTGCACTTATATTTCTGTGTTGCTGCTCAATTAATAATATTCATTAATTACTTCATTAGTCATTAATTATTAATGATAATAATAAAAAAGGTTAAACTGCCTCAAAAGATATGTACATTTTACAGTGCACTTATATTTCTGTATTGCTGCTCAATTATTCATGCTTATTAATTACTTAATTAGTAATTAATTAGTAATAATACAAAAAAGAATGTTGAAACTGCCTCAAAATATATGTACATTTTACAGTACAGTTATATTTTTGTGTTGCTGCTTAATTATTAGTGCACTTATATTTTTGTGTTGCTACTCAATTATTAATGTTCATTAATTACTTAATTAGTAATTAATTAGTAATAATAAAAAAGAAAATTGTTAAAAATGCCCTAAAAAATATGTATATTTTATAGTGCACTTATATTTCTGTGTTTCTG
Source organism: Discoglossus pictus (assembly GCA_027410445.1). Lineage (NCBI taxonomy): Eukaryota > Metazoa > Chordata > Amphibia > Anura > Alytidae > Discoglossus > Discoglossus pictus. Next base: position 85,043,173 of record CM050169.1, read on the forward strand.
CTCATTGCCTGAAAGGAATAGGATCCTCCAAATAGTTAAATATTGAAATCAGTTTATTATATTATGACACCTGCTACATTTAAAATTTTATAGTGCATTTATTTATGAATATATCCATGCTTACACCTTTACGTTGGGCATGTATGCCAATTAAACACCATACTCTTAATGATTAATGAATGAATTGGATTCAAACATTAAAAATGGTTTTCATTTTATTTTACAGTTTGATCATCTGTGTAGCTGACTGAATACAGAGAGTAACATATGAAGCATTTGATCTGCAAAAAGATCACCGTAATCATTTAATGATGCTGTTTTTGAGGAGAAACGGATTAAGGCTTTTTGTTTTCCATTGATCATCGTTATAATGAATGAATTAATTAATGTCTATTAACTAATTTATTAATTATTAATTAGGAATGATTATAAAAAATAAATATTGTCTATTTTACAATGCATAGATTTAATATTGCATTTATATATCTAAAGTAATGATCATTAACGTACATTCATTGATTAGCAATTAATTATTAATAATTACAGAAAAAAAAAATATTAATTTGCCCAAAAGTAAGTGCATTTTCAAATGTTTATATCTATGTTACTGCTCATTCCCTAACAGGGATAGGACCTTATAAGCACTTACATATTCAAATCACTTTATTTTATTAGAACACTTTTAAATATTTTGGAAGGCATTTACTTATGAACATATTGATGATTAGGCCTTTATGTTTTGCATGTATGCCAATTAAACAGGATACTTTCAATGACTCATGAATTCATTCTAACAAAACATTAAAAATGCTTTTTACGTCATTTTACAGATTCCTCATCTCTGCATCTGCCTGAAGACAGAGTGTGCTCTGCAGTATTTGATCTGCTATAACATCAACTTGACAGGTATATGATTTAATGATGAAATTCTTTAGGAAAACAGAATTAAGTCTTTTTATTTTATATTGATGACAGTTATTGATTAATTAGTTAACGTATTTTATTTGATTAATTAATCAATAATTAAAACAAAAAAAACATTATGAATACATATATGCTTAGCCATTTATGTTTTAATGAATGACAATTACACCCCATAACTTGATTTATTGATGAATTATTTTAATCAAAACATTACAAATCAGTTTCAGGCCAATCTAGTTTGCCCATAGCTGTTTCTGTTTGCCCTTCTTTAGGAAAACATGATTACCTGTTTATGTTTTGCATTCATGACAGTTTTAGATTAGTTCATTAATGTATATTCATTTATTAATTACTTCATAATTCTGTTCCTGCTCATTGCCTAACAGGGATAGGACCTTATAAGCACTTAAATATTTAAATCCCTTTTTTATATTATGACACTTTTTTATATTTTTGAATGCATTTACTTATGAATATATTGATGATTAGGCCTTTACTTTTTGCATGTATGCCAATCAAAAAGGATACTTTCAATGATTCATGAATTCATTCAAACAAAACATTAAACATGCTTTTTATGACATTTTACAGATTCCTCATCTCTGCACCTGCCTGAAGACAAAGAGTGAGCTCTGCAGGATTTGAGCTGCTATAACATCAACTTGACAGGTATATGATTTAATGATGACATTCTTTAGAGAAACAGGATTAAGTCTTTTTTTACCCATTGATGACAGTTATTGATTAATTAATTAATTAACATATTTTATTTGATTAATTTATCAATAATTTAAAAAAAATACATTATGAATACATATATGCTTAGCCATTTATGTTTTCATGAATGACAATTACACCTCATAACTTGATTTATTAATTAATTAATTTTATCAAAACATTACAAATCTTTTTCAGACCAATCCATAGTTTGCTCATAGCTGTTTGCATTTGCCCTTCTTTAGGAACACATGATTACCTGTTTATGTTTTGCAGTCATGACAGTTTTAGATTATTTCATTAATGTATATTAATGTATTATTTACTTCAAAATTCATTATAACATAATATATATATATATATATATATATATATATATATATATATTTTACTATTAAATTATTGATCAATACATATATATGCACAGCTCTTTAGCTTTTAATGTATGCAAATTAAAAATAACCCAATGATTGATTAATTAATTAATTTAGTTTGGCATTCATGAGAGGTAAAAAAAATATGTACAATAAAAAAATAAATAACTTACACCTGTATTTATAATTACAGATTACAATGGACAACGCAGAAGACAGGAATGAACGTAAAAGAAGAATGGCAAGGGAATGGTAGCAGAGATGGGGAGATGCACAGACCCCTGAGACTTCCCAACGTTTAAGAGAAGAAGACCGACAGAGACTTCTAAATAAAAGAAAAAGGACTAAGAAAGCACAAACTGAGTGTGCTGGAGCTTCAAAGAAAAGAAAAAGTAAACAAAAAAATGTCTTTAAAACATTGCCTAATGACCCAATATTGCCTCATGACACCAATGGTAATACAGATGACACCAATGTAGATATAGAAAGTTGTAGTGATATCTATGTTGAGGAAGCTCACGATAGTGCTTTATTTACAGCAATAACAGTAGACACTCATTATTGTGGATTAATGAATCTGGTTTGTCAGTTTTGTGGGGCCTATCATTTTCTGAAGGAAAGACCAAATGATGGATAGTTTATTAGTTGCTGTCAGTAAGGAAAGGTAAGACTTCCAGAGAGAAACACATTTCCAGAATATTTAGAAAGTATAATGCGTGAAGCTAAATTTCCAAATTATACCAATAAAAAAAAAAACATTAGGTCTTGTAACAGTGCAATTTAAGTTGCTTCAATGGTGCAACATTAGCAGAAAATGTCCCAGGACATGGTCCTTACTTTTTTAAAGTACAAGGACAAATTTACACCGGATTTTACATTTACACACAGAATCAGGAGAGCAAAGGAAATTTGCACAGTTATATGTCCTTGATACAATGGAGGCTGTTGAACAATGAATTATGCTTCCTGAAAATAAACAATGCTTACCCATAGTCTTTGAACAGCTCGATAACATTATGGCGAACAACCCATATAGTCAAGCATACAAAAAATAGCAGAGGTTGAAAAAGAGCAACAGGCACATGTGCAAATAAATCAATTGCCAATGCCAAGAGTAAATATGGTTCTCAAAAAAGATCGCCATACTGATCAAAGACTGTATAATTTACCAACAGCAAATGATGATGGGTACCCACCATTTGAGCTGGATATTAGAATATATCCACCTTTTATAAACATAAATATTTTAAGTAGTAATTCGGATCCAATAGAATATCCATTTTTTTTTCATATGGTGAGCCAGGATGGCAACCAAAATTACAATTGCAAAGTTATCCCAATATTAAAGTTCGTGTTAGAAACAATATTTCTATGCTGGATTATAAAGTGGCTCATTTTACTCCTATATTATGTGGGGGGAATCTCACACAACAATGGATTATTGATTCCCATTTACAAGTCGAAGCAAATAATCTAAATTTTGTAAAATGTCAACAAAACAAGCTTTGAGTAGAACAATATTGTGGAATAATGGATTATGTCGCTGAACTGGCTGCAAACAGAGACATTCCTGCTGGAAGAGCAATTATTTTGTCATCCTCTTTCCAAGTATCTCCTCACAATATGCGAGAAAGATACAATGATGCCAAGTCTATTGTGACTAAATTTGGCAAGCCAGATTTATTAATTAAATAACTAACAGCATAAAGAGAAAGGTGGCTCAGGTTTAGACTAGACCTATGAACAACTAGGGTGCTGCTAGGGATCAGAAAGATTTCTAATATTCAAAAAAAGGAACAAAAAGGACCCCTATTACTGTGCACACCTATTACTTATCTAATCTCAAAGAGACTAAAGCTAAAACTTAGCTTTTAATATAAAAATATATTAAAATGTTAAAAATTATCAGAGGCAGGATATCAAATGTATTAATCGCATGGGTATAATTAACTAATTCGGAATTGATAGAAAATGCCTTAAAATATAAGGAGAGAGAAATTCAAATAATATAATATATAATCACAACTATAAGTGTTTCTGATGAAGTGCTTGTAGTAAATACAAGTGCTAGTTATAGTGTAGTGATACAACGATAGGGTAACTAATATTTTTTTTTATATTGTAACAGCTGGTCAATTTTTAAATAGTTCCTATCTAATCCTAAATTGTTGGATAAATACACAGTTAACTCTTCAATCTAATACCCTTGAGCTCCATAGACCTAATATAAATTGTTATTAGCGATAGAATATTGCTCCATAGTAGTCATTAGTGATGTCGCGAACATCTAATTTTCGGTTTGCGAACAGCGGACGCGAATTCCATCAAATGTTCGCGAACGGACGAACATCAGCGAACCGCCATAGACTTCTATGGGCAGGCGAATTAAAAAACCTACAGGGACTCTTTCTGGCCACAATAGTGATGGGAAAGTTGTTTCAATGGGACTAACACCTGCATTGTGGCATGCCGGAGGTGGATCCATGGCAAAAATCCCACAGAAAATTACATAGTTGATATAGAGTCTGGTTTTAAGCCATAAAGGGCATAAATCACCTAACAATCCTAAATTGTTTGGAATAACATGCTTTAAAACATCAGGTATGATGTTGTATCGATCAGGTAGTGTAAGGGTTACACCCGCTTTACAGTAACAGACCAATCTCCCCGTTTAATGCACCGCAAACAACCGCAAACAGTACCTTTACACAACCGCAAACTCCCCATTTGCACAAGGTTGGATACCAAGCTAGCCATGTCCAGTTCCTTGTCCTCACTGATGTCACTGAAGGTCTCTATCTCCAACCAGCCACCAAGGGTCCCCGAAAGGTGACAACAAGCCTGCTGTGTTTGGTCTTCCACCTCCTCAAAGCCACCTTCCTCCTCTGACTCCTCTTCTTCAGACTCCCAGAGTCTGGGGGCTTCCACTGCCCAGCATGGAAGATTATACACAGGTCAGAGTCTGGGGGCTTCCACTGCCCAGCATGGAAGATTATACACAGGTCAGAGTCTGGGGGCTTCCACTGCCCAGCATGGAAGATTATACACAGGTCAGAGTCTGGGGGCTTCCACTGCCCAGCATGGAAGATTATACACAGGTCAGAGTCTGGGGGCTTCCACTGCCTAGCATGGAATATTATACACAGGTCAGAGTCTGGGGGCTTCCACTGCCCAGCATGGAATATTATACACAGGTCAGAGTCTGGGGGCTTCCACTGCCCAGCATGGAATATTATACACAGGTCAGAGTCTGGGGGCTTCCACTGCCCAGCATGGAATATTAAACACAGGTCAGAGTCTGGGGGCTTCCACTGCACAGCATGGAAGATTATACGCATTGCCTCTGTCTGCGTTATTATAAGGTGTGTACTGTTAAGTAGTACTATTTCTATCTGTTTAATCCCTGTTACGTCCACTATTAGGGGACGTGTATATGGCATGGATTTTTGGAACTGGGAGATGGAAAAAGATGCTTGGTCGGACCTCCTACTTCGAATTTGGGGCACTGCACGTGCAATCTAAGGTGCCACCAGATAGTAGAGGTGTATAAAGTTGTACTACTCATTCCTATCAGTTTAATACCTGTTACGTTACCCATCAGGGGACGTGTATATGGCATGGATTTTTGGAACAGGGAGGTGGAAAAAGATGCTTGGTTGGACCTGCGACTTCGAATTTGGGGCACTGCACGTGCAATCTAAGGTGCCACCAGATAGGAGAGGTGTATTAAGTTGTAATACTCATTCCTATCAGTTTAATACCTGTTACGTTACCTATCAGGGGACGTGTATATGGCATGGATTTTTGTAACAGGGAGGTGGAAAAAGATGCTTGGTTGGACCTCCTACTTCGAATTTGGGGCATATTAAGTTGTACTATTCATTCCTATCAGTTTAATACCTGTTCCGTCACCTATCTCTCCTCCCAATAGCACATTCTATATGTCATCAACCAGCCTGTATGTAGTTAGAGAACCACACTTTAAGGCCCTTAACCTGGGACAAGGTGGCTTGGCTATCAGAATTGCCTCAGAGCCTTAGAAACTCGCCAAACCCCCTAATCAGACACTCACTATCATACTGGAAATGGGCCAAGAAACACACGGGTTTGTTCCCTTGATCCACCCAAATGACCCCAATTCTTGACCACCCTCAGGCCCCGAAACACATGAGCACAACATCACAACACTGGTGGAGGTCAAGGAAACTAGATAGACTGGGAGACTGGTTAGTAAAGGGCCAGATGCTCACCTATGAGGAACTGAGGGACAAGCATGAGCTACCGATGTCAGAACATTACAATTACTGTAGGCTGAGGCATTTCACACACTCCCTGACCGAGAAACAGGGGACACCGGTCTTAAATTAGTTCTCCAAAATTTGTAAAGATAAACCTCTATCAAGGGGGATCATTGGGTCGCTTTACAAATATAAAACATTTGTTACTGGTTGAAGCGACACTGGGGGAAGGACCGGAGTCGGGGAGCCCTGGAGACCCTTCAGAAGCAACCGGTGACAAAATCATCCCAGGAAAGGAGAGGTCGCTTACTGAAGCCTGCCCTAGGGTAACCCAAGGGTGATTGCCCAGGTTAGATATTGTAAATAATAAGCTAATACTGCTGGAGGGATGATAGCTAATAGGACTTTGGTGTTTCCTGCAGATATACACTTTACTATTGTCTGTTTTACCATGTTTTAGGTATTTAACCTAAAAAGTAAAAATAAGAAGGAATAGCCAGCTAACTTTTACAAAATGTCTCTATTGTAAATATGTATTTTTTGCACAACTGTTATGCAAGACTGCTTTATTTTTCATTACATGCTGTACGCCTTCTAAACTAAAATAATTTAAATGCAAAAATTAGGTATTGTTGCAGCGACCAGAAAAATTGATGTTAGTTTGCCAGGCAGAAAGTGCCCTAAAACATTGCGTCTTGAACCCTAGTTGGTGGCCGATAAGTCACGCAAGTCATCCGGCATTCAGGGATAAAATACGTGTGGACCATTATTAGCTCAAGGCAGCTCATCTATCAGGCCTTTTTTAATCGAATGTATCGCCCACTGTCAGTTCCTTCGGGTTCCATCCCTCATTCATCTTAATAAAGGTGAGGTAATCTAGACTTTTTTGACCTAGGCGACTTCTCTTTTCAGTGACAAAACCTCCTGCTGCACTGAAGGTCCTTTCTGACAGGACACTTAAAGCGGGGCAGGACAGAAGTTCTATGGCAAATTGGGATAGCTCAGGCCACAGGGCAAGCGTGCACACCCAGTAGTCAAGGGGTTCATCGCTCCTCATAGTGTCGATATCTGTAGTTATGGCGAGGTAGTCTGTTACCTGACGGTCGAGTTGTTCTCTGAGGGTGGACCCCGAAGGGCTGTGGCGATGCATAGGACTTAAAAAGCTCTGCATGTCCTCCATCAACAACACGTCTGTAAAGAGTCCTCTCCTTGCCGGCGTGGTCGTGGGAGGAGGAGGATTATGTTCACCTCTTCCGCTGATAGATTTCCTTTGTGCTTTGACATCACCCTTAAACGCTGTGTAAAGCATACTTTTTAATTTATTTTGGTAGTGCTGCAACCTTTGCAACTTGTGGTAATTCGGTAACATTTCAGGCACTTTCTGCTTATTCCAGGGGTCTAGTAGCGTGCACACCCAGTACAGGTCGTTCTCCTTCATCCTTTTTATACGAGGGTCCCTCAACAGGCACGACAGCATGAAAGACCCCATTTGCACAAGGTTGGATGCCGAGCTAGTCATGTCCCGTTCCTCGTCCTCAGTGATCTCACTGAAGGTATGTTTTTCCCCCCAGCCACGTACAACACCACTGATACCAGATAGGTGACAACGAGCACCCTGGGATGCCTGTTGTGGTTGGTCTTCCTCCTCCTCCTCAAAGCCACATTGCTCCTCTGACTCCTCTTCCTCACAATCCTCTTCCAGCGTTGCCGCAGGTGAGCAAGCGATGCTGATAAGGCTGTTTCTGGCGGTGATGGTGACCACAACTCTTCCTCTTCAAGCTCATCTAAGGCCTGATCCAGCACTCTTCGCAGGGCACGCTCCAGGAAGAAAACAAATGGTATGATGTCGCTGATGGTGCCCTGGGTGCGACTGACCAGGTTTGTCACCTCCTCAAAAGGACGCATAAGCCTACCGGCATTGCGCATGAGCGTCCAGTAACGTGGCAAAAAATCCCCAGCTCCGCAGAGGCTGTCCTAGCACCCCGGTCATACAAATACTCGTTAACAGCCTTTTCTTGTTGGAGCAGGCGGTTGAACATTAGTTGAATTCCAACGTGTCGGGCTGTCTAAAATCAAGCGCCTCGCTGGCATGTTGTTTCTCCGCTGGATAACTGTAAAGTGCACCATGGCCGTGTAGGAACGCCTGAAATGGGCACACCCCTTCCTGGCCTGCTTCAGGACGTCCTGTAAGCCTAGGTGCTTATGCACAAAGCGTTGTACAATCAGATTACACACATGTGCCATGCACGGCACATGTGTCAACCTGCCCAAATTCAATGCCGCCAACAAATTTCTTCCGTTGTCACAAACCACTTTGCCGATCTCCAGTTGGTGCGGAGTCAGCCACTGATACACCTGTGCGTTCAGGGCGGACAGGACAGCCGGTCCGGTGTTACTCTCTGCTTTCAGGGAAGTCAACCCCAAGACGGCGTGACACTGCCGTATCCGGGATGTGGAAAAGTACCTGTGGAGCTGGGGGGGGGGGGGGGGTGCCGTTGATGTGGAGCAAGACATAGCAGCAGCACAAGAGGACTCAGCCGAGGAGGTTATGGAAGAGGATGGAGTAGGAGGAGTAGAGGAGGTGGCAGCAGGCCTGCCTGCAAGTCGTGGTTGTGTCACCAACTCCTCTGTAGTGCCACGTATTCCATGCTTGGCAGCCGTCACCAGGTTTACCCAATGCGCAGTGTAGGTGATATACCTGCCCTGACCATGCTTTGCAGACCAGGTATCCGTGGTCAGATGGACCCTTGCCCCAACATTGTGTGCCAGAGATGCCATTACTTCCTTTTGCACAATCGAGTACAGGTTGGGGATTGCCTTTTGTGGAAATAAATTTCGGCAGGGTACCTTCCACTGCGGTGTCCCAATAGCTACACATTTTTTGAACACCTCAGACTCCACCAGTTTGTATGGTAAAAGCTGGCGGGCTAAGAGTTTAGACAAGCCAGCTGTCAGTTGCTGGGCAAGGGGGTGACTTTGTGACATTGGCTTCTTATGCTCAAACATGTCCTTGACATACACCTCACTGTGGGCAGATGAGAAGGGACTGCTCAGGGCGAGACACGGAGTGGCGGATGGTTGAGAGGTGGCAAGCAGGGCAGCAGTGGTTGACGTGGCTGAAGATGCTGGACCAGGAGGAGGATGGCGGCTTTGACTTTGTGTGCTGCTTGTACTGATGTGTTGATCCCATAGGCATTTGTGATGTGACATCATGTGCCTTCGCAAAGAAATTGTACCTAGGTGGGTGTTGGACTTCCCACGACTCGCACAGGTTGCAAATGGCATCACTGTTGTCACAGGCAGACACACGAAAAAATTGCCACACTGCTGAGCTCTGCAATGATGGCATTCTGGTGGTGGCAAAAGCATGCGTTGACTGGCTTGCTGTCTGGCTGACCCCGGGTGCCGATGCATGCTGTCTGACTGTGCCACTAGCTACTTTCGACGACCTCCCGCTGCTTCCAACTCGTCTCCTCCTCCTCTCTGTCTCCCCATCTGAACTTTCCTCCTGTTCTTCTTCTCTTATAGCGGACACCCATGTGACATCCACGGACGCATCGTCATCATCAACCGCTTCACTTGTATCTGACAACTCAACAAAGGAAGCAGCACCGGGTACAACATCATCATCATCATCATCAGACCGCACGTCCATGTGTGTAATGCTGCCTGAATGTGACATATCCCTGTTATCTACATCCTCTGGCACTAATGTTTGTGCATAACTCTGCTGACGGATCAAGTGAAGCGGCTGTGGTGCTAGTGTTGGTGGTGGCGGCAGGCGGGCGAGTGGTAACTGGAGAGGTGCCCGAAGCTAAGCTGGAGGAGGATGGTGCGTCTAGGTTCCGAGCGGAAGCTGTAGAAGATTGGGTGTCCTGTGTTAGCCAGTCAACCATGTCCTGAGAACTGTTCAAGTTCAGGGTACGTTGCCTCTGAAAACTGGGCATTATTCTAGGGCCAAAGGGAATCACAGCACCACGACCACGACGGCCCCTGCGGGGTGGCTTGCCTCTGCCTGTCATTTTTTTTCCGATTAGTGGTACTATTTGTGCAAGCTACTGTGACACCAGATATGAGTGTCACTGCGCACTGGCAAAAGTTGGCAGACTAGATGCAATAGGCCTCACACACACGCCTGTAGGCAGGCTACTGATTTTCAATCGATTACAGTAAAAAAAGGGTTGTTTTATTTCACTGCACACTACGGTTGCACTAGATATGAGTGTCACTGCGCACTGGCAAAAGTTTGCAGACTAGATGCAATAGGCCTCACACACACGCCTTTAGGCAGGCTACTGATATTCAATCGATTACAGTAAAAAAAAGGGTTGTTTTATTTCACTGCACACTACAGTTGCACTAGATATGAGTGTCACTGTGCACTGGCAAAAGTTGGCAGACTAGATGCAATAGGCCTCACACACACGCCTTTAGGCAGGCTACTGATATTCAATCGATTACAGTAAAAAAAGGGTTGTTTGATTTCACTGCACACTACGGTTGCACTAGATATGAGTGTCACTGTGCACTGGCAAAAGTTGGCAGACTAGATGAAATAGGCCTCACACACACGCCTTTAGGCAGGCTACTGATATTCAATCGATTACAGTAAAAAAAGGGTTGTTTTATTTCACTGCACACTACGGTTGCACTAGATATGAGTGTCACTGTGCACTGGCAAAAGTTGGCAGACTAGATGCAATAGGCCTCACACACACGCCTTTAGGCAGGCTACTGATATTCAATCGATTACAGTAAAAAAAGGGTTGTTTTATTTCACTGCACACTACGGTTGCACTATATATGAGTGTCACTGTGCACTGGCAAAAGTTGGCAGACTAGATGCAATAGGCCTCACACACACGCCTTTAGGCAGGCAACTGATATTCAATCGATTTCAGTAAAAAAAGGGTTATTTTATTTCACTGCACACTACGGTTGCACTAGATATGAGTGTCACTGTGCACTGGCAAAAGTTGGCAGACTAGATGCAATAGGCCTCAAACACACGCCTGTAGGCAGGCTACTGATATGCAATTTATTACAGTAAAAAAAGGGTTGTTTTATTTTACTGCACACTACGGTTGCACTAGATATGAGTGTCACTGCGCACTGGCAAAAGTTGGCAGACTAGATGCAATAGGCCTCACACACACGCCTTTAGGCAGGCTACTGATATTCAATTGATTACAGTAAAAAAAGGGTTGTTTCATTTCACTGCACATTACGGTTGCACTAGATATGAGTGTCACTGCGCACTGGCAAAAGTTGGCAGACTAGATGCAATAGGCCTCACACACACGCCTTTAGGCAGGCTACTGATATTCAATCGATTACAGTAAAAAAGTTTTTTTTGATTTCACTGCACACGACAGTTGCACTAGATATGAGTGTCACTGCGCACTGGCAAAAGTTGGCAGACTAGATGCAATAGGCCTCACACACACGCCTTTAGGCAGGCTACTGATATTCAATCGATTACAGTAAAAAAAGGGTTGTTTTATTTCACTGCACGTAGTGTACGGTGGCACTAGATATGAATGTCACTGCGCACTGGCAAAAGTTGGCAGACTAGATGCAATAGGCCTCGCACACAAGCCTTTAGGCAGGCTACTGATATTCAATCGATTACAGTAAAAAAAAGGGTTGTTTTATTTCACTGCTCACTACGGTGGCACTAGATATGAGTGTCACTGTGCACTGGCAAAAGTTGGCAGACTAGATGCAATAGGCCTCACACACACGCTAGCAGGCTGGCATATGCAATTAGATTAAACAGTAAAAAGTAATAAGATAAAATAAAAAGGGCTTTTTGGGTTGCTGTCCTTGCAGCAGATATCAAAGGAGTCCTTCAGGTGTGTAGTTAAAGCGAAATACACAGCCTAGCTATCTATTTCCCTATTAAATCAGCAGAAAAAAAATAATAAAATAAAATAAATGATGTTCTAGCCCTAAAAAGGGCTTTTGGGGTTGCTGTCCTTGCAGCAGATATCAAAGGAGTCCTTCAAGTTAAAGCTAAATACACAGCCTGGCTATCTATTTCCCTATTAAATCAGCAGAAAAAAAAATAATAAAAATAAATTATGTTCTAGCCCTAAAAAGGGCTTTTTGGGTTGCTGTTCTTGCAGCAGATATCAAAGGAGTCCTTCAGGTGTGTAGTTAAAGCTAAATACACAGACTGGCTATCTATTTCCCTATTAAATCAAGAGCAGGTAGAATATATCTCCTCTCTCCACGAATGCAGCAACAGAATGATTCTAAAATGGAGGCTGTCATAGAGATGGAAGGCTCTGGAAGGGAGTGTATGCTGCTGATTGGCTGGAGTGTGTCTGCTGACTGTAAGGTGCAGGGTCAAAGTTTCCTCAATGATAAAGAATAGGGGGCGGACCGAAAAGCGCATATGTTCGCCTTTCGTTGCAAACGCGAACATGTGAAAATCGACCCGAATAGTTCTCCGGCGAACTGTTCGGGACATCACTAGTAGTCATGTCTAGTGTAATAAATTCTGAAATACGGAGCTTGATTCTGGCGTGCCACGTGGTTTGTGCGCATGTTCCTGCGTCTGACTCGACGCACGTTTGGAGATTTTATCAAGGGTCACCGCCATGTTTTTAAGGCTTACCTTTATACCTTCCTATTGTCATGGAAACAGTGATTGATAAAAACAACGCAAATTGTTAGAAAAAACATTCTTTAAAATAAATTAGTCTCTCTTTTTTATTATAGGGTTTTATTTACGAACATCATTTTTAGAAAAAAGAAAGAAACAGCATCTATATATTTAATTCAGCATATTATCATAGAGTATCTTATTCAGCATGTTATACTCTGCCTGTTTCTACTTATAAACATAAATGTAACATGCATTAGTTTATCTATCAGATGTTTAGCTTTAGATTATTACTGCATATCATCCTTTCTTATTTTTTCATGTTATTCTCCATGAATGATTAGCAAGCATACCATGACCGAATAACTCTGGTTATAATGTCCCTTTTAAATAAAAAACGTAATGCATATAATAGTTGTCAAACTGCGAGACGTCGTCACGCTTTGCAAGGTGCGTACGACTTAGGCGATTTAATTGGATTTCTCCTGATAAGATGCTTATATATATATATATCTTATATCTATTAAAGAAGTTATGATCTAAATTGTTAAATTACTGCTATCTACAATATGGAGGTCAGAATTCTGTATTAAGGTCCATTGGGCATGAACTAATAAATAATGATAGGAAAATCTCTTTGTCTCTATATGAAGATAATTATTCATTTAAACTAAGAGAAATGGAGACTTTAAATATATATCATGAGAAATAATGGCATGTTTGCCAATTACCTATGAAGAGAAATATGTAACAATGAGAATTGATGATAAGCAGTAATAAATTAAAGTTAAGCATCTGATAGGAATATATATGTTGCTTATCCTTAGGAAATATTATAGGTTATGACATAGATGTATAAAATGCTCTTAAAAATATAACTCCAGCACTATTATCAATGAATAATATGCATTAAGTTTTTTATTTAAAAGGGACATTATAACCAGAAATATACCATCACGGTATGCTTGCTAATCATTCATGGAGAATAACATGAAAAAATAAGAAAGGATGATATGCAGTAATAATCTAAAGCTAAACATCTGATAGGAAGACACATGATGGTTATCCTAAGGAATGAACATAGGTTATAACATAGATATATATGAAATGCTTTCTGAAATAATACTCTATAATATAATCTACTAGCGACTTGCCCGTCAAAAAATGACGGCAATGTGATGTATATGTTTCTGAAGTTGTTTAGTTATTTAAATATATTTTTGACCCTTGTAAGTATTGTGATATGAACATGTATTTTTGTAAAACGTTGATGTAATGGTTTTTTAAAATGAAATTTGTATCTGAAGAATTGTTCACTTTAATATACATAGAATCCAGAGAAAAGTAAAAAGTAAAAAGACTTTTTGAAACGTCCCGAATTTTAACATGAAGTTTAATATATATGTAAGCAATAACCTTGAAAGTATATATTTTAAAAATTGAACTTTATTTTTTATGTAACTTTGGAATTTTTGCAAAACATTTGTCAAATTTTGAACATTATAAACAGGAACATAGTAAATACATTTTGTAACATAATTTTGAATTAAAAGTATTAACATTTGAATGTAAAAACAGTTTAACTTTAAATTAATCAGTATTAACATGCAATTTGTATCAGAATAATTGTTAAGTTTAATATACATTGAATGTAGAGGAAGGCATACAGTAAAAACTCTCCTTAAACCGTACGTAATTAAAGTAATTCATTACTGAGCACATAAACTGGCGATAAACATTAATGTAGGTAGTAATCTTAAGATAACAGAGAATATTTACATTGTGACTTAAAAGGTGCTTGAGCTCTTAACATGAACTTTGTAATATGTTGAATGAAATAACTTGAAAATATTGTTTTTAAACTTGTAACATTAGAAACATTAACATAGTGACTTAACATTTTAACATAATTTTTCATAGAAATGCAAGGCAAGTATTTTGTGAGGCGAATTATCCATAAACATGACTTCCATTAATTATGACTGAATTAAACAACCAATTGTTTTGTATTTTTGAATGTTTTTCCAAAATGTTTGCATGGCTTTAGTTTGTATCCTGCAAAGTTATAGTACTTCATAGTAGACAATGTTTTTAGTAAAAATACGTCCATCTTCTAATAAATCACCTTGACTTTCATTGTTTTCAATGTAAACTTTAATAGCCTGTGGATTTTTGCAGCGTGACAACGCAACGTACAATTGACCATGTGCAAAAACTGGTTCTTCCAAGTAAATACCCACAGATTTGAAAGTTTGACCTTGTGATTTATTAATGGTCATGGCAAATGCCATAATAATGGGAAATTGTCTTCTTTGAAGTATAAAAGGGAGACTACTTTCACTTGGTGCTAAATCTATTCTTGGTATGAAAACTCTCTCTCCTTTATGGGTCCCAGTTAAAATTTCAGCATCTATAAAATGGTCCTTTAATTGTTGAACAATTAATCTTGTGCCATTGCATAGGCCTTTTTTGGGGTTCATATTTTGCAGTAACATGATAATTGCACCTTTCTTTAGCTGCAAAATATGTGGTGGCATTCCAGAAGGAGTTAAAGAGTTAATGAATTCAGTTGAAAAGTTTGCCTGACTTTCATTGTCATCAGCAAGTACAGAATCAGCACTGTGATAATTTCTTTGTGGTGCATTAATTTTTTTTAAGATTTCATTATTGAGTATTAATGCATCTTTATTTTTACACGTCAGTATAACTTGGTTGGCAAGCTCGGAATATTCTTCGTTATTTATGCTCCCTTCAAATATAGCCGATATAATATCTTGTTGACAAATCATATGAGGTGGGATCTCTACCGTGTCGTCAGGTAAATGTAGTATTTTTTCTGTTCTGCCTTCTCCAATTTTAATAAGCCAATCATTGAAATCAGTTTGGCCTTCTGATCTCATATTTTGTTGCAGTTGAAGATGGGTAAAATGTTTCCATACTGTACTTGACTTTATACATGTTTCAATAATGTCTGTTCGATTTCCATGTACAACGACAGGTAATGTTTGTCTAAAATCGCCACCCAACAACATTACCTTTCCACCAAATGGAAAAATATTATCCATGACTTCACGAAGCAAACGGTCAATACATTGGAGGGCATAGCATGACATCATTGTGGCCTCATCTATTATAATTAATTTACATTTCTTCAATTTCTTTGCTTGTAAGGATGTCATGCGAATATCTGACACAGAATTTTCTAAAATAGGCACTGGCAGTTTAAATCCACTATGAACAGTTCTTCCACCTTCTAATAAAAGTGCAGCAATTCCAGTAGTGGCAAACGCCATTGCTATTTTTCCTTGTGCTCGTACTGAACTCATTAATAAATTGTACAAATATGTTTTCCCTGATCCGCCAGGTCCATCAAGATAGAAATAACGCTCTGTCACCATGTCATCATCTATAGCATTTTTAATGGCATGAAATGCTTGCAATTGTAGTGTATTTAAAGTTGCAAGTCTTTCTTCTGTTCTTTCTGCTTGTAGTTGAATGTCATAGTCTTCAAAGTTAATGTCATCTATAAGACCTGGATCAGGCAAATTAAAACTTGCACAACTTAATCCATGAGTTAAAAAGACTTCTTGAATTTCCATTAACGCTTTTAAGTGTGCAATGGGTTCATTGTATCGTCGCATAAAGTCTTCAGCCATATTACTTTTAAAAGTCTCCCACAAAGCTAATGCATTTGGAGCATTTGAGAAGATACAAATAAAAGCAAATTGTTCTCTCATCTGTCGTGGCATTTGACATTGTGCTGCTTCTTCTAAACATCTTTCCCACTCTGTATCATCAGCGAGTAAGTTTCTATGTCTTGCAGCTAAATGGAAGGATTCATATACAATGTCATTAACAGTTCTTAATTGTTCAAAACTTTGTGCTCCTGGAACATTTAAAAGTAAATTTAAAAAGTAAGTAAAAGTTCCACCTCAAAGAAAGAAAAGGGTTCTTCACAGTACGGGTGGTTAATCTGTGGAATTCTCTACCAGAGGAAGTGGTGACAGCGGATTCGATAGATAACTTTAAAAGGGGACTAGATTTATTTCTAATTAAAAAGGGTATTCAGGGTTATCATGGATAATTAGAGAGACAGTAATGATCCAAATTTAACATTTCCCCTTTAGACAATTGGCTAAGTCTCGCTTTTTTTTTTTTTTTTTTTTTTTCTATTTGCCTTCCTCTGGACTAATTAATAATAATAATAAAAAAAAAAAACATTAAATAATTGATTAATAATTAATAAACAACTAATGAATTAATAGTTAATCCGCATATTGCAGATCAAAGGAGATCATAAAAGGTTGAACTTGATGGACTGAAAGTCTTTTTTCAACCTTAAATACTATGTAACTATGTAACTATGTAATATCCGTAAGCAAAAACGTTCAACATCTCTTGGACTGACTGTGTAAATTCGTGGAATTATTTAATTGCCTCTGGTTTTTCTTGCTCTCCATAATCCATTCACAAAAACATAGTGATATGGAATTTCAATATATAAGTATTGTGTTGCTTCAGCATCAGTGGAATTTAATGCAAACCATGCAGTTAGTGTAGTGTGACGATCTTCACTTTGGGCTAATGCATTCATTTCATTTCCAGCATGGAAATAGACTAAATGTCGTTGTGGCAAATGTACTGCTAACCTATATACTGCATGTGATCTATCATGCATTTCAAATTTTAAAAGCCGCCACATAGCTTCTGGCGCACTGACATAGCGAGCATCTACATGAGATGCAAGTTCATCATGTACTAACTCACTACTGTCAGGGTTGTCTGCACTTTTGACGACTACAGTAGCTGCATCGTAACCTTTGTAAATATATTTGTAGACATATTTAATGGATTTGATGGAAGTGCAGGCTTCTACGTTGATGTGGGCGTTGTACTTCATGAGTAAATGTGGATTGTAGGGTATTACATATCTATTGTCCACTTTTTTTCCCACGAATAATGGCACTATCTCCTTCTCTTCTTTTATAAAGTGGATATCCATCACAATTTGCATATGTTTTGTCTCTATAATCTTTTGGAAAATCTTTTGAACATTGATTATTTTCCATACATGGTGATTGTGGATTAAGGTCTCCACAGGGTCCATGAATCATGCGATGAGTAACAATCTCATATAGTCTACCATATAGTTCTGGATCTGGTAGTTCAGCAACTATGACTGCATCCACTTTGTCCGAAGTATCTAATTTATCTTTCTCTTGAAGTATTATGAGAAGATGTGCATGTGGAAGGCCTCTTTTTTTGAAATTCAATGGTATATACATAAGCAAGACATTTGCCAAATAACTGATTTCTAGTGAAGTCACATATTAATTCATTTAATTTGATCTTAAAAATTCTGGCTACTAAATCTAGTCGATCTGAAGCACTTTGTTAAAGAAGTAGATTTTCATAAATTTCTGGCGATTGTGGATTACATGTAAATGTCACAAATAAATCTGGTTTTCCAAATTTAGTCACAATAGCCATAGCATCATTGTATCTTTCTCTCATATTTCGAGGAGATCCTTGAAAGGAAGATGGTAAAATGATGGCTTTGCCAGCTGTCATGTCTCTGCTTGTAGCCACGTCAGCAACATAGTCCATGAGTCCACAATATTGTTCTACACGTAGTTTATCTTGTTGATATTTTATAAAGTTTAAATTATTTGCCTCAACTTGCAAATATGAATCAATAATCCATTGTTGTGTTAGTTTTCCACCACATAAAATTGGATTAAATTCATCTCGAATGGCAATTTGAGCTACTTTAAATTCAATCATAGAAACATTATTTCGGATTCTGGCTTTAGCATTTGGGTAACTGGGAAGGGTTAATTTTGGTTGCCAACCTGCTTCTCCATGTGGGAAAAAGATGGGATATGTCATTGGATCTAAATTTGGACTTAAAATATTAATATTAATAAATGGTTGCTCCTCATTTCTGGGATATACTCTAATGTCTCTTTAAAATGGTGGTTCTCCTTCATCATTCTGAAAGACCATTGCAACTTCATTTGATGTTGGCACGTTATAACGACGTTTATCAGTATGTCTGTCTCTTTTAAGCACCATATTAACCTTTGGCATGGGTAATTGATGTCTTTGTGCATGAAGTTGTTGTTCATTTTCTACTTCTGCCAATATTTTGTATGCTTTACTGTAGGGATTGTTGTCCATAATGTTATTTAGCTCTATGAAAACACTGGGTAAGCATTTTTTATTTTCTTTCATCTGCATACGTTGGTCAACAGCTTCCATTGTATCTAGGACATATAGTTGAGCGAATTTTCTTTGCTCTCCTTGCTCTGGATGTAAATGTGAAGTCCTATGATAAATTTGTCCTTGGACTTTAAAACAGTAAGGACCATGTCCTGGTACATTAGCAGCCAATGTTGCCCCCATAGATGCAAATGATATGGCACTATTGTAGGATCTTATGTTTGTCTTAAAATTTTTGTAATTTGGAAAAGTAGGTTCAGTCATAATATTTTGTAAATAGCTTGGAAATTGTTTCCTTTCTGGAAGTTTGAACTTGCCTTTTTGACAACTAATAAATTGTCCATCTCTGGGTCTCTCCTGTTTAAAATAATAAGCCTCACAAAATTGACATTGAGTACTCATGTCCCCACAACTATGAACCTCTACTGCTAAAGACTTGAGTAAAGGACAATTTGCAAAGCATATCGGATGTTGACTTTCATATTCATCAGGTGAAAAGTCATGAAATGTTTCAACAACAGGTTCTAAATGTTTAGTTTTTTTCGTGGCTTTTCTTGGTATATGTTGTCCTTGTTTTGTTGAAATGTCCTGTAAGTTTTTAGTAAGAGTTTGTAAATGCTTTGTTTTTGTAGTTGCTTTTTTTGGTCTGTCTTGAGTGGTATCTTGTAAAATGTCATCTGATGTTTTAGGAACAGTTTGTAAATGCTTTATTATCTTTTTATTTTTTTTGGTTGTATCTTTCATTTTTGCAGCTGATATTCTTTTATTTGCAAGTCTTTTGCGTTCTTTTTCTCGTCGAATTTCTTTCTCCTCCGGTGTCTGCTGGGCGGCCCATCTCTCTTGTCTTTCTCTAGTTTGACGTCTTTTCTTCTCTTCTTTGGTCTCGTTATCAGCCATATTAATCTGTAAAGGGAAAAAAATAAATGTAATTGTGTATATTTTAATTTGTAATTCCTGTTAAAGATTCTTGTGCACAATTGGTGAAATAAAAGGCAAATCATTAATGTATCCTTTATATTTAGTTAAATTTATAATTCCTGTCCTCACTGGCTTAGAATTTGGCCAATGGAATACTGCTGTAAATAAGCATGTAACATATTTTTTTTAAATAATGGTTTTATTTATTAAAAACGTTGTTTGTGGATAGATATTTACCACTGCAAAACTTCTTTGCTAAAAAAAAAAGTGATGTGGTTATTGAGCTATGTATTGCATAGTAGCAATTTAAATAGAATAAGGGAGATAGTAAAATATTTTTTTTATTTTTCTGTTGACACGGATGCAACTGAAAGCAGTTTCTTTAGTTTTATACTTTAGTACTTTTTATACTGTACCTTGGTTGAAGTGTGATTTAAATCCGAATGTTTGTTGGTCCTCGGTTCAAAATCGTTGTCCAATGGTGTGGTCCTCTGTTGGAAGTCCTCGTCCGATGGTGTGGTCCTGTGGCGATAGCCCTCGTCCGATGTTGTGGTCCTGTGGCGATAGCCCTCGTCCGATGGTGTGGTCCTGTGGCGATAGCCCTCGTCCGATGGTGTGGTCCTGTGGCGATAGCCCTCGTCCGATGTTGTGGTCCTTTGGTGAAAGTCCTCGTCCGATGGTCTGGTCCTGTGTTGAAATTCCTCGTCTGCTGGGCTGGTCCTGTGTTGAAATTCCTCGTCTGCTGGTCTGGTCCTGTGTTGAAAGTCCTCGTCCGATGGTCCGGTCCTGTGGAGAAAGTCCTCGTCCAATTGTCTTCACGCAGTATCTGTTGTAATATAAAATAGAAAATGATGTTTGAGTGAAATGTCTTTTAAATAAGTAAAACATTTATGAATTTGGCTGTATTGTATCAGTTATGGTTATTTTTTTCTATATTTTTTTTTTTTACTTTCTGTACAATCCCATGACTTTTGTTATTCTTATTTAAGGTTCTTAGTAAGGCTTGTGGGTTGTGATATATTAAATAAGAATATAAATTTATTTTGCTATATGCTTTGTTTATGTTATTTTTTGTACAATCCTGTTTTGTGCGCACCACTTGTGGTATACTTATTTAACCTTTATTGGGATGGTTATAGTTAGTGAAACATGAAATAATATAATTAATGTAGTTTGCTATGTGTTTGTGTTAGTTTTTGACAATCCTGTTTTGTGCGCACCACTTGTGCAAAAGTTATTTATTCTTGATTGTACTGGTTATAGGTTGTTAAACATTAAAGAAGAATGTTAATGTAGTTTCCTATGTGTTTGTGTGATTTTTTGTACAATGCTATTAGGTGCGCAACACTTTTGTTATTCTTATTTTTGCTTCTTTGTAAGGCTTATAGGTTGTTAAACATTGAATAAGAAATTCTGTTTTGTGTGTAGCAGTTTGTGTCTCATTCAATTGCGATTTGGCTAATTGAATCGTGCCCTAAATAAGCACATACCATATTTTTTTAAAGAAGTTTTTAGTCAGTGAAAAACTTTATTTTGGATAGATTTTTAGTAACTAAAAACTTCTTTAAAAAAAAATGTTATGTTGTTATTTAGAGCCCTATTCAATTGGGCAAATTGCAATTGAATGAGGGCCTTTGTGTGTACCATATGTTGCATAGTTTGCCCCTCATTCAATTGCATTTTTTACAATGTAATAGTACTCTAAGGCCGTCATTGAATTGCAATGTTGAAAATTGAATAGGGTTGTAAATAAGCACATCACATATATTTGTTAAAATTGAATAAGGGCCTAAAAGTGCTTATTTATAGCCATATTTAATTGTCCAAAATAGCAATTGAATGAGGGCCTTTGGTTACTGCATTTGTTATATTGTCAGCTCCACATTAAATTGTGTTTTGGCCAATGGAATAGAGCTCAATATCAGCACAGAGCATATTTTTTTACCGAATTTTGTATTTAGTGAACTTGTATCCAAAAGCAACGTGTTCACAAAATAAAAAGTTCCTTTAAAAAATATGCTCTGTGCTTATATAGAGCCCTATTGAAATGGGCAAATCACATTTGAGTGAGGCCCTTGGCCATTAAAGATATATAGGTCCTCATTGAATTGCAATTTTGCCAATTGAAGAGGGCTCTATATAATCACATTACATAGTTATTGAGCAAAGTTTTTAGTTATTGAAAACCTTGATTGTGGTTAGAAGTTCAGTAACTAAAAAGTTCTGTATAAAAAATATGTTATGTGCTTATATAGAGCCCTATTCAATTGAGGAAGTTGCAATTGAATAAGGCTCATGGTTCTTTCTTGTTTATACTTAATACTTTACCTTGATTGAAGTTTGGAATGACAGACGGTCCCCTCCTGCCAATCTTAATCCGCCGGTCTTCTTCTAGTGTCTGTTTGAAAAAGAAAGTGAAATAGTTATTTGTATATTTATAATTTTTCATCTAGCAAAGCATGGCCTTTTGAGCATGTAATGTCTTGTTGTAGCTTACCTCTTCTTCTTTGTTGGTGTTCTTTAAAAGGGATTGTGCTTCACAGTGCACGGTGCAAATTGTTGAGAGACGCTGTTGATGCAGAGTCTGTTTGAATATTAAAAGAAATAGAAAGATTCAGCTTTATATGATCTATTGAATTGCAGTAAATTAATTCAATTGACCTTACTTTTTGTTGGGGGCTACACACATATGTCACATACATGAAGCACATTGCATAGTTTAATGTAATTATTTTGTGTACGTGTGACATATCAGTATACATGACTCATAATTAAATGGTTAAATTAACCTTATATATTTTTTTTCCAACACACATAAATGTCTGTGTGTGAGATGTAACTATAGATGATACACATATTTGTGCGTGTGACATATCAGTATACATGACATATAATGTCATTTAAATGTAGTTGTTTAGTGATTTTGTTTTAAGCTAATTTTGTTTCAGTGGCAATACACATAAATGTGCGTGTCACATGTCACTATACATTATACACATATATGTCCGTGTCACATGTCACTGTGAAGGGGCAATAGACAGAAATGTGAGTGTCACATGTCACTTTACATTATACACATATATGTCCGTTTCACATGTCACTATGAAGGGGCAATACACATAAATGTGTGTGTCACATGTCAATATACATGATACACATATATGTCCGTGTCACATGTCACTATGCAGGGGCAATACACATAAATGTGCGTGTCACATGTCACTATACATTCTATACATATATGTGCGTGTCACATGTCACTATACATTATAAACATATATGTGCGTGTCGTCACTATACATAAACCTCTGTTTAATATAGAATTATGGTTTTTTGCTGTTTTGTTAAATGAACCGTATTTTTTTTGTGAGCCTATACACATAAATGTGCCATATATGTCACTACATAAATCCTAGTTTATTTTTTTATTTGTTTGACCTGTCCTGATAATAAAATGTAATATATTATAGCTTACCTCTCAGTTGTAATTTGCACAATGCAAAGTAGTAAATTAGTAAAGAATTGTCTTGTCAAGTAAAAGCAGCAGTTATCTCAGAAGTCACTCCGTTGATCACCTGAGGAGAAATGTATTTTTTTGTTTGAAATAGGCAGTATTTATAAACTTGTAGAAAGTTCTGGAAAGTGAGACCGTTAGAACGCAATACGCATGCGCTATTTGCGTTCCAGCTTACAATTTGCGTTCCATCCGCCATTTTCTGCGTATTACTGTTCAAAATGGTGTTTAATATGATTGTGATACGTTCCGCATAGTATGTGTTTCATTATTGCGAGTAAGTGTAGTGTAGTTACGTCTGAAGCCTCGTTTTCGTTTTGTTCGTCGGCCATTTTTTCTCTCGCTTAGCGATGGTACTAGTGTCTAAAGTGTTTTATTTTGATTTAAATGTAGGTGTAACTTGTTTTTTTGAGGTGCTGGCTGGTTCCTCTTGCTGTAGGTAAGCTTTTTATGTGTTTGTTGTGTGTCTTTCTTAAGTTTTAAATGTTTGTATGTCGGCGTGTTGCGTCCGATGTTTGCGAGGTCGTAATGTGTGGTAACGTGTCTTGTATGGTGTTTGCGTTTTATTCGTCGGCCATTTTTTGTGTCGCTTAACAAATTATTTAGTGTCTAAACTCTTTTATTTTGAGTGCAAATAAGTTGTAAGTTGCATTTTTGAGGTCCTGGGTGCTTCCTGTTTGTGTAGGTAAGGTTTTTATGTATGTCCTGTGTGTATGTATTGTGTTTGTAATTTTGTAATGTTCGCGAGTTGCGTCCGAGTGTTGCGAGGCCGTAATGTGTGTGAACGTGTGTTGTATGTTTTTTGCGAGTGTCGTAATGTGTGTGAACGTGTGTTGTATGTTGTTTGCGAGTGTCGTAATGTGTTGCGACGTGAACTTTGCGAGATTCGCAGTTGTTTGGGTTGGGAATTTGTGTTGTGAATTTTGCAAGGGTCGCAGTTGCTGCAACTGAAGACCTCGCTTTGCGAGGTCCTCAGGTGCTGGCATGGAGCGCCTGTGGCGCTCCAAGCCAGCAACTGACGCCCTCGCTTCGCGAGGGTCCTCAGTTGCTGGCAAGGAGCGCCTGCGGCGCTCCATGCCAGCAACTGAGAACCTGGCACAGTGCCCTCGCTTTGCGAGGGCCGCGGGCTCGCTATGCGAGCCACGGCCCTCGCTTCGCGAGCCCGCAGCGTTAGCAACAACTCGTACGCTCACAACTATATATGTGATAAATAGTGATGTCGCGAACATCAAATTTTGGGTTCGCGAACAGTGAACGCGAACTTCATCAAATGTTCGCGAACGGGCGAACATCGGCAAACCGCCATAGACTTCAATGGGTAGGCGAATTTAAAAACCCACAGGGACTCTTTCTGGCCACAATAGTGATGGGAAAGTTGTTTCAAGGGGACTAACACCTGGACTGTGGCATGCCGGAGGGGGATCCATGGCAAAACTCCCACAGAAAATTACATAGTTGATGCAGAGTCTGGTTTTAAGCCATAAAGGGCATAAATCACCTAACATTCCTAAATTGTTTGGAATATAATGCATTAAAACATCAGGTATGATGTTGTATCGATCAGGTAGTGTAAGGGTTACACCCGCTTCACAGTAACAGACCAATCTCCCCGTTTAATGCACCGCAAACAACCGCAAACAGTCCCTTTGCACAACCGCAAACTCCCCATTTGCACAAGGTTGGATACCAAGCTAGCCATGTCCCGTTCCTTGTCCTCACCGATGTCATTGAATGTCTCTTCCTCCACCCAGCCACCAAGGGTCCCCGAAAGGTGACAACAAGCCCCCTGGGACGCCTGCTGTGTTTGGTCTTCCACCTCCTCAAAGCCACCTTCCTCCTCTGACTCCTCTTCTTCAGACTCCCAGAGTCTGGGGGCTTCCACTGCACAGCATGGAATATTATACACAGGTCAGAGTCTGAGGGCTTCCACTGCCCAGCATGGAATATTATACACAGGTCAGAGTCTGGGGATTTCCACTGCACAGCATGGAATATTATACACAGGTCAGAGTCTGGGGGCTTCCACTGCCCAGCATGGAATATTATACACAGGTCAGAGTCTGGAGGCTTTCACTGCCCAGCATGGAATATTATACACAGGTCAAAGTCTGGGGGTTTCCACTGCACAGCATGGAATATTATACACAGGTCAGAGTCTGGGGGCTTCCACTGCACAGCATGGAATATTATACACAGGTCAGAGACTGGGGGCTTCCACTGCACAGCATGGAAGATTATACGCGTTGCCTCTGTCTGCGTTATTATAAGGTGTGTACTGTTTAGTACTATTCCTATCGGTTTAATCCCTGTTACGTCCACTATCAGGGGACGTGTATATGGCATGGATTTTTGGAAGCGGGAGATGGAAAAAGATGCTTGGTCGGTCCTCCCACTTCAAATGTGGGGCACTGCGCATGCAATCTAAGGTGCCACCAGATATGAGTGTCACTGTGCACTGGCAAAAGTTGGCAGAGTAGTAGCTGTAGGCCTCACACACATGCCTGTAGGCAGGCAACTGATATTCAATCGATTACAGTCAAAAAAGTGTTGTTTTATGTCACTGTACACTACGGTTGCACCAGATATGACATATCACTGTGCACTGGCAAAAGTTTGCAGAGTAGATGCAATAGGCTTCACACATACGCTTGTAGGCAGGCAACTGATATTCAATCTATTACAGTCAAAAAAGTGTTGTTTTATTTCACTGAGCACAATATAAGCTGTTAGGTGTTAGCCTGTCACACACACACGCTGGCAGGCAGGCATATGCAATTAGATTACACAGAAAAAAATTATAAAATAAAATATATTATGTTCTAGCCCTACAAAAGGGCTTTTTGGCTTGCTGTCCTTCAGATGGAAGGCTCTGGAAGGGAGTGTATGCTGCTGATTGGCTGGAATGTGTCTGCTGACTGTGAGGTGCAGGGTCAAAGTTTCCTCAATGATAAATAATAGTGGGAGAACCCAAAGGCGCATGTGTTCGCCGTTCGCTGCGAACGCGAACATGCAAAAATCGCCGCGAATAGTCCGCCGGTGAACTGTTCGGGACATCACTATCTATAAATAATATTTATGAAATCTTTTATTCAAATGGGACAGCAAGAGGGTTGTTGCTAATGCTTGCGGGCATAGCGAGTTGCCGGCAATGAGCCCCTACGACTTTCCGACCGCAAATGTGGACCCTCGCAAAGCGAGGGGCTGCATTTGCGGAGGCGGAGGCTCCCACTTTGGCTGCAATGAGCCGCAGGCTTATTTTATTGCAGGCCGCAAATGCGGACCGTCGCAAAGCGAGGGGCCGCATTTGCGGAGGTGAAGGCTCTACGGCACCTCACAATCACTTAAAAACGACCACACAATCGGGACTTGAAAAAAACACATAAACATGCAATGATTAACTACGGACTTACACAAAATTTTTTCGACCAACGGGACTTAGAAAAAATCCATTACTGACTCTCAAAAAACGACCTTAAAGGTTAACCCGCGCACAGCGGCAAACATTAAAAAACACTCATGGGGGTCAATACAGACCCCCATAAGCCCTTCATTAACCATGTCACTCATGGGGGTCAATACAGATCCCAATAAGGACTTAATTAACCCCATAACTCATGAGGGTCAATACAGACCCCCATAAACCTATAATTAACCCAGTCACTCATGAGGGTCAATACAGACCCTCATAAACCTATAATTAACCCTGTCACTCATCGGGGTCAATACAGACCCCCATAAGCCCTTCATTAACCCTGTCACTCATGGGAGTCAATACAGACCCCATAAGCACTTAATTAACCCCCTTACTCATGGGGGTCAATACAGACCCCCATAAACCCTTAATTAACCCTGTCACTAATGGGGGCCAATACAGACCCCCATAAACCCTTAATTAACCCCATCACTCATGAGGGTCAATACAGACCCCCATAAACCTATAATTAACCCTGTCACTCATGGGGGTCAATACAGATCCCCATAAGCACTTAATTAACCCGGTCACTCATGGGGGTCAATACAGACCCCAGAAACCTATAATTAACCCTGGCACTCATGTGGGTCAATCCAGACCCCCATAAGACAATAAATAACCCTTGCACTCATGGGGGTCAATACAGACCCCCATAATACATTAATTAA
Source organism: Discoglossus pictus (assembly GCA_027410445.1). Taxonomy (NCBI): domain Eukaryota; kingdom Metazoa; phylum Chordata; class Amphibia; order Anura; family Alytidae; genus Discoglossus; species Discoglossus pictus. The sequence continues at coordinate 85,070,830 of CM050169.1, forward strand.
CACTGTCACTCATGGGGGTCAATACAGCCCCCATAAACCCTTAATTAACCCTGTCACTCATGAGGGTCAATACAGACCCCCATAAACCTTCTACTCACCTTTCCAGCATGTCCCCGTCCTCCTTCTTTTCTTCTTCTCCGGCGCGGCCCCTGTTAAAAAAAAACATTACATTAGTACAACATACATAAAAATACAAAAAAATAAAATAAACATAATTAACATTGTACTTACCTCTCCGTGTTGACAAAATCTAGAAACGTGCTTTGGGTCAGACGCAGGAACGTGCGCTCGTGTCTATGACGTAATCGCGAGGCGTCTAAACCACGTGGCACGCCAGAATCAAGCTCCGAATTTCAGAGTCTATTAAACAAGACCTTATTACTATGGAGCAATATTCTATTGCTAATAACAATTTATATTAGGCCTATAGAGCTCCTGGGTATTAGATTGTAAAGTTAACTGTGCATGTATCCAATAATTCTGGATTAGATAGGCACTATTTAAAAATTGACCAGCAATTACAATTTAAAAAATATATTAGTTACCCTATCGTTGTATCACTACACTATACCTTATATATAAGAATCAACTAGGTATTGGTTCAAATGTCACTCTTTTTATTATTAATTAGCACTAGCACTTGTATTTACTAAGATCACTTTATCAGAAACACGTATAGTGTTGATTATACCTCTAACATAATCCAAATTATTTGGATTTCTCTCTCCATTATATTTTAAACACAGGCCCTTTATATAAATTCCGGATTAGTTAATTATACCCATGCGATTATTACATTTGATATCCTGCCTCTGATAATTTTTTACATTTTAATATATTTTTATATTAAAAGCTAAGTTTTAACTTTAGTCTCTTTGAGATTAGATAAGTAATAGGTGTGCACAGTAATAGGGATCCCTTTTGTCCCTTTTTTTGAATATTATAACTAAAGGACACTTATTTGGGAAATGTGTGGCTTTTGTTTATACCATTGCATTTCAAAAAAGAGTCCTGCCACATGCACATATACTTTTAATAATGTAAGAAAAAGATAAATTGAATACGGCAGAAAGAGTGGATTCAGTAATTACTGCTGAACTGCCACATCCAGAAAAACATTCAAAACTTTATGAGATTGTAACTCATAGAATGATTCATGGTCCATATGGAGATATCAATCCAAATTCACCATGAATGGAAAATAAAAAATGCATGAAAGAGTTAACAAAACAATATCAAATGCAGACTTATGCTAATTGTGATGGATACCCTTTGTATAAAAGAAGAGAAGGACAAACAGCTATTATCTGTGGCCAAAAGGTCGATAATAGATGCTGATGAAGTACACACCACATTTGCTGATGAAGTACAATGCACACATCAATGTGGAAGCTTGCACTTCTATCAAATCCATCAAATATGTGTATAAGTATATATACAAAGGATATGATGCAGCAACTGTTGTTGTGCAAGGTGCACAAAATGAACAAGACAATCCAGTTTTAGATGACTAACTTTCATCTTATTTAGATGCTCACTATGTAAGGGCTCCAGAAGCAATGTGGCATCTTCTCAAATTTGAGATGCATGATTGGTCACATGCTGTATATCTATTAGCTGTCCATTTGCCACAAAGTCAATTTGTTTGCTTCACTGAAGGGAATGAAAGAAATGCTTAGCACAAAGTATAGATAGAGCAACAACACTGACTGCTTGGTTTCAATTAAATTGTCAGGACACTGTGGCCAGACAATTTTTATACATTGACATTCCATATCACTATGTATTCTTAAATGGCCAATGGCGACAACGAAAAAAAGATAATCATAAAATTATCCCACAAATTTATACCATTAGTCCAAGAGATATTAAACGTTTCAGTTTAAGATTACTTCTTTTACATGTTCCCGGTGCACATAGTTATGAACATTTACACACAGTCAATTACATAGTTTATGATACTTTCCAATTAGCTGCAAGACATCAAAACTTCCTGGCAGATGATACGGGAGAGCTGTCTAGAAGATGCAGCACTATGTCAAATGCCAATGCAAATGAGAGAACAATTTGCTTTCATTTGCATTCTTTGCAATGTACCTGATGCATTAGCTTTGTGGGAAACATTTAAATTACATATGTTGAAGACTTCTTGAAACATTACAATGAGACCATTGCACTATTAAAAGCATTAATCGAAATTCAGGAAATCTTTATTTGTCATGGATTAAATTGTGCAAATTTTAATCTGACTGATCCAGGAATTATAGATGAAATTAATTTAGACGAGTATGGCACTGAGTTTGAATACCAAAAAACACAAATTGCAACTTTAAATGCATTACAATTGGAAGCATTTAACGCCATTACAAATGCAATAGACGATGACATGCTCCAAGAGTGTTATTTCTATATAAATGGCCCTGGTGGATCAGGAAAAACGTATGTATATAATTTAATGATGAGTTGCTTTCGAGCACAGGGTCAAATAGCACTGCCATTTGCAACAATTCGAATTGCCGCACTTTTTTAACTGTGCATAGTGGATTTAAACTGCTAGTTCCCATTCTAGAAACATCAGTGTCAAAGCCAAAACATTTCACAAAAGTAAATTCATTATAATAGATGAGGCAACAATGATGTCATGTCATGCCCTGCAATGTATTGATTGAATATTAAAATAAGTTATGGCTAATGATTTGACATTTGGTGGAAAGATGATGTTGTTAGGAGGAGATTTTAGGCAAACATTACCTGTGGTGCCACATGGCAGTAGGACTGACATTGTCGAAACCTGTATAAAGAGAAGTAAACTGTGGAAAATATTTACACATCTTAAATTACAAATAAATATGAGATCTGAAGGCCAAAATCAATTCAATGATTGGCTAATTCAGATTGGAGAAGGAAGACATAAAAAATAACTAATTTACCAGATGATACTGTTCAAATTACATCAGAAATGATTTGCAAAGAATCACTAATATCGAAAATCTTTCTCAATCCCATCAATAACCAGGATTACTCAGACATTACAAGCAAAGTCATATTAACATAAAAAATATTGATGCCTTGAATCTAAACAAAGACATTTTAAAATTAGTCAATGCACCCACAACATTTTATTACAGTGCAGATTTAGTTCTGGCAGATGTCAAAGACAGTGAATCTAACTTTACAATAGAATTTATTAATTCTTTAACTCCCTCTGGAATGCCACCACATATTTTTCAACTTAAAAAAGGGGCAATTGTCATGCTACTGAGAAATATGAATCCCAAAAAAGGACTTTGTAATGGGACCAGATTAAGTGTGAAGGATTTATAAGATAATTTTATACATAAAGGTGAACCAGTTCTTATACCAAGATTTGATTTGGCTCCAAGTGAGCGTGGTTTGCCCTTTGTCCTTCAAAGGAGACACTCTCCCATTATTGCGGCATTTGCCATGACCATTAATAAATCCCAAGGACAAACTTTTAAGACTGTGGGTATTTTTTACAGGAACCTGTATTTGCACATGGCCAACTGTATGTTGCATTTTCAAGATGCAACAATCCAGAGGAAATTTAAGTTCATATTCAAGAAAACCCAAGTCTGGGTGATTTATTAGAGGATAAATGCATTTTTACCAAAAATATTGTGTACTATGAGGTTCTGTAAACATAGAGAACAGTGGTTTTATTTTGAGGACGAAAGTTGATTTCACTTGGGCTCTTTTTAGAGGACCACTATCTCACTAAGAAACTCTATAAAATGGAAAAAAAAACAGAGAGAAAAGTGGTTTTACTTCCAGGACGAACTTAGATGTCTATGGGACTCTTTTAAGAGGACCATTATTTCACATAGGAAACTCTATGCGCCATTTTCAAAAAATGCTTTTATCTCAAGGACAAATTCCCCCCCAAAAAAATAGAGAACAGTGGTTTTATTTTGAGGACGAAGTTTCATGTCACTCCGACTTTTTTTACAGGACCACTATTTCACTAAGAATCTCTATAAAATGGCAAAAAAAAATAGAGAACAGTGGTTATACCCCGTGGACGAACTTTTATGTCTGGTGGTCTCTTTTTAGAGGACCACTATTTCACATCGTAAACTCTATGTGCCATTTTCAAGAACTACAACAAAAACAAGAAAAAGTAACATATTGGAATGTGTTAGAAGTTACCTTTTTACATGATTGGCCCCACAAAACAATTAGGTGGTATTTTTGTACATTTCAAGGTTAAATGCTAGTATTTTAAGTTACTATTTGACATGTTAACATTGTATTTTAAAAGGCGTGCAAAGTTGTTTCATTGTATATTGTATATAGTTAAGGATTTATTTTAGGAGGAGGATGACCATTTGTTAATAAATTGAAATGTATAATTAAATACAGAGTATTGATTCAGGGAGTAATCTGATCACCAGTTAATGGGGTCAGGAAGGAATTATTTTTTCCCCTCTTTGATACAATTAGCAAAGTTTCAATGGGCATTTTTATTGTTTGCCTTCCTCTGGATTCAATACCTCTGTGGTTTACCAGTACTTTAAATAAAAGTTGCATTTTACAAAGCATTATGTAATGGTTGCAAATACTTATTCAGAGAAAGTTTCCCTAATGATAGTATTGTTAAAAAAAATGGTTCAACATTGTTTCAAATATAAGTTTTATGTAATGGTTTACAATATGTATTCATCAAAACTTCAGGAATTGTTATATTATTCTGGCATATATGATAATTAAAATAGTTAATATTGTTAAAAAAATATGGTTTACCTGTTGGTGAAATACAAGTTGAAGGTAAAAAAAAAAAAAAATGTTTATAAAAAATGTTGTATTTCTTTGTAGATAATAAAAAGGTTAAGAATGTCAGAGACTCACATTGTGTGGCAAACAGCTTTAACAGCATTACAATGTTATTGCCCATCATTTTTGACAGGCAAGTCGCTAGTTTAATTATAACTGTATGTGAGAGAGAGAGAGTGAAAAAGAGAGGCGGGATAGAGAGAGGTTGTGATGATCCTTGAGTTGAGGCTATACAAGCCCAGAGCCACCTGCTATGGACTACAGGTTATCTACCCACAAGGACTGTTGGGTTCTTTGAAATCTTGGCACCAGCACCCTGGTATCTGGCTTCTGCATCAGTCAGAGCCTTTCCGTCAGGAATCAGCATTTCCAGGAGTTCCAGTAATCTTCCTGTGGTAGTGAACAGGGCAGGGTTGAGATAGGTTCAGTATCGCAGCCACCATGAACAGAATCAGAGATACACGATTTCTATGTATCTCCAAGTGAACCGATTTATTTGTGAAAATCACAGCAGAATTTATAGCAGTTAAACACAGAGGGTGTGTACACAATGGAAGGGGGTGGCAGACAATTATATGAGATGACCCCACATGGGGTCTGGCAGTAGCTTCCTAAGATCAATAGGATCTAACCTCTAATACACAACCCTCTAGCACATATCAGATGTAATTAACTTAATATGGCAGTCTGATGTCTTACCTGCTCTCTTCCTGATGGGATAAGCTTAATCTAGCAAACAATGGAACAAAGCAGGTTTACAAATACAATAGAGGTGTCCATAAAGATAATCCAGTGGTGGAGCCAAGAAGTCTGGTGGCACAAGTGCCCAACACCATGAGAAAATGGGGTCCGTGACATTACCCCTCCTTCGAGACAGCAGTTCTGGGACTATGATCCTGATGGATGATAGGCTTTAACTGCAGCCCATTGCCAAGTCCAAGTCCCCATCCAAAGAAGAAAAAATATTGGGCCAAATATAATCACGTTAGGATATTACAGTAACATGAACAGCATGGATCAGGTAATAGCATACACGCTATTATATTTATGTTATGTTACTATTGCATGTTACTGTAATATGCAAGTAACTTTCTGTGGCTCTCACACACACCAACCTGTGCCTCTCATTGTAACGCTCTGTTTTAACCTCTCTCTATCTCACTCTCTCCTCAAGCGCTCCTATCCCTCCTATCTTTCTCACTCTCTCTCACACACACACACACACACACACATATCCGAGCAAATATTGGACCTTTTATGCCAATCATGTACCCCAATCTTTGATACCCTTGCCCAGCACACACACTAACCACATATCAGAAGTCAGTGTTTCCCTGTCAGTCACTTGTATTCTTCTCTGCCTTTCTGCCTTAGTGAGGACCTCAGTGACAGCGCTATCTACCTACCAGTTGCTGGTAAGCTGAAGGTGTGCCCTGTAAGAGGATTTGTTTGTCTACTTTATTTGATGTTATATACTATATATCCTTAGGAGCACCTTTATACATATTGGTTCTATATTATAAATACCTAAGCCACCTACCTTTATATATATATATATTTTTCTACATACACATACAAATTATGTTATGTAATGGTATTCAGAAAGGCACAAGATTGAAGATTGCATAATTGAGATACCAGAGGAAAAGAACATCATTTCACTGATACCTTCTTTAAGCATTTGGAAATATCAATGGAGATGTGTGATAAAATTAATAATAAAACAGTATAACTAATGTTAATATGTGAAAATGAGTGGCTATGTTAAGTGAATGTTTGCCCACTCAGAACATATACTGCACCCATATACTGTATTGTAAGCCATGTAGTTATGCTCCTCTGATATAAAGGATTTTAGTAACTTTGTCTCATTATGAAAACAGCTAATCCCACAACAGTAAACACTAAACTGAACTACACGTTACTTTAGTTACCTCTTAAGACGAATAAGGGATAAATGTCCATGGCCCTCATTCAATTGCGATTTGGACAATTGAATAGGGCCCTAAATAAGCACATAGCATATTTTTTTAAAGAAGTTTTTAGTTAGTGAAAACCTTGCTTTTGGATAGATTTTTACTAACTAAAAACTTCTTTAAAAAAAATATGTTATGTGCTTATTTAGAGGCCTATTCAATTGGCCAAATTGCAATTGAATGAGGGCCCATGTATGTATCTCCTATGATGTGTGTGATGCAGGAATAATCTATAAAATCAATAGCTCTCTATGCAGGAGCTTCTATGAAACAGAATATTAATCGTTTTGTCTTTACAAGTTAGCTGTTTTACAAATTAATTAACACTTTATCCCTGCATTTTTCAACATTTATAATTCCTTTTTCCATTAAAATAATATAAAATAATTCAGATGTTCTTAATTATTAAAAAATAGTTTTCACTGGCTCACATTTGCATGTTACACAATGTCACACATAGAGGACAGGTTATTTTCTAAAGGAGAGATTGTCTTTAATAATATTTTTGTCTTTATATCACCCATTTTAATTAAATAACAGGATGTAATTGTAGTGAAATACCCTATTTACTTTTTTTTAGCTGAACCTATTGTATGTACGTTAGATTTTAAGCTCAAAGAAAGTGCCCTGCATTCAAAGACAGGGCCCTTAATTGCTTTTCTTGTTCTTCCCCTAGTCTACTGAACTTCTTACCTTGCTCCACTAGACTGCCTCAAAACCTTCAAAAAAATATATCATCACTTTCAGCCTTAATATGCACCACTACATTGTATCAAATATAGTAGCATAACTGCAAATCATTCCTTCAGAATTGAAAAATTCATAATTGCTAGTTTTTAAAGCATCTCTGACGTCAGAAAAAAATGCAAATGTAATCACCATTCCTCTTTATAAAATATATTTTTGTAATGATAAAACTTCTGATTCATAATTTAGACTTTCTGTTTTCCACTATATGAGCAGCCATTTTGCTATTACAAATCCCTGTTAATAACAAGACCTTCATTTAGCTAAAACTGTAGTTGCAGATTCAAGTGATTGTATGCTGTCACTAGTGGTTGGTGACATCAATGTTGCATTAGCAATATGGACATCTTGCTATCAAGAGGGATCTGAAATAGCAAAATAGTCCAGTGTTTAGGGTTGGTGCTTTCAACTCTGCAACCTGGGTTTGAATCCAGTCAGGAAACCAAGAGGTTAAACCACCCTGAAGCCATGCTGAGTTGGGCCTGGTCAGTACTTGGATGGGAGACCACCAAGGAATACCATGATCTGTATGCTGTGGCCCACTGCAGAAGGAACTGGAAACCCACTCCAGTATCTCTGCCATGACCATGGACATAAAGATGCTCCTGGTGTGTTGCAGTCCATGAGGTCACGGAGAGTCGGACACAATTGAAAACGCAAACACACAGTTGGAAATAGAGAATGAATGAGTAGTGTTATTCCTTTATTTTAATTATGTATTATTATCAGAAAATATTTTATAATTAATGATTAATGATTATTGTATACATTCACTCAGTTTTTCTGACTTCTGTGGTCTAATTTACAATGCTTTGTAAATCTGACATCCTTTTATCTGTAGAGAAACAAGAAAAGGGTGAGGCAAAGGCACCAAAAAAACAAATACATTGAATGCAATAACATTACATCAATCTCTTTCTTGATGGCTTTCTTCAGCTGAGAGACCTTTTTTACCCACTAAAAACCATCTGGTCTTTTGAGGTCACTGAAACTGTAGAAACATTAGGCCAAATACTGTCAATTGAAAGGCAGGGGACATGGACAGCTCATGAAAAGAACAATAGAGAAGGAGGCTTGTGAAAAACAAAATTCACATGGTCAACAACCTTACAGAAGTCCTGTGATGAGGTCTCATAAAGATCTATTGTAACATTCAGTCTGAATGCTGAATGTTATAAGTACCATTATAATGATTTGTATCTGTTCTTCAAGGTGAAAGGTCAGATAGCACCTGCTGGCTCTCAATACCATTTATTATTAGGGGAACTTTTTAGAATAGTGTTGTTTTATTAGTAAAAAATAATACTTTTGTAAATAGCAGCTTCTTTGAGAAACATGGAGCAGTAACTGCAAACTAAGCAAGTTCCATAACCGTTTTGTAGATAGTTGATATTCTCTAGATGTCGTCTTTCATATAAATGAAAAAATAGGTTTAGGCTGAACTTGAATTTTAAAGAATGGGAAAAGAAAGGGAGAACAGCTATATTATGTCATAAAAGGCAATACTAAGATTGGTTCTATGTGGCAACAGGAGCAATAGGATGAGTTTTTGAAGACTTTTATTTGAGCAAAAACAAAGAATTATAGAGTGATATGAATCATTGTAGAGAGTAAATGGAGGGAGCAGTTTGTATGAATTTTATTTATTATTATTTATGTATATTGGAATAAAATACACAGAATGTTTATAAGATTAATAGACAAGGAATATTAGTGACACAATAGAAAAGAATATAGGGGATGGCTATATGGAGGAATAATAGGAGTTACATGGCACAGGATGGGTGATAGCATAGAGATCTACAGAATACGGAACAGATGTACTGAGTTTCTTTCCTCATCACTGCTGAAAGCTTTATAGCATGGAGTAAGATGCTCTCATTATAATAATCTAGTCATTTACATATTATTTAAATGGGACTATCAGAAAGTGAATTTGTGTCTTCTGTATTAGGAACATTTTCACAGAAGAGAGTACCTATACATCTATAGACTAACCAAAAAAGGTGTCTATAAGTGGATATGATTACCTTTATATATAAAGCTTTGTAAAGTTAACTTTTTGTGCCAAAAGGTTTTCAACTAACAAGAGGACATAATTTGATGTTAGAATTAAAAGATTTCACCTTAAAGAAAGAAAAGTTTCTTCACAGTAAGGGTAGTTAATCTGTGGAATTCTCTACCAAAGGAGGTGGTGACAGCAGATTCGATAGATAACTTTAAAAAGGGATTGGATATATTTCTAAATAAAAAGGGAATTCAGGATTATTCTGGTTAATTAGAGAGGGAGTATTGATCCAGGGAGGAGTCCATTCGCCAATATCTGGAGTCAGGAAGGATTTGTTTCCCCTTTTGAAACAATTGTTTTTCTTTTCTGTTTGCCTTCTTCTAGATCAATTAACAATTAATAATTAATCTGAATATGCAGATCACAGGAGATCCTAAAAGTTTGAACTTGATGGACTAAAAGTATTTTTTCAACCTCACTTACTATGTAAGCATATACAGAACTTATGAGTTTTACTTTAACGTAAATGTTAACGTTGGTATGTATCGCATATAATAGTTGCCAAACTGTGAGTTGTCGTCACCCTTGGGAGCCTTGCAAAGCGAGGTGAGCCGTTGACGCATAGAAGCCTTCCGAGCTTGGAGCACTTAGGCGATGAGCACTAAAGGCGCTCATTGTGCTGTGACGAGCAGTTGAGTCATTGAAACATGCAGGACTTGGACTGAAATGAGTGCTGAAGGCGCTCCTGCGAACTTCAAGGCTCTGAAACATGCGGCACTTAGCCTGCGAGCAGTTGAGGAACGCGGGACTTAGAAAACAAAAATAATGTAAAAAAAAAAAAAATGTACTTCGCAACAATACAACTTTAATGGCCGAACCGCGGAAATCGAAAAACAAGAAAAAAAATAAATACAAAATTAAAAAACAATGGGAGTGAGGTTGCACTCAAATTTAAGCTAAATTTACTGAGTTTCGGCATTCGAAAAAAAATGGCGTCCGACAAAAATGAAAATGAGGCTAAAGGATACCAAGGCACGCATATCATCGCCAGGCACATATGAGTTAGCCAGGAACGACCTTGGATTCTAGGGGGCTAAAAAAACGACCTCGCAAAAATACGAATTTAACGGCCGAACTTCGGAAATCGAAAAACACCAAAAACAAGAAAAAAATTATAAATAAATAAATAAAAACACACTCGCACACAGCACGGGGGGAATGCCAGGACATCTGGGAGTAAGGTTGCACGCGAATTTAAGGTGAATTTGCTGAATTTCAGAACTCGAAAATCGGCTAAGCAAGAGAAAAAATGTCGGAAGAAAAAATCTAAAATGAGGTAAAAGGAGACCAAAGTGTGCAAATCACAGCCAGGCACGTACGAGTTAGTCAGGAACGTACGAGTTACAAAATATACCATTACGACGGACGGAAAATGCTCGCGAGTCAAGTAAGACATAGAAAATCTCCGCCATTGTACAACACTAACTTGTAAATAATAACATTAAGAATCTGAAATGGCAGTTTTCCCGCCTAAACAAACGGTTTTGTCTCGCGCACGCAGCCTATTTATACTACACACTTGGCACATTGCTGACACTTTCTCTTCAGGTTATAACCAGTGACTGGACATTTTCCGCTGCTGGAAAATCAAAAGAGATTGTTAGCTCTTCAGGATATTGATTGCTGGATATTACTTATAAATAAGTAAAGTATAACCATTTATTAATTAATTAATTATTAATAAAAAATATATATAATATAAAAAAAATATATGCTAAATATCATGTTTTAAATTGCCTTCACTTTATGAGGACATAAATGCTTCGCTCTTTCAAATACATTGATTCATTAAATAATTATTCACGTATAATAATTTATTAATTACTGATTTTAAAAAAAGGGATATTTTCCACTGCACTAAAAAAAATGTATATTTCAAACTGTATTTATACATCTTTATTATGCTTAGCTCTTTCTAATACAATTATTCATTGATTAGTTTATTATTATTATTATTATTATTATTATTAGATTATTATATGGACGATATGGTGGAACAGTATAAGATAATTATGTTTTAAATATTTTAAGTGCCGTTGTTAATTTTAACATTGATAATAAATGTATTTTTAATTATTATGATTGTATCTTCCTTAAACTAAAAGTGGAAGTGTCTATCCTCTTTTTTTCTGAAACAATGATAACATGTCATGCCCTGCAATGTATTGATCGATTATTAAAAGAAGTTATGGATAATGATTTGCCATTTGGTGGAAAGGTGATGTTGTTAGGAGGTGATTTTAGGCAAGGATTACCTGTTGTGCCACATGGAAATAGGACTGACAACATCAAAAAATGGATAAAGACCAGTAAACTGTGGAAAATATTTACACACCTGAAATTAGAACTAAATATGAGAGCTGAAGGCCAAAATAAATTCAATGATTGGCTTATTCAAATTGGTGAAGAAAAATAACTAATCTACCTGATGATATCGTTGAAATTCCATCAGAAATAATTTGCAAAAAATCACTAATATCGGCAATCTTTCTCAACACGATCAATAACGAGGATAACTCAGACATTGCAAACAAAGTGATATTAACATCAAAAGATATAGATGCCTTGAATCTAAATAAGGAAATTTTTAAATTAGTCAATGCACTCACAAAATATTATTAAAGTGCAGATTCAGTTCTGGTTGATGACAAAGACAGTGAATCGAACTTTACTATGGAATTTATCAATTCTTTAACTACCTCTGGAATACCACCACATTTTTTTTGCAACTTAAAAAAGGGGCAATTGTCATGCTACTGAGAAATATGAATCCCAAAAATGGACTTTGTAATGGGACCATAATAATTTTAATTTTAAGATGTGTATCAATCAAAGAAATACTGTGGTATACTGGGTAAAATGAGTGACTCGAGTATAAGCCGAAGGTGGGAAATGTGCTGCCCCCTGTGTCCCTTTTGTGCCCTCTGTGTCCCCCTCTTGTGTCCCCCTCTCCCGTGTCTCTTCTCCCCTCTCCCTTCCCTGTGTCTCTTCCCCCCTCTCCCTTCCCTGTGTCTCTTCCCCCCTCTCCCTTCCCTGTGTCTCTTCCCCCCCTCCACATTCTCAACCTCCCTACTCAACCCCACTCCTCATCCTCAACCTCCCTCCTCAACCCCACTCCTCATCCTCAACCACCCTCCTCATCATCCCTCCTCATACTCAACCTCCCTCCTCAACCTCCCTCCTAATCCTCAACCTCCCTCCTCAACCTCCCTCCTCAACACTGCTCCTCAAACTCAACCCCCCCATCCTCAACCCCCTTCTCAACCCCCTCATTCTCAACCTCCCTCCTCAACCTCAACCCTGCCATCCTCAACCCCCTCCTCAACCTCCCTGCTCATCCTCAACCTCAATCCCCCCATCCTTAACCCCCCTCCTCAACCTCCCTCCTCATCCTCACCCTCCCTCCTCTACCTCCCTCCTCATCCTAAACCTCCCTCCTCAGCCTCCCTCCTCATCCTCAACCCCCTCCTCAACCCCCCTCCTCATCCTCATCCCCCCCATCCTCAACCTCCCTCCTCATACTCAACCCCGTCCTCAACCTCAACCCCCCATCCTCAACCCCCCTCCTCAACCTCCCTCCTCAACCTCCCTCCTCATCCTCAACCTCCCTTCTCAACCTCAACCCCCCATCCTCAACCCCCCTCCTTAACCTCCCTCTTCATCCTCAACCTCCCTCCTAATCCTCAACCTCCCTCCTCAACACCCCTCCTCAACCTCAACCCCCCCATCCTCAACCCCCTTCTCAACCTCAACCCCCTCATTCTCAACCTCCCTCCTCATCTTCAACCTCCCTCCTCAACTTCAACCCCGCCATCCTCAACCCCCACCTCAACCTCCCTCCTCATCCTCAACCCCCTCCTAAACCTCAATCCCCCCATCCTCAACCCCTACCTCCCTCCTCATCCTCAACCTCCGTCCTCCTCAACCTCCCTCCTCAACCCCCTCATCCTCAAACCCCTCCTCCTCAACTCCCTCCTCAACCCCCCTCCACAACCCCCCTCCTCAACCTACCTCCTCAACTCCCCAATCCTCATCCTCAAACCCCATCCTCAACCCCATCCTCAACCTCCCTCCTCAACCTCAACCCCCCATACTAAACCTCCCTCCTCATCCTCAACCTCCCTCCTCAACCTCAACCCCCCTCCTCAACCTCAACCCCCCGCCTCAACCTCAACCCCCTTCCTCATTCTAAACCCACCCCTCTCCCTTTCTCCTCATTTACCTGCATCTGAAGCTGCCCCGGCCTCTGCTACTTCTGCGACATGACGCGCATGTGACGTCACGGCATTAGCATATATCTCTTCCCCCCTCTCCCTTCCCTGTGTCTCTTCCCCCCTCCTCATTCTCAACCTCCCTCCTCAACCCCACTCCTCATCCTCAACCTCCCTCCTCATCATCCCTCCTCATCCTCAACCTCCCTCCTCAACCCCCTCATCCTCAACCTCCCTCCTCAACCCCCTCCTCCTAAACCCCCTCCTCAACCTCCGTCCTCAACCCCCCATCCTCATCCTCAACCCCCATCCTCAACCCCCTCCTCAACCCCCTCCTCAACCTCCCTCCTCATCCTCAACCCCCTCCTCATCCTCAACCCCCTCCTCATCCTCAACCCCCTCCTCAACCTCCCTCCTCAACCTCAACCCCACCATCCTCAACCCCTTCCTCAACCTCTCTCCTCAACCTCAACCCCCCATCCTCAACCTCCCTCCTCAACCCCCTCATCCTCAACCCCCACCTCCTCAACCCCCTCCTCAACCCCTCTCATAAACCCCCCATACTCAACCCCCTCCTCAACCTCAAACCCCTTCCTCATCCTCAACCCCCTACTCAACCTCCCTCCTCAACCTCCCTCCTCAACCACCCTCCTCAGCCTCAACCACCCTCCTCATCGTCAGCCTCCCTCCTCATCCTCAACCCCCTCCTTAACCTCCCTCCTCAACCTCAATACCCCATCCTCAACTCCCTCATCAACCTCCCTCCTCAACCTCATCCCCCATCCTCAACCCCCTCCTCAACCTCCCTCCTCATACTCAACCCCCTTCTCAACCTCAACCCCCCATCCTCAACCCCCCTCCTCAACCTCCCTCCTCAACCTCTCTCCTCATCCTCAATCTCCCTCCTCAACCTCAACCCCCATCCTCAACCCCCTCCTTAACCTCCCTCTTTCATCCTCAACCTCCCTCCTCAACACCCCTCCTCAACCTCAACCCCCCATCCTCAACCCCCTTCTCAACCCCCTCATCCTCAACCTCCCTCCTCAACCCCCTCATCCTCAAACCCCTCCTCCTCAAACCCCTCCTCCTCAACCCCCTCCTCAACCCCCCTCCTCAACCTCCGTCCTCAACCCCCCCATCCTCATCCTCAACCCCCATCCTCAACCCCCTCCTCAACCCCCTCCTCAACCTCAACCTCCCTCCTCATCCTCAACCCCCTCCTCAACCCCCCTCCTCAATTTCCCTCCTCAGCCTTCCTCCTCAGCCTCAACCTCCCTGCTCATCCTCAGCCTCCCTCCTCATCCTCAACCCCCTCCTCATCCTCAACCCCCTTCTCAACCCCCTCATCCTCAACCTCCCTCCTCAACCCCCTCATCCTCAAACCCCTCCTCCTCAACCCCCTCCTCCTCAACCCCCTCCTCAACCTCCGTCCTCAACCCCCCATCCTCATCCTCAACCCCCATCCTCAACCCCCTCCTCAACCTCCTCCTCAACCTCAACCTCCCTCCTCATCCTCAACCCCCTCCTCAACCCCCCTCCTCAACTTCCCTCCTCAGCCTTCCTCCTCAGCCTCAACCTCCCTGCTCATCCTCAGCCTCCCTCCTCATCCTCAACCCCCTCCTCATCCTCAACCCCCTCCTCAACCTCCCTCCTCAACCTCAACCCCACCATCCTCAACCCCTTCCTCAACCTCTCTCCTCAACCTCAACCCACCATCCTCAACCTCCCTCCTCAACCCCCTCATCCTCAACCCCCTCCTCCTCAACCCCTCTCATAAACCCCCCATACTCAACCCCCTCCTCAACCTCAAACCCCTTCCTCATCCTCAACCCCCTACTCAACCTCCCTCCTCAACCTCCCTCCTCAACCTCCCTCCTCAGCCTCAACCACCCTCCTCATCCTCAGCCTCCCTCCTCATCCTCAACCCCCTCCTTAACCTCCCTCCTCAACCTCAATAACCCATCCTCAACTCCCTCCTCAACCTCCCTCCTCAACCTCAACCCCCCATACTCAACCTCCCTCCTCATCCTCAACCTCCCTCCTCAACCTCACCCCCCCTCCTCAACCTCAACCCCCCTCCTCAACCTCAACCTCCTCCTCATTCTAAACCCACCCCTCTCCCTTTCTTCTCATTTACCTGCATCTGAAGCTGCCCCGGCCTCTGCTCCTTCTGCGACATGGCGCGCATGTGACGTCACGGCATTAGCATATATCTCTTCCCCCCTCTCCCTTCCCTGTGTCTCTTCCCCCCTCCTCATTCTCAACATCCCTCCTCAACCCCACTCCTCATCCTCATCATCCCTCCTCATCATCAACCTCCCTCCTCGACCCCCTCATCCTCAACCTCCCTCCTTAACCCCTCATCCTCAACCCCCTCCTCCTAACCCCCTCCTCAACCCCCCTCCTCAACCTCCGTCCTCAACCCCCCCATCCTCATCCTCAACCCCCCATCCAAAACCCCTCCTCAACCCCCTCCTCAACCTCCCTCCTCATCCTCAACCCCCTCCTCAACCTCCCTCCTCAACCCCCTCCTCAGTCTCCCTCCTCAGCAACCTCCCTCCTCATCCTCAGCCTCCCTCCTCATCCTCAACCCCCTCCTCAACCTCAACCCCCCATCCTCAACCCCCTCCTCAACCTCTCTCCTAAACCTCATCCCCCCATCCTCAACCCCGTCCTCAACCTCCCTCCTCATACTCAACCCACTCCTCATCCTCAACCTCCCTCCTCAACCTCCCTCCTCTTCCTCAACCTCCCTCCTCAACCTCAACCCCCCATCCTCAACCCCCCTCCTCATCCTCAACCCCCCTCCTCATCCTCAACCTCCCTCCTCATTCTCCCTCCTCAACCACCCTCCTCAACCTCAACCCCCCCATCCTCAACCCCATCCTAAACCTCCCTCCTCAACCTCAACCCCCCCATTCTCAACCTCCCTCCTCAACCCCACTCCTCATCCTCCCTCCTCATCATCCCTCCTCATCCTCAACCTCCCTCCTCAACCCCCTCATACTCAACCTCCCACCTCAACCCCCTCATCCACAACCTCCTCCTCCTCAACCCCCCTCCTCAACGCCCCATCCTCATCCTCAACCCCCCATCCTCAACCCCCTCCTCAACCTCCCTCCTCATCCTCAACCCCCTCCTCAACCTCCCTCCTCAGCCTCCCTCCTCATCCTCAACCTCCCTCCTCAACCCCCTCATCCTCAAACCCCTCCTCCTCAACCCCCTCCTCCTCAACCCCCTCCTCAACCCCCCTCCTCAACCTCCGTCCTCAACCCCCCCATCCTCATCCTCAACCCCCATCCTCAACACCCTCCTAAACCCCCTCCTCAACCTCAACCTCCCTCCTCATCCTCAACCCCCTCCTCAACCCCCCTCCTCAACTTCCCTCCTCAGCCTTCCTCCTCAGCCTCAACCTCCCTGCTCATCCTCAGCCTCCCTCCTCATCCTCAACCCCCTCCTCATCCTCAACCCCCTTCTCAACCCCCTCATCCTCAACCTCCCTCCTCAACCCCCTCATCCTCAAACCCCTCCTCCTCAACCCCCTCCTCCTCAACCCCCTCCTCAACCCCCCTCCTCAACCTCCGTCCTCAACCCCCCATCCTCATCCTCAACCCCCATCCTCAACCCCCTCCTCAACCCCCTCCTCAACCTCCCTCCTCATCCTCAACCCCCTCCTCAACCCCCCTCCTCAACTTCCCTCCTCAGCCTTCCTCCTCAGCCTCAACCTCCTTGCTCATCCTCAGCCTCCCTCCTCATCCTCAACCCCCTCCTCATCCTCAACCCCCCTCCTCAACCTCCCTCCTCAACCTCAACCCCACCATCCTCAACCCCTTCCTCAACCTCTCTCCTCAACCTCAACCCACCATCCTCAACCTCCCTCCTCAACCCCCTCATCCTCAACCCCCTCCTCCTCAACCCCTCTCATAAACCCCCCATACTCAACCCCCTCCTCAACCTCAAACCCCTTCCTCATCCTCAACCCCCTACTCAACCTCCCTCCTCAACCTCCCTCCTCAACCTCCCTCCTCAGCCTCAACCACCCTCCTCATCCTCAGCCTCCCTCCTCATCCTCAACCCCCTCCTTAACCTCCCTCCTCAACCTCAATACCCCATCCTCAACTCCCTCCTCAACCTCCCTCCTCAACCTCAACCCCCCCATACTCAACCTCCCTCCTCATCCTCAACCTCCCTCCTCAACCTCACCCCCCCCTCCTCAACCTCAACCCCCCTCCTCAACCTCAACCCCCTCCTCATTCTAAACCCACCCCTCTCCCTTTCTTCTCATTTACCTGCATCTGAAGCTGCCCCGGCCTCTGCTCCTTCTGCGACATGGCGCGCATGTGACGTCACGGCATTAGCATATATCTCTTCCCCCCTCTCCCTTCCCTGTGTCTCTTCCCCCCTCCTCATTCTCAACATCCCTCCTCAACCCCACTCCTCATCCTCATCATCCCTCCTCATCCTCAACCTCCCTCCTCGACCCCCTCATCCTTAACCTCCCTCCTTAACCCCTCATCCTCAACCCCCTCCTCCTAACCCCCTCCTCAACCCCCCTCCTCAACCTCCGTCCTCAACCCCCCCATCCTCATCCTCAACCCCCCATCCAAAACCCCTCCTCAACCCCCTCCTCAACCTCCCTCCTCATCCTCAACCCCCTCCTCAACCTCCCTCCTCAACCCCCTCCTCAGTCTCCCTCCTCAGCAACCTCCCTCCTCATCCTCAGCCTCCCTCCTCATCCTCAACCCCCTCCTCATCCTCAACCCCCTCCTCAACCTCCCTCCTCAACCTCAACCCCCCATCCTCAACCCCCTCCTCAACCTCTCTCCTAAACCTCATCCCCCCATCCTCAACCCCGTCCTCAACCTCCCTCCTCATACTCACCCCACTCCTCATCCTCAACCTCCCTCCTCAACCTCCCTCCTCTTCCTCAACCTCCCTCCTCAACCTCAACCCCCCATCATCAACCACCCTCCTCATCCTCAACCCCCCTCCTCATCCTCAACCTCCCTCCTCATTCTCCCTCCTCAACCACCCTCCTCAACCTCAACCCCCCCATCCTCAACCCCATCCTAAACCTCCCTCCTCAGCCTCAACCCCCCCATTCTCAACCTTCCTCCTCAACCCCACTCCTCATCCTCCCTCCTCATCATCCCTCCTCATCCTCAACCTCCCTCCTCAACCCCCTCATACTCAACCTCCCACCTCAACCCCCTCATCCACAACCTCCTCCTCCTCAACCCCCCTCCTCAACGCCCCATCCTCATCCTCAACCCCCCATCCTCAACCCCCTCCTCAACCTCCCTCCTCATCCTCAACCCCCTCCTCAACCTCCTTCCTCAGCCTCCCTCCTCAGCCTCAACCTCCCTCCTCAACCCCCTCATCCTCAACCCCCTCCTCCTCAACGCACTCCTCCTCAACCCCCCTCCTCAACGTCCCTCCTCAACCCCCTCATCCACAACCCCCTCCTCCTCAACCCCCTCCTCAACCCCCCTCCTCAACGCCCCCATCCTCATCCTCAACCCCCCATCCTCAACCCCCTCCTCAACCTCCCTCCTCATCCTCAACCCCCTCCTTAACCTCCCTCCTCATCCTCCCTCCTCAGCCTCCCTCCTCAGCCTCAACCTCCCTCCTCAACCCCCTCCTCCTCAACCCCCTCCTCCTCAACCCCCCTCCTCAACCTCCATCCTCAACCCCCCATCCTCATCCTCAACCCCCCATCCTCAAGCCCCTCCTCAACCCCCTCTTCAACCTCAACCTCCCTCCTCATCCTCAACCCCCTCCTCAACCTTCCTCCTCATACTCAACCCCCTCCCCAACCTCAACCCCCATCCTCAACCCCTCTCCTCAACCTCCCTCCTCATCCTCAACCTCCCTCCTCAACCTCCCTCCTCAACCTCAACCCCGCATCCTTAAGCCCCCTCCTCATCCTCAACCTCCCTCCTCAACCTCCCTCCTCAACCTCAACCCCCCCATCCTCAACCTCCCTCCACAACCTCAACCCCCCAATTCTCAACCTCCCTCCTCAACCCCACTCCTCATCCTCAACCTCCCTCCTCATCATCCCTCCTCATCCTCAACCTCCCTCCTCAACCCCCTCTTCTACCCCCCTCCTCAACCCCCTCATCCTCAACCTCCTCCTTCTCAACCCCCTCCTCCTCAACCCCCTCCTCAACCCCCCTCCTCAACCTCCATCCTCAACGCCCCCATCCTCATACTCAACCCCCCATCCTCAACCCCCTCCTCAACCCCCTCATCAACCTCCCTCCTCATCCTCAACCCCCTCCTCAACCTCCCTCCTCAACCTCCCTCCTCAGCCTCCCTCCTCAACCTCAACCTCCCTCCTCATCCTCAGCCTCCCTCCTCATCCTCAACCCTCTCCTCAACCTCCCCCCTCATACTCAACCCCCTCCACAACCTCAACCCCCATCCTTAACCCACCTCCTCAACCTCCCTCCTC
Organism: Discoglossus pictus; assembly: GCA_027410445.1. NCBI lineage: Eukaryota > Metazoa > Chordata > Amphibia > Anura > Alytidae > Discoglossus > Discoglossus pictus. The sequence goes on from CM050169.1 coordinate 85,091,080, forward strand.
ATCCTCAACCTCCCTCGTCAACCTCCGTCCTCTTCCTCAACCTCCCTCCTCAACCTAAAGCCCCCCATCCTCAACCCCCCTCCTCAACCCCTCTCCTCATCCTCAACCTCCCTCCTCAACCTCCCTCCTCAACCTCAACCCCCCCATCCTCAACCCCCTCCTCAACCTCCCTCCTCAACTTCAAGCCCCCCATTCTCAACCTCCCTCCTCATCCTCAACCTCCCTCCTCATCCTCAACCTCCCTCCTCACCCACAACACACCCCATCCTTAACCCCCTCCTCAATGTGCTGCCCCCTGTGTCTGTTTTGTGCCCTCTGAGTCCCCCTCTTGTGTTCTCCTCTCTCTCCCATGTCTCTTCTCCCCTCTACCTTCTCTGTGTCTCTTCCCCCCTCTCCCTTCCCTGTGTCTCTTACCCCCTCCACATTATCAACCTCCCTCCTCAACCCCACTCCTCATCCTCAACCTCCCTCCTCAACCCCACTCCTCAACCTCCCTCCTCATCATCCCTCCTCATGCTCAACCTCCCTCCTCATCCCTCCTCATCCTCAACCTCCCTCCTCAACCCCCTCATCCTCAATCCACTCCTCCTCAACCCCCTCCTCAACCCCCCTCCTCAACCTCCCTCCTCAACCCCTCCATCTTCATCCTCAACACCACATCCTCAACCCCCTCCTCAACCTCCCTCCTCAACCTCAAACCCCATCCTCAACCTCCCTCCTCATCCTCAACCTCCCTCCTCAACCTCAACCCCCCTCCTCAACCTCAACCCCCCTCCTCAACCTCAAACCCCCTCCTCATTCTAAACCCACCCCTCTCCCTTTCTCCTCATTTACCTGCATCTGAAGCTGCCCCGGCCTCTGCTCCTTCCGCGACATGGTGCGCATGTGACGTCACGGCATTAGCATATATCTCTTCACCCCTCTCCTTTCCCTGTGTCTCTTCCCCTGCTCCTCATTCTCAACCTCCCTCCTCAACCCCACTCCTCATCCTCAACCTCCCTCCTCAACCCCCTCATCTTCAACCTCCCTCCTCAACCCCCTCATCCTCAACCCCCTCCTCCTCAACCCCCTCCTCAACCCCCCTCCTCAACCTCCGTCCTCAACCCCCCATCCTCATCCTCAACCCCCCATCCTCATCATCCCTCCTCATCCTCAACCTCCCTCCTCAACCTCCTCATCCTCAACCTCCCTCGTCAACCCCCTCATCCAAAAGCCCCTCCTCAACGCCCCCATCCTCATCCTCAACCCCCCATCCTCAGCCCCCACCTCAACCTCCCTCCTCATCCTCAACCCCCTCCTCAACCTCCCTCCTCAACCTCTCTCCTCAGCCTCCCTCCTCAGCCTCAACCTCCCTCCTCATCCTCAGCCTCCCTCCTCATCCTCAACCCCCTCCTCAACCTCCCTCCTCAACCTCAGCCCCCCATCCTCAACCCCCTCCTCAACCTCTCTCCTCAACCTCAACCCCCCATCCTCAACCCCCTCCTCAACCTCCCTCCTCATACTCAACCCCCTCCCCAACCTCAACCTGCATCCTCAAGCCACCTCCTCAACCTCCCTCCTCATCCTCAACCTCCCTCCTCAACCTACCTCCTCTTCCTCAACCTCCCTCCTCAACCTCAACCCCCCCATCCTCAGACCCCCTCCTCAACCCCCCTCCTCATCCTCCCTCCTCAACCTCCCTCCTCAACCTCAACCCCCCATCCTCAACCCCCTCCTCCACCTCCCTCCTCAACCTCAACCCCCCCATCCTCAACCCCCTCCTCAATGTGCTGCCCCCTTTGTCCATTTTGTGCCCTCTGAGTTCCCCTCTTGTGTCCCCCTCTCTCTCCCGTGTCTTTTCTCCCCTATCCATTCCCTGTGTATCTTCCCCCCTCTCCCTTCCCTGTGTCTCTTACCCCCTCTCCCTTCCCTGTGTCTCTTACCCCCTCTCCCTTCCCTGTGTCTCTTCCCCCCTCCACATTATCAACCTCCCTCCTCAACCCCACTCCTGATCCTCAACCTCCCTCCTCAACCCCACTCCTCATGCTCAACCTCCCTCCTCATCATCCCTCCTCATCCTCAACCTCCCTCCTCAACCCCCTCTTCAACCTCAACCTCCCTCCCCAACCTCAACCCCCATCCTCAACCCCAGTCCTCAACCTCCCTCCTCAACCTCCCTCCTCATCCTCAACCTCCCTCCTCAACCTCCATCCTCAACCTCAACCTCCCTCCTCAACCTCAACCCCCCCATCCTCAACCCCCCTCCTCATCCTCATCAACCCTCCTCAACCTCCCTCCTCAACCTCCCTCCTCAACCTCCCTCCTCAACCTCAACCCCCCATCCTCAACCTCCCTCCACAACCTCAACCCCCCAATTCTCAACCCCCCTCCTCAACCTCCGTCCTCGAACCCCATCCTCAACCCCCCATCCTCAAGCCCCTCCTCAACCCCCTCTTCAACCTCAACCTCCCTCTTCATCCTCAACCCCCTCCTCAACCTCCCTACTCATACTCAACCCCCTCCCCAACCTCAACCCCCATCCTCAACCCCCCTCCTCAACCTCCCTCCTCATCCTCAACCTCCCTCCTCAACCTCCCTCCTCTTCCTCAACCTCCCTCCTCAACCTCAACCCCCCCATCCTCAACCCCCCTCCTCATCCTCAACCTCCCTCCTCAACCTCAACCCCCCCATCCTCAACCTCCCTCCACAACCTCAACCCCCCAATTCTCATCCTCCCTCCTCAACCCCACTCCTCATCCTCAACCTCCCTCCTCATCATCCCTCCTCATCCTCAACCTCCCTCCTCAACCCCCTCTTCTACCCCCCTCCTCAACCTCCATCCTCAACGCCCCCATCCTCATCCTCAACCCCCCCTCCTCAACCTCCCTCCTCATCCTCAACCCCCTCCTCAACCTCCCTCCTCAACCTCCCTCCTCAGCCTCCCTCCTCAACCTCAACCTCCCTCCTCATCCTCAGCCTCCCTCCTCATCCTCAACCCCCTCCTCAACCCCCTCCTCAACCTCAACCCCCCCATCCTCAACCCCCTCCTCAACCTCTCTCCTCAACCTCAACCCCCCATCCTCATGCCCGTCCTCAACCTCCCTCCTCATACTCAACCCCCTCCCCAACCTCAACCCCCATCCTCAACCCACCTCCTCAACCTCCCTCCTCATCCTCAACCTCCCTCCTCAACCTCCCTCCTCTTCCTCAACCTCCCTCCTCAACCTCAACCCCCCCATCCTCAACCCCCCTCCTCAACCCCCCTCCTCATCCTCAACCTCCCTCCTCAACCTCCCTCCTCAACCTCAACCCCCCATCCTCAACCCCCTTCTCAACCTCCCTCCTCAACTTCAAACCCCCATTCTCAACCTCCCTCTTCATCCTCAACCTCCCTCCTCAACCTCCCTCCTCATCCTCAACCTCCCTCCTCATCCTCAACCCCCCCATCCTCAACCCCCTCCTCAATGTGCTGCCCCCTGTGTCCATTTTGTGCCCTCTGAGTCCCCCTCTTGTGTCCCCCTCTCTCCCGTGTCTCTTCTCCCCTCTCCCTTCCCTGTGTCTCTTCCCCCATCTCCCTTCCCTGTGTCTCTTCCCCCTCTCCCTTCCCTGTGTCTCTTCCCCCCCTCCACATTCTCAACCTCCTTCCTCAACCCCACTCCTCATCCTCAACCTCCCTCCTCAACCCCACTCCTCATCCTCAACCTCCCTCCTCATCATCCCTCCTCATGCTCAACCTCCCTCCTCAACCCCCTCATCCTCAACCTCCCTCCTCAACCCCCTCATCCTCCGAAGGGGCCCTTTTTAGCCTTAAAAAATGGGCTGAAAAACTCGGCTTATACTCGAGTATATACAGTAAGTAATAACACTGCTAGGAGGGATAAATCTAATGTTATAAGAACATTACATTTACTTACTTTCCTTGTTGTCTATATGCATTGAGTAATACATACTCCCCATCTGCCCACACTTTTAAGGAATAGTGCCACTTTTATGAGGAACCCTCCTGTCCCTCTAAGTCTTCCAAATGTGTTTTAAAGTAAAATCCCACATTTAAGAATAAACCCTGTTTTCCAGCATTGACCATGTCCCACTTTCTCTAGTTCCTCCTGTTATTTTCTTACAAAGCTTAGGAAAATATAGGAATATAGGCAGAAATATGCCTATATGGGTGAATATTAGGCATATATGTAAAACACATGTAAGTCAAAAAAGTGGTAACATTACCTAATTGTTGTTGATTAGTTGCTCAGTCGTGTCCGACTCTCCATGACCCTATGGACCACAGCACGCTAGGTATATCTACCTGTCACTGCCTCTCTGAGCTGGATTAAGTACTAATTTATTGGATCTTTTCGCAGTCCAATGGATTCTAAGAAGTTTTCGCAATTCAAAGGTATCAGTTCTATGGCGCTCAGACTTCTTTATGGTCCAGCTCTCACATCCGTATGTTACTACTGGGAATACCATAGTTCTAACTATGCAGACCTTTGTTGATAGTGTAATGTCTTTACTTTTTAATAGCTTGTCCAGACTTGCCATAGCTTTCCTCCCCAGAAGCAAACGTCTTTTAATTTCATGGCTACAGTCACCATCTGAAGAGATGTTGGATCCCAGGAAAATACAATCTGTCACTGCCTCTACTACTTCCCCATCTATTTTCCAGGTACTGATATTGCCGTTTGCCATGATCTTTGTCTTTTTAATGTTGAGCAGCAGGCCAGCTTTTGCACTTTCTTATTTTATTTGTAATAATAGGTTCTTTAGTTCCTTCCCACTTTCATCCATCAAAGTAGTATCTTTGGCGTATCTGAGATTGTTGATGTTTCTTCCAGCAATATTGATTCCAGCTTTGGACTCATTCAGCCCTGCTTCACGCATAATGTACTCTGCGTATAAGTTGAATAAAATCTGTTATTACTTCCACTGCATATTCACAAGGGATATTGTTTATTTCTTATCTGCTTGGTCTGATGATTTTCCCTCTTTTCTTCAGTTTAATTCTGAACTTTGCACTAAGAAGTTCGTGGTCTGAGCTGCAGTCTTGTTTTTGCTAACTGTATAGAGCTCCTCCATCTCTGGCTACAAAGTATATAGTAAATCTGATTTCTATATTGTCCATCTGGTGATGCCCATGTATAGAGGAGTCATCTCGAAGGCTGTTGGAAGAGGGTGTTTGTTATGACCAGAGAATTATCTTGACAGAATTCTACTAATCTCTGACCTGCCATCATTCTGAACTCCAAGGACAAACTTGCCAGTTGTTCCAGTTGTCTTTTGGTTTCCTACTTTAGCATTCCAGTCTCCTAGAATGACATTAAAAAATATGTTATATGAAACGCCACTTACCACATTAGTCCAATCTGAGTATGTTCCATTTATAAAAACCCTTAGCTTCCTGTCTTTTAGCCAGCTCTCAATCAACGAGCAGGTATTTACTGCAATTCTTGTATCCCTTTGTTTACACAATAGTGTTCCATGTGGCACTGTATAAAAAGCCTTTAAAATCCAAAAAGATTACATCAACTGAGTTGCCCAGATCCAAGTTCCTAATAACCTCCTTATAAAAACGAATTAAATTTGTTTGACATGACCTATCCCTCATAAATCCGTGTTGACTCTTACTTCTAATCCTATTTAAATATACATATTATTGTATACTATCCCTTTATTAACCCTTCTAAAAGCTTCCCAACTACAAATGTGAGGCTGACAGGTCTATAATTCCCAGGATTTGCTATTGCTCCCTTTATAAATATAGGTATAACACCTGCATCTGGCAGCAACCATGTGGTGTGCGAGTCTTGAAAAATTAGATATAATTGTTTAGCTATTGCAGAACCCAGTTCCCTCAGTACCCTCGGATTCCATCAGGACCTTGGGCTTTATTAACATTTATTTTTTCCAACCTTTTGGTTTTTGTCCTGCGTTACCCAATTATTTAGTGAAGGTAGTTTACCCTCCCTTGTGTATACTGAAGAAAATACAATTTTTGGCTCATCTGCCTTTTCCTGCTCACTATTTATCAGTTGGGCTGTTTCACATTGCAATGTTCCAATAGCTTCCGTGCTGACCTTTTTCCCATTTATATATTCAAAAAATATTTTAGGGTTTTTCTTATTCTCCTTTGCAACTAAGTCGATGTGTATGTATTGGAATGTTGTCCATTTATTTTCATTATTTTTACCGGTAAGTTCTTTATCCCAGTCTATATGTTGCATTGTTGCCCTTAGCCCATTAAAATGTGCCCTTTTCAAATTTATAGTTTTTGTTGATCCCTTACAAATTTGTTTGTTTTTTATTCGATCTCAGATGAGACTGCATTGTGATCACTATTCCCCAAGGGTTTCCGTATTTTGATATTTGATATTAAATCAATTTTATTTGTGATGACTAAATTCAAGAGAGCCTCATTTCTAGTAGGCTCTTGTGTAACTTGGGTCAAATAATGATCCCTGAGTGCACTCAAGAATCTTCCCTTATCTGAACTGTTTGTCTCATTTATCCAGTTAATTTCAGGATATAAAATCTCCCATTATTAGAACTTGACTATGCTTAGCTGCATTTTCAATCTGTAGCAATAATTGTGATTCTTCACCTTCAACTATATTTGTGGATTTATAGCATATTTCTACCGATAGGTTTTTAGGATTTGTACCTCCACTATTTAACTCAACCCACAAGAATTCAACATTATCCCTCCTCCTTTTCTACCATTACCCCATAAATAGGCTATAACCATCCAGATTAACTGTCAAGTCATGAGATTCATCCCACCATGTTTCAGTAATGCCTATCAAGTCCCATTTTTCATAGTTTCATAGTAACATAGTATTTAAGTTTGAATAAAGTATTTTAGCCCATCAAGTTCAACCTTTTTATATCTCTTCTAATCCTTTAAATATGGGGATTATTTGTTAATAATTGTTAATTGATTTAGAGGAAAACAAACAAAATAAAAACCCAATAATTCTAGCTTGCCCATTTTACATAGTTACATAGTTACATAGTAATTAAAGTTGAAAAAAGACTTTCAGTCCATCAAGTTCAACCTGTTAAGATCTCCTCTGATCTGCAATATGCGGATTAGTTATTAATTAAATTATTGATTAAATAATTATTAATAGTATAGTATTGGAGGATGAATAAAGAGTTAGTCCATCAAGTTCAACCTTTTTAGATCTCTATTGATCTTTTTAATTTGGACTATTTATTATTAATGTTAATTGATCCAGAGGAAGGCAAACATAAAAAAAAAAACATTGAAACTTTGCCAATTGTCTCATAAGGGGAAAAAAAAGCAAAATTCCTTCCTGACCCCAGAAACTGGCGATCAAATTTCTCCCTGGATCAATATTCCTTGCTAGTTATCTAGGATAGCCTTGAATGCCCTCTTTATTCAGAAATATATCTAACCCTTTTTTGAAGTTGTCTATCGAATTCGCTGTCACCACCTCCTTTGGTTTTCCTCTAACCTCAACGGATGTCCTCTTGTCAGTTGAAAATCTCTTGCTACAAAAAGTTCACTTGACAAAGCCTTATATTGACCCTGGATGTATTTATATAACGTAATCATATCTCCTCTTAGACGCCTTTTTTCTAGCGAAAATAAGTTTAATTTTGCTAGTCTTTCTTCATAACTTAGCCCCTCCATTCCCCTTATTAGTTTTGTAGCCCTTCTCTGTACTTTTTCCAGCTCTAAAATGTCTTTTTTATGAGGTGGTGCCCAAAATTGTACTCCATATGCCAAATGAGGGCATACTAGAGATTTGTATAGTGGCAGAATTATATCTTCTTCCCTGGCTTCTATACCCTTCCTAATACATGCTAATATTTTATTTGCCTTTGCAGCCGCTGCTTGGCTTTGAGCGCTGTTACCTAGGTGGTTGTCCACTAGTACTCCCAAATCCCTTTCAATATCTGATACCCCTAGATTTGCTCCATTAAGATTATAGATTGCTTGGCTATTGTTCCTTCCCAAATGCATAACCTTACATTTATTTGTATTAAATCTCATCTGCCATTTAGCCGCCCATTTCTCTAATTTATGCAAATCCTTTTGTAGGGAAAGTACATCATTATCTGATTTTATTACCTTGCACAACTTAGTGTCATCAGCAAAAATGGAGACACTACATTCGAGTCCTACTTCAATGTCATTAATAAATATGTTAAAAAGGAGAGGACCCAATACTGAGCCCTGAGGAACCCCACTTATCACATTAGACCAATCGGAGTATGTTCCATTTACAACAACCCTTTGCTTCCTGTCTTTTAGCCAGCTCTCGATCCATGAGCAGATATTTACTGCAATTCCTGTATCCCTTAGTTTGCTCACTAGTCTTCCATGTGGCACTGTATCAAATGCCTTTGAAAAATCTAAAAAGACTACATCCACTGAGTTGCCCTGATCCAAGTTCCTACTAACCTCCTCATAAAAACTAATTAGATTGGTCTGACACGACCTTTCCTTCATAAATCCATGTTGACTGCTACCTATGATCCTGTTCAAATAGACATATTCTTGTATTCTGTCCCTTATTAACCCTACTAAAAGCTTCCCAACTACAGAAGTGAGGCTCACTGGTCTATAATTCCCCGGATTTGCTCTAGATCCCTTCTTAAATATTTTCCCTGATAAGTTTCTGGCATTAGCAATAATACACCTTATGTTGCTATGACTCTTGAAGTGCTTGCCACTGTATTTGAGTTACTTAGCAATACCTCCCTATTATCTATATATTATCTATAGTAACCCTCCCTATTTCTCCTCCCCATGGGCAAATCATTCATCCCTCCCCCCCTCTACACTTTCAACCCCATTACTATCATCTGGTCCCTCCCCACCATGTACTAGTTTAAAAAATCCCCCAGCAGTTCTACCATTTTTTCCCCCTAGCACACAAGCTTCATCATATTAAGGTGCAATCTATCACTGCTATAGAGATTTTACCCAAGTGAGAAGTCAGCATAGTGCTCTAAAAACCCAAACCCCTCCTTAATGCACCACTTTTTTAGCCACACATTAACCTCCCTAAGCTATTATTTCCCTGGTCCCTAAAATCATTATTTAGGACACATCTTCCACTTACTTTGTCATTTGTACAAATATGTTTGTACAACATGCCGAGCCCGAGCACCCGGGAGTCAGCTAACTGTTCGGTTGCTGGGATCTGGGTGACAAATTACCCTATCTGCCTTCCTAATAATAGAGTCCCCTACCACTAAAACCTGCTTAATGTGCCCTCCCTCTCCTCCAGTAGAACTGTTTCCCTGGCTGTTAGAGGAAACAACTCTATTTGGCATTGCCATTCTTGAATGGGCACCCCCAACAGCTTACCTCAATCTGGCAAATCTGTTGGTGCTTGCCAACTCAGAACTGGCCTGTCTCCTCCTCCTGTTCTCCCTGCTTCCCCTTGTAACTGTAACCCAGGTACCTGCCTGGACATCCTCACTAGTCCCAGTTCCATCCTCCATGCTAGGCCCAGCTAAACTGTGCTCAGTGAGCAGAAACTACATTTCCAGTGGAGCAATATCAAGAAATGTTGCAATTTTCCTTTCCAGTTCTCCAATTTGAGCTTCCAGAGAGACGACATGCTATATATACTGTATATACAGTATCTCACACAAGTGAGTACACCCCTCACATTTTTGTAAATATTTTATTATATCATTTCATGTGACAACGCTTGCTACAATGTAAAATAATAAGTGTACAGCTTGTATAACAGTGTAAATTTGCTGACCCCTCAAAATAACTCAATACACAACCACTAACGTCTCAACCGTTGGCAACAAAAGTGAGTACACCCAAATTGGGCCCAAAGTGTCAATATTTTGTGTGGCCACTATTATTTTCATTATGGGGATGGAGTTCACCAGAGTTTCACTGGTTGCCACTGGAGTCCTCTTCCACTCCTCCATGATGACATCACGGAGCTCCTATCACTATGCCCTCAATCTTGCCAAACAGAGCTACTACTCATCATTAATATCAAATTTGGCCTCCAACCCCAAACATTTGTTCTCCACTCTTAACACTCTCCTCTGCCCTCCCCCACCTCCTGCCCCCTCCTCTCTTACAGCTGAAGACTTTGCTAGATACTTTAATAGTAAAATTGAAAATATTCATAATGAACTCTCCTCTCAACGCGCCCATATCACACCTTCTCCTCAAAATACAAACAGCAGTCTGCCTTCACCCTTTCCCAAACCTATAGCCACTATAAACTCCTTTAACCCTGTAACTGAGGATGAAGTTGCTAACCTTCTATCAACCTCTCGTCTCACAACTTGTCCACATGATCCTATTCCATCACAGCTGATCCCCCCCCTCTCTACCACACTTATCCCAGCTCTCACACATCTATTCAACCTTTCCTTAGACACTGGCAAGTTTCCATCTCCTTTGAAACAAGCCACAATCACACCCATTCTTAAGAAACCCACATCTGATCCAGCTTCTCCATCTAATTACCGCCCTATCTCTCTACTTCGCCTTGGCTTCTAAACTACTTGAGCGTGTCGTCTACACTCGCCTTACACAATTCATTTCCTCCAACTCCCTCCTTGATCCCTTCCAGTCTGGCTTTCGGCCCCAACACTCTACAGAGACAGCTCTCACAAAAGTTACTAATGACCTGCTCAACTCCAAATCAAAGGGTCATTTCTCTAATTCTCCTGGATCTCTCTGCTGCCTTTGACACAGTTGATCATCCTCTTCTTATCCAAATTCTCCACTCTCTTGGCATCCGTGACACTGCTCTCTCTTGGTTCACATCTTATCTAGAAAATCGAACATTTAGTGTCTCCTTCTCTGGCACCTCTTCATCTCCTCGCCCTCTAACTGTCGGTGTACCCCAAGGCTCAGTCCTAGGCCCCCTCCTTTTCTCCATCTATACATCCTCCCTTGGTGCCCTTATACAATCTTTTGGATTTCAGTATCATCTATATGCTGATGACACCCAAATCTACATCTCTGCACCTGAACTATCCCCCTCTCTGCTAGCTCATGTTGCTAATTGCCTCTCGAGCATATCCTCCTGGATGTCTGCCCGTCAACTCAAACTCAACATGTCTAAGACAGAGCTCCTTATCTTTCCACCCTCTACTACAGCTTTCACTCCGCAAATATCTCTCACTGTTGACAATGCCATCATCACTCCCACCTCTCAGGCCCGCTGTCTTGGGGTCCTACTGGACCCTTCCCTCTCTTTCATTCCCCACATCCAATCACTCACAAAATCTTGTCACTTTCACCTAAAAAACATATCCAAAATACGCCACTACCTCACACAAGACACAACTAAAATTCTTATTCACGCTCTTATCATATCTCGCCTCGATTACTGCAACACTCTTCTTGCTGGCCTTCCTATCACCCGTCTGTCTCCACTCCAATCCATTTTGAATGCATCCGCTAGACTCATCTACCATACTAAACGATCAGTGTCTGCAGCACCTCTCTGTCAGGCACTCCACTGGCTTCCCATAGCATCTAGAATACAATTCAAAATCATGACCCTAACATATAAAGCCCTCCACAATAGTGCACCCTCCTACATCTCTGCTCTCATCCAAAAATACACTCCCACCCGCCCTCTTCGCTCTGCTAATGACCTTCTTCTCTTCTCCTCTCTCATCACCTCCTCTCATTCCCGGCTTCAAGACTTTTCACGTGCTGCCCCTATTCTTTGGAACTCTTTACCTCGCACCACCAGACTATCTTCCTGCCTCAGATCCTTCAAAATCTCTTTAAAAACACATCTATTCAAAAAAGCCTATCATCTTTAGCCTCTTCATTCACTATGCATCTCTCACTCTCCTGTACCTTACCCACACCCTTTAGAATGTAAGTTTGCAAGTTTCAATCTTGTGAGGTGCTTTAGGGAAAGCACAGTGTATATCAGATTGAAAGCTCAATAACAGGGTCTTCCATTATTTTCATTGTGGGGCATTGTTTATACTTGTACCTAACCCCTGTATTGCGCTGCGGAATATGTTGGCGCGTTATAAATAAAGTATAATAATAATAATAATGTTAGAGACCTTGCACTACGCCATCTTCCATTTGAAGATGCCCCACAGATGCTTAATAGGGTTTAGGTCTAGCGACAAGCTTGACTTTTCCATCACCTTCACCTTCAGCTTCTTTAGCATTGCAGTTGTCTTTTTTGAGGTGTGTTTGGGGTCGTTATCATGCGGCCTAATCTCAGAAGGGAGGGGATCATGCTTTGCTTCAGTATGTCATAGTACATGTTGGCATTCATGGTTCAATTAACAGGCCAAGGCCATGACACTCCCACCACCATGCTTGACTGTAGACAAGACACACTTGTCTTTTTACTCTTCAACTGGTTGCCGCCACAAACGCTTGACACCCCACCCCTTCAACCTCTGCAGCAATGCTGGCAGCACTCCTACGTCTATTTCCCAAAGACAACCTCTTGATATGGCGCTGAGCATGTGTACTCAACTTCTTTGGTCAACCATGGCGAGGCCTGTTCTGCGTGGTACATGTCCTCTGAAACCGCTCTAAGGTCTTTTCCACCAGGCTGCAGCTCAGTTTCAGGGTCTTGGCAATCTTCTTATAGCCTATGCCATCTTTATGTATAGCAACAATATTTTTTTTCAGATCCTCAGAGAGTTCTTTCCCATGAGGTGCCATGTTGAACTTCCAGTGACCATTATGAGAGAGTGTGAGATTGCTAACACTAAATTTAACACAACCGGCTCCCCATTCACACGAGTAACACGAGAAAATGTCTAATTGGGCCCAATTTGGACATTTCCACTTAGGGGTGTACTCACTTTTGTTTCCAACGGTTTAGACATTAATGGCTGTGTGTTGAGTTATTTTAAGGGGACAGCAAATTTACACTGTTATAGAGGCTGTACACTTACTACTTTACATTACAGCAGAGTGTCATTTCTTCAGTGTTGTCACATGAAAAGATATAATAAAATATTTAAAAAATGTATAGTATTTGAGGTTGAATAAAGACTGTTAGTCCATCAAGTTCAACCTTTTTAGTTATCTATTGATCTTTTTAATATGTGGACTATTTGTTATTAATTGAAAAAAAAAAAACATTGAAACTTTGCCAATTGTCTCATAAGGGAAAAAAAAAGCAAAATTCCTTCCTGTCCCCAGAAACTGGCGATCATATTTCTCTCTGGATCAATATTCCTTTGCTAGTTATCTAGGATAACCTTGAATGCCCTCTTTATTCAAAAATATATCTAACCCCTTTTTGAAGTTATCTATCGAATTCGCTGTCACCACCTTCTTTGGTAGAGAATTCCACAGTTTAACCACCCTAACTGTGAAGAACCCTTTTCTTTGTTTAAGGTGAAATATTTTTTCCTCTAACCTCAAGGGATGTCCTCTTGTCAGTTGAAAATCTCTTGCTATAAAAAGTTCACTTGACAAAGCATTTTATTGACCCTGGATGTATTTAAATAAGGTAATCATATTCCCTTGCAGACAACTTTTTTCTAGCGAAAATAAGTTTAATTTGGTTAGTCTTTCTTCATAACTTAGCCCCTCCATTCCCCTTATTAGTTTTGTTGCCCTTCTCTGTACTTTTTCCAGCTCTAAAATGTCCTTTTTATGAAGTGGTGCCCAAAATTGTACTCCGTATTCCAAATGATGGTGTACTAGAGATTTGTATAGTGGCAGAATTATATTTGCTTCGCTTGCATCTATACCCTTCTTAATACATGCTAATATTTTACTTGCCTTTGCAGCTGCTGCTTGGAGCAAATATCTGATACCCCTAGTTTTGCACCATTAAGAATATAACTTGCATGGCTCTTTTTCCTTCCCAAATGCATAACCTTACATTTATTTGTATTAAATCTCATCTGCCATTTAGCCGCCCATTTCTCTATTTTATGCAAATCCCATTGTAGGGAAAGTACATCATTATCTGATTTAATTACCTTGCACATCTTTGTCTCATCAGCAAAAATGGAGACACTACTTTCGAGTCCTACTTCTACGTCATTAATAAATATGTTAAAAGGAGAGGACCTAATACTGAACCTTGAGGAACCCCACTTACCATATTAGTCCAAATCGGAGTATGTTCCATTTACAATAACCCTTTGCTTCCTGTCTTTTAGCCAGCTCTCGATCCATGAGCAGATATTTACTGCAATTCCTGTATCCCTTAATTTGATCAAAAGTCTCCCATGAGGCACTATATCAAAAGCCTTTGCAAAATACAAAAATACTACATTCACTGAGTTGCCCTGATCCAAGTTCCTACTAACCTCCTCATAGAAACTAATTAGATTGGTCTGACATGACCTATCCTTCATAAATCTGTGTTGACTGCTATCTATTATCTTGTTCAAATAGACATATTCTTGTATTCTGTCCCTTATTAACCCTTCTAAAAGCTTTCCCAACTACATATGTGAGGCTCACTGGTCTATAATTCCCCAGATTTAGGTATCACCTCTGCTTTTTTTCAGTCATCTGGTAGAGACCCTGTGGTGAGAGTGTCTTGAAAGATTAGATATAATGGTTTGGCTATTACAGAACCCAGCTTAAATGTATTCCATCAAGACCTGGGGCTTTATTAACATTTATTTTCTTCAATCTCTTTTGGATTTCTTCCTGTGTTAACCAATTATTTAGTGATGGTAGTGTAGCCCCAATTTGTTGCGATGTCCAAATCACTGGTATCTCCCTTGTGTATACCGACGAAAATAACCTATTTAGCCCATCTGCCTTTTCCTGGTCACTAATTATCAGACTGCCTGTGTCACATTGTAATGTTCCTATAGCTTCCTTCCTCGCCTTCTTCCCATTAATATATTAAAAAAATATTTTAGGGTTAGTCTTACTTTCCTTTGCAACTGACTTCTCATTTTCTATTTTAGCCAGTCTAATAGCCCTTTTGCAAGCCTTGTTGATTTCCTTATAGTCACATAAAGCTGCCTCTGGTCCCTCCTACTTTTATAATTTAAATGCATGTTTCTTTTTCTTTATCATGATCTTTAAGTCATTGTTAAGCCACATGGGATGTGATTTACTCCTATTTATTTTATTTCCACATGGTACATGCCGATGATGCTTATTTAGTAAGGGTTTGAATGTTGTCCATTTATTTTCAGTATTTTTCCCTGTAAGTTCTTTGTCCCAGTTTATATGTAGTATTGCTGCCCTTAGCCCATTAAAGTTAGCCCTTTTAAAATTTTGAGTTTTAGTTGGCCCCTTACAACTCTGTTTTTTGTATTCAATCTCAAATGAGACTGTGTTGTGATCACTGTTCCCCAAGGGGTATACTCACTTTTGTGAGATACTGTATATATATTTTTTTATTTTTCCTTTTGAACCTATTTTTTAACTCCCTCCTTTTATTTAAACTCATACACATGCACAATAACTACAAGCTCCCAAGTTCACTCCTTCCCCTGTTAAGATAGGTTCTAACTACTCACCTGGACAATGATTACAGACATCAGTACAGAAAATACCCTTTAGATTCTAGCACTTATTCACAGATCAGATTCCATACTGACATTTTAATGTTTGTTGGTTCCTTCTTTACAGGGAGTGCAGAATTATTAGGCAAATGAGTATTTTGACCACATCATCCTCTTTATGCATGTTGTCTTACTCCAAGCTGTATAGGCTCGAAAGCCTACTACCAATTAAGCATATTAGGTGATGTGCATCTCTGTAATGAGAAGGGGTGTGGTCTAATGACATCAACACCCTATATCAGGTGTGCATAATTATTAGGCAACTTCCTTTCCTTTGGCAAAATGGGTCAAAAGAAGGACTTGACAGGCTCAGAAAAGTCAAAAATAGTGAGATATCTTGCAGAGGGATGCAGCACTCTTAAAATTGCAAAGCTTCTGAAGCGTGATCATCGAACAATCAAGGGTTTCATTCAAAATAGTCAACAGGGTCGCAAGAAGCGTGTGGAAAAACCAAGGCGCAAAATAACTGCCCATGAACTGAGAAAAGTCAAGCGTGCAGCTGTCACAATGCCACTTGCCACCAGTTTGGCCATATTTCAGAGCTGCAACATCACTGGAGTGCCCAAAAGCACAAGGTGTGCAATACTCAGAGACATGGCCAAGGTAAGAAAGGCTGAAAGACGACCACCACTGAACAAAACACACAAGCTGAAACGTCAAGACTGGGCCAAGAAATATCTCAAGACTGAATTTTCTAAGGTTTTATGGACTGATGAAATGAGAGTGAGTCTTGATGGGCCAGATGGATGGGCCCGTGGCTGGATTGGTAAAGGGCAGAGAGCTCCAGTCCGACTCAGACGCCAGCAAGGTGGAGGTGGAGTACTGGTTTGGGCTGGTATCATCAAAGATGAGCTTGTGGGGCCTTTTCGGGTTGAGGATGGAGTCAAGCTCAACTCCCAGTCCTACTGCCAGTTCCTGGAAGACACCTTCTTCAAGCAGTGGTACAGGAAGAAGTCTGCATCCTTCAAGAAAAACATGATTTTCATGAGGGACAATGCTCCATCACACGCGTCCAAGTACTTTACAGCGTGGCTGGCAAGAAAGGGTATAAAAGAAGAAAATCTAATGACATGGCCTCCTTGTTCACCTGATCTGAACCCCATTGAGAACCTGTGGTCCATCATCAAATGTGAGATTTACAAGGAGGGAAAACAGTACACCTCTCTGAACAGAGTCTGGGAGGCTGTGGTTGCTGCTGCACGCAATGTTGATGGTGAACAGATCAAAACACAGAATCCATGGATGGCAGGCTTTTGAGTGTCCTTGCAAAGAAAGGTGGCTATATTGGTCACTGATTTGTTTTTGTTTTGTTTTTGAATGTCAGAAATGTATATTTGTGAATGTTGAGATGTTATATTGGTTTCACTGGTAAAAATAAATAATTGAAATGGGTATATATTTGTTTTTTGTTAAGTTGCCTAATAATTATGCACAGTAATAGTCACCTGCACACACAGATATCCCCCTAAAATAGCTAAAACTAAAAACAAACTAAAAACTACTTCCAAAAATATTCAGCTTTGATATTAATGAGTTTTTTGGGTTCATTGAGAACATGGTTGTTGTTCAATAATAAAATTAATCCTCAAAAATACAACTTGCCTAATAATTCTGCACTCCCTGTAGATATAGAAACTATTTAGGGCATTTCAGTCAGGTTTTGAGCCAAGGCAAGGTTTGGCCTTCTAGTAACAGATATACATCTTGGGGGGTCATAGATAATACTTGGTAGTGATTTAGCTACATAATACATAAGCTGAACCCATAGGAACTGAGTAGTAATCATTTTTTGGGGAGGGCATCCCATGTATGTTTTGATTTTAATCTTCTAACCTTCTGATTTTTTTCCCCAAACTCCTGCTTTGTCAATATTCTTACAAATGTATCTTAAGTAGCTAGCAGTCCAAGGGTTCTGTAATAGCCAAACCAATATATCTAATTTTCCAAAACTCACTCACCACAGGGTTGCTACCAAATGACTGGAGAAAAGCAGAGGTGATACCTATATTTATGCAAATCCAGGGAATTATAGACCCGTGAGCCTCACATCTGTAGTTGGTAAGCTTTTAGAAGGGTTAATAAGGGACAGTATACAAGACTATGTATATTTGAACAAGATCATAAGTAGCAGTCAACACGTATTTATGAAGCATAGGTCATGTCAGACCAATCTAATTAGTTTTTATGAGGTGGTTAGTAGGGACTTGGATCAGCGCAACTCAGTGGATGTAGTCTTTTTGGATTTTGCAAAGGCTTGTAATACAGTGCCACATGGGAGACTTTTGAGCAAACTAGGGGATACAGGAATTGCAGTAAATATCTGCTCATGGATCGAGAGCTGGCTAAAAGACCGGAAGCAAAGGGTTGTTGTAAATGGAACATAATCCGAATTGGACTAACGTGGTAAGTGGGTTTCCTCAAGGTTTAGTATTAGGTCTTTTTCCTTTTTAACATATTTTTTAATGACGTATAAGTAGGACTCAAAAGTAGTGTCTCCATTTTTGCTGATGATACTAAGTTGTGCAAGGTAATTAAATCAGATAATGATGCACTTTCCCTACAAAGGGATTTGCATAAATTAGAGAAATGAGCAGCTAAATGGCAGATGAGATTTTATACAAATAAATGTATTTTTAATTTACAAATGCATAACCTTAGCCATGCAATGTATTATCTTAATGTAGCAAATCTAGGGGTATCTGAAATTGAAAGGGATTCGGGAGTACTTGTGGACAACCACCAAGGTAGTCTGTGCTCAATGCCAAGCAGCAGCTGCAAAGGCAAGTAAAATATTAGCATGTATTAAGAAGGGTATAGAAGCAAGAGAAGCAAATATAATTCTGTCACTCTACAAATCCCATTTGGAATATGGAGTACAATTTTGGGTACCACTTCATGAAAAGGACATTTAAGAGCTGAAAAAAGTACAGAGAAGAGCAACAAAACTAATAAGGGAAAAGGTGCGGCTAAGTTATGAAGAAAGACTAACCAAATTAAACTTATTTTCTCTAGAAAAAAGGTGTCTACGAGACGATATGATAATTTTATTTAAATACATCCAGGGTCAATATAAGGCTTTGTCAAGTGAACTTTTTTACCAAGAGATATTCAACTGACAAGAGGACATCCCTTGAGGTTAGAGGAAAAAATATTTCACCTTAAACAAATAAAAGGGTTCTTCACAGTTAGGGTGATTAAACTATGGAATTCTCTACCAAAGGAGGTGGTGACAGCGAATTCGATAGATACCTTCAAAAAGGGGTTAGATATATTTTTGAATAAAGAGGGCATTCAAGGTCATCCTAGATAACTAGCAAAGAAATATTGATCCAGGGAAAAATTCGATCACCAGTCTCTGGGGTCAGGAAGGATTTTGCTTTTTTTTTCTTCTTATGAGACAATTGGCAAAGTTTTAATGTTTTTTATTCTGTTTGTCTTCCCCTGAATCAATTAACAATTATTAACAAATAGTCCACATATTAAAAGAATCAGAAAAGATCTAAAAGGGTTGAACTTGATGGACTAACAGTCTTTATTCAACCTCAAATACTATGTAACTATGTAATAGATATTTGGTGTCAATAAACCAGCTCCAATGATGATATCAAGCACATTTTAGGCTGGTAAACACATACTTTCAGTGCCCCTTTAAGCAGTTTATAGGTGATATATGTAGGCTTGAGCGAATTTGGAAGCATCTACTAGGCCCTGATAACATGATTAAATGCCCTCTTTTTATAGACTGAACTGTGATCTTTCATATGTTTTTACAAATAGCCCAATAATTTGACACTGGACCAAATCAACCACCACAAAAAAGAAGAAATTAGATCTCTTTGTGAAATACTGTTACATTTCACACTGCAGTGATTTCTTTAGTATGTAAAAACCCTCAGCGAAACACATAGCGAAATCGAAATAACATGACTGGCTTCAGAATCTCTTCAATCTCTTGCCTTAAATTTTCTCCTATGACAATTTACAACTTCTTTTAATGCTTTGGCAGTCTGCAGTACTAAGCATCCAGTCCCTTCCCCACTGGGGCCCATCCGTAAAGAACTCCATCAAATAATTATCTTTCCTTTTTATTTATTCACTGTCTTTTCACTTGATCTGCATCACCATAAAAAAATATTCCAGTCACTTCCTCTTAACGCACAGCCTACTGTGATGGTAAAGTGTATTTATACATAGCATTCAATCCTCTCTGTGCCTTTCAATCAGGATGATTTGTTGATCGAAAGGGGTTTTGCTTCTCTGTCCTCCTTGAAGCATGTTATGCTTGTAAATGCTGCTTTCTCTATTTAGCAGAGTCATTTGTGCCTGAGGAATATTAAACACCTTATTTAAAGATCTACAGGGGGTTGAGATTTTAACATAATGGTTAAGCCCTTTAGCTGCTAGGGAATTATGCAAAATTGCTGAAAGCTTTGCATGACTTATGAATCATTTGAAGAGTGGAGGCATTCCATTTTAGGTTAAAGGGTTAAAACATTACTACCAACATTCATCAGTTCCAATATGTATCCTATTATCTATGTAAAGCTACAATTATCTTTCTCTTTGTAAAAATATGTACCAGTATTATTGCTACATCAGTTTATCTATCTATCTATCTATCTATCTATCTATCTATCTATCTATCTGTCTATCTATCTATCTGTCTGTCTGTCTTTCTATATTATCTTTCTACTGTCATTACCTAATCTAGTTTAGCAGTTTATGTTCTCTTCTGAAATGCTCCTGATTCCCTGTACTTCTTAGTCTCCCAACAAGCCCTCTTTTAAAGAAAAGTCTCATATTTAAGGTGACATTTTCCAGCCCTAATCATGTTCCACCTTCTCTGGTCCACCTGTTGTTTTCTATCAAAGTCTAGAAGAAAGATGGAAGCCTGGAGTGTAATATCTATTGATTTTGTCTTTAAATTTGTGTCTCTAAAAATGTGTTTCCATGTTTTGCAGAATAGTCCATAATTTTGGGATATACGCAATGTATATTAGGTTCATGGCCACAATTATTCACAGTAATGTCTCTGTCCATTAGTCAACTGAATGGGTAGATCTGCAATGTCCTTGTGCAGCAGTGCATCGTATTTAGTACTCACTACATAACATTCTGAGACACATCATAAGCTATAATCATGGGTCATGTTGGAAATGTGTTATATGTAAAATAATAATTCTTATCAAGATTAGAGATATCAGAGAAAGCTTTGTGATTCTCAAGTCACAATTCTTTGACTATAAAATATATATAAAGATAATAGCTCTCAAAAAATATGATAGGCACAATGATTCATGGTATGTAAACAGAAGCATTGCTAATTGCCTGGAAACAAATGTATAAGTTTATCCATTTTTGATGGAGGAAATTAATTCTTCCTGTACAAATTATACTCACATTAGATCTTATGATCAATGTCTCCCTGGAGTCTTCTTTCTCTCTTAGATTCCAACTCCTCTCTTGCTCTTCTGGCATGCGAATTTCACAAAATGTTCCATCCCCAGCATGGCTGTTTATAGGCCTAATGGCAACCATGGCAAGAATAATCTTGTTTTCTTTAATATATATGTGTATGGTTCCAGTGGTGGAAGAAGGATTACATATCCAGGTGTTCTATAATGTGGATATCCTGCTTAACTACACACATTACTCTTCATACATCATCAGTACATACAAGGTCATATTTATTACCCCCAACAGCTGACACCCCTGATTTGAATCCCAGCTCAGAACCCCAACATGTAGTCACTATTGAAACAGAAACGATCAGTCATGTAATTGCGAGGAATGGAGCCAGAAGGTTGGAGGAGAAAGACATATGTCCAAAGAAAGGGAATAAAGCCTGTGCCGGCCATAGATCTTGATAGTAATGGGATAACATGTGAAGGATAAGGAGATCTTTTTAACTCCCCTACACAAAGTTCTCTCAAATTGCTACTAAGCATACACTTTATAATACCAGGAAAAAACACATACTATTGTAAATATAAATGACCTAGTTATTGAATTAGTGTCTTATATTTAGAGATGTACCTCATATACTATACATGACATACAATAATGTATACATTTTGAGAGTCAGATAAAGAGAGAAGTGTACTGAAGGTTGCATTATTGTACATCATGTAAAGTATTGATTAATAACATCTTGTAACCATGTCTTTATTCACACACAACAGGGGTATGTTTCTACCTAGGCCCACAAGGCCCAGGCCTAGGGCAGCACCTTTTCAGGGGGCAGCAGGCTGCTTGAAGATGCAGTGCACATATATACCTAAACACTTAAACTTATAATTTGAGATACAGAAAGAGGAAAGAAAAAGGAAAGAAAGAGGGCGCACAAAAATATTTCTCCTTTTAGAGATTCTTATGACAGTTCATTACAATCCCAACTGGCAGCCCTTGCCTGAACATTGGTTCATATACTGTTGCTTTGATGGCTTTTTATGAAAGTTTAAAAGATTCTTACATGTGACTAGATGTAGGCATTACTCATATTATATAGTTTAAAAAAATGTAATTAAAAGAGAAAAAAACAATGGTTTTTACAATATAAATATATATATACTAGTGACTTGCCCGTCAAAAAATGACGGTCAATAAAAATTAAGTGTTGTGAAATTTGTTTGCAACACAAAATGAGTCAGCTACATTTGTCCCTTTTTTAAAAAAATAAATAAAAACACATTCATTTTTTTAACTTTTTATTTTTTTAACTTTTAACTTATATTTCACAAACATTAAACTTTGTAACATGCAACTTGCAGATGAAACATTCGTTCAACATTTTGTTAACAATACTAACACTTTTC
Source organism: Discoglossus pictus (assembly GCA_027410445.1). NCBI lineage: Eukaryota > Metazoa > Chordata > Amphibia > Anura > Alytidae > Discoglossus > Discoglossus pictus. The sequence continues at coordinate 85,113,369 of CM050169.1, forward strand.
AATACATATTTATCACTGAGTAACTACATACTATATTAACTTAGAGTAAGTAAATTGTTTTAACAATAACATGCTTTTTATAATTTGTAACATATTTGTTAAACTCTTGTTAAACTAAATTAGCAATGAATCTAGAGGAAGGCAAACAATAAAAAAACCCTATTGAAACTTGTCCAATTGTATCAAAGAGGGAACATTTTTTATTCCTTCCTGACCCCATTAACTGGCGATCGGATTTCTCCCTGAATCAATACTTTGTCTTTAAATAATACATTTCCAATTATTATTAAATACTTCAACTTTATACTAACAATACATATTTGACTATACCACATATATATTTAACAAACTTTTTTAAAACTTCAAAAAACACATATTTAACATCTGAAATTGTAACATCAAACAATAACATTTCACTCTTGTAAATCCGGAAAAATTAAGTTAATTGTTTTATGGGGCCAATCATGTAAATATTAAACTTTGAACCCATTCAAATCTGTTTAAGGATATTTTACTGTTGTTTTTGTTGTAATTTTTTTTGTTTTTTTCAGGTTGTCCATTCTGCAAATATCACATAGATTTTCATAAGTGAAATAGTGGTCCCCTATTTAAAGAGTCCCAGAGTACTTTAATTTTGTACTGGAAGTCAAACCACTGTTTTCTATGTTTTTTTGTCCATTCTTTAGATGTTTTACTTGAAATATTGTTTTTGTGCAATCATATTGAGTACCATAAAATGTTGGCATTAAAAAGAAACCATTGTCCTCTATCTTTCCAACACCTCATAGTAGACAATGTTTTTGGTATAAACACATCCATCATCCAATAAGTGGCCTTGAGTTTCGTTTTCTTCAACATGCACTTTAATTTCTTTTGGATTAGTGCACCTTGAAAAAGCCACATAGAGTTGTCCATGTGCAAAAACTGGTTCCTTTAAAAAAATCCCAACTGACTTAAAAGTTTGTCCTTGGGATTTATTGATGGTCATGGCAAATGCCATGATAACTGGAAATTGTCTCCATTGAAGGACAAACGGCAAACCACTCTCAATTGGAGCTAAATCAATTCTTGGTATAAAAACTTGTTCACCTTTATGGGTACCAGTTATAATTTCTGCATGTATAAAATGATCTTTTAACTCATGCACAATTAATCTGGTCCCATTACAAAGTCCTTTTTTTGGATTCATATTTCGCAATAACATAACAATTGCGCCTTTTTTCAATTGTAAAATATGTGGGGGCATTCCAGATGGTGTTAACGAATTAATAAATTCGATACTAAAATTCGATTCACTGACTTTATCATCTGACAGAGTAGAATCTGCACTGTAATAATTATTTTGTGGTGCATTGATGTATTTTAAAATTTCGTTATTTACATTCAATCCATTGATATTTTTTTATGTTAATATCACTTTGTTTGCAATGTCTGAGTAATCCTCATTATTAAGAGTGTTTAGAAATATGGCTGATATGAGTGATTCATTGCAAACCATTTCTGATGGAATTTCAATAGTATCATTTGGTAGATGCTGTATTTCTGGATGTTTTCCATCTCCAATTTTAATGAGCCAGTCATTGAATTCATTTTGGCCTTCAGATCTCATATTTAATTCTAATTTGAGATGTGTAAATATTTGCCACAGTTTACTGGTCTTGATACATGTTTCAATGATCTCCGTTCTATTTCCGTGTGGCACAACAGGTAATGTTTGCCTAAAATCTCCTCCTAACAGCATCACCTTTCCATCAAATGGCAACTTATTATCCATTACTTCTTTTAAAAATCTGTCAATACATTGCAATGCATGACATGACATCATTGTTGCCTCGACTATGATAATTAGTTTAGTTACCATATTTTTCGCCGTATAAGACGCACTTTTTCTTCCCCAAAACTGGGGGAGGAAAGTTGGTGCGTCTTATACGGCGAATATACCTTTTCAAACTGCCTCTGTCCTCTTGATCTCACCCCAGCGCTTCCTACCAGCATCGCGTCGGCCGGTGCATCCTAGTGACATCACACACGCAACGCTGCAGTACACGAGGAGTGCTGGTAGGAAGCGCTGGGGTGAGATCAAGATGGCAGAGATCAGAAGAAAGGTGAGGATCAGGAGGGTCAGGGAGGGTCAGGGAGGGTCAAGGGCTCCCAAATGCTCCCAAATGCTGCAGTATATGTATGTGTATGTGTGTATGTGTGCATGTATGTGCATGTATGTGTGTGTATGTATGTGTGTGTATGTGTATGTGTGTGTATGTGTGCATGTATGTGTGTGTATATTTATGTGTGTATGTATATGTATGTGTATCTATATATATATATATATATATATATATATATATTTGTGTGTAATGCAGGTGTGTATCTGTGTGTAAAGTGTATTTGTGTTTGATTCAGATTTTTTTTCCTCTTGTTTTTCTCCTCTAAAAACAAGGTGCGTCTTATCTGCCGGTGCGTCTTATAGGGCGAAAAATACGGTAGTTTAAAATTTTTTGCGTGTAAGGAATTCAATCAAATATCTGACACTGATGTTTCCAAAATGGGAACTGGCAGCTTAAATCCACTATGCACAGTTCTCCCACCATCTAACAAAAGTGCAGCAATTCCAGTTGTTGCAAATGGCATAGCTATCTGACCCTGTGATCGAATATAGCTCATCAAACAATTGTACAGATAAGTTTTTCCTGATCCACCTGGTCCATCTAGATAGAAATACCAGTCTTTGACCATTTCATCATCTGTAGCATTTATGATGGCATGAAATGCTTCTAACTGTAAAATATTTAAAGTTGCCAGTTTTTCTTGGGTTTTTTGTTTTTGAAGCTCAGTGTCATAATCATCAAAATTGATGTCATCTATAAGTCCTGGATCAGGTTAATTAAAACTTGCACAATTTAATCTGTGAGCCAACAATATTTCTTGGATTTCCATCAATGTTTTTAACAGAGCTATTGGTTCTCTGTGACGCTTCAAGAAATCTTCTGACATTTTTAATTTAAATGTTTCCCACAAAGTGAAATCATCAGGTACATTGCAAAATATACAAATGAATGCAAATTGTTGTCTCATTTGCTTAGGCATTTGACATAGTGCTGCTTCTTCCATACACCTCTCCCATTCTGTATCATCAGCTATGAAATTTTGATGTCTTGCAGCTAATAGGAATTTATCATAAACTAAGTCATTCACTGTACGTAAATGCTCAAAACTCTGTGCACCGGGAACATGTAGCAAAAGTAATCTTAAGCTGAAATGTTCAATGTCCCTTGGACTGATGGTATAAATGCGTGGTATGATTTTATGTGCATCTCTTCTTCGTTGTCACCATAGACCATTTACAAATACATAGTGATATGGTATCTCTATGTATAAAAATTGTCTGGCCTGCGTATCTCGACAGTTTAATTTAAACCATGCAGTAAGTGTGGTATCTCTGTCTTCACTTTGATATAATGCAGTTCTTTCATTTCCTTGAGTAAAGCAAACCATCTGACTTTAAATGCAAATGTACAGCTAAACGATAGATAGCATGTGACCGATCATGCATCTCAAATTTCAAAAGGCGCCACATTCAGGAGCACTCACATACTGAGCATCTAAATAATTTGATAGTTCATCATCTAAATTTGGATTTTCGTTTTCATTTGCAGCACCTTGTACAACAACATTAGCTGCGTCATATCTATTGTATATATATTTATACACATACTTAATTGATTTAATCGAAGTGCAAGCTTCCACATTGATGTGTGCATTGTACTTGATGAGCAAATGTGGATTGTATGGAACGACAAATCTATTATCAACCTTTTGTCCACGGATAATAGTTATTTGTCCTTGTGTTCTTTTATACAAAGGATATCCATCACAATTTGCATAAGTTTGCATTTGAAATTGTTTTGGAAATTCTTTAGTACATTTTTTATTTTCCATACATGGTGAATTCGGATTCATCTCTCCACATGGGCCATGAATCATTCCATGTGTAACAATCTCCCAAAGTTTTGTATATTTTTCTTGGTCTGGTAATTGTGCAGAAATTACTGAATCCACTCTCTCTGCAGTGTTCAATTTATCTTTTTCCTGCAGTATTAAAAGTATGTGAGCATGTGGCAATCCTCTTTTTTTAAATTCAATGGTGTAAACAAAAGCCACACATTGACCAAATAAGTGTGCTTTAGTGATATCATGTATTAATGAATTGAGTTTGATTTTGAATACTCTTGCCACTAAATCTGGTCAGTCAGAAGTAGTTTGTCCCAGATTCAAATTTTCCCTGATCTCTGGCCATTGTGGATTACATGTGAATGTAATAAATACATCTGGTTTTCCAAATTTTTTAACAATAGCCATGGCATCATTATACCTTTCTCGCATATTGCGAGGAGATCCTTGGAAAGAGGATGGCAAAATAATTGCTCTTCCAGCTGGAATGTCTCTGTTGAAAGCTAAATCTGCCTCATAATCCATTAATCCACAATCCTGTTCAACTCGTAATTTATTTTGTTGATATTTAATGAAATTTTGATTATTGGCTTCAACTTGTAAATATGAATCAATAATCCATTGTTGAGTGAGTTTGCCTCCATGTAAAATTGGATTACAACTATCAAGTATAGCAGTTTGTGCCACTTTATATTCCAGCATGGAAATATTAGATCTAATACGAAGTTTAGTATTGGGATAACTTTCCAATTGTAATTTTGGTTCCCATCCAGGTTCCCCATTTGGAAAGAAAATGGGATATGTCATTGGATCTAAATTACAGCTTAATATATTGAAGTTGATAAATGGTTGTTCTTCATTGCGTGGATATATTCTAATATCCCGCTGAAAAGGTGGTTCACCATCTTTATTTTTAAACACCATGACAACCTCATTTACTGTAGGTAAATTATATATTTTTTGATCAGTGTTGCGATTTCTTTTTAACACCATATTTACTCTTGGTGTAGGCAATTGATGTCTTTCAGCATGTTCCTGTTGTTCTTTTTCAAGCTGTGCTAATTGTTTGTATGCTTGACTATATGTTTTTTTTGCATAATTTTATCCAGCTGTTCAAAGACTATACGCAAACACTGTCTTTTTTCTGGAAGTGTCATTCTTTGTTCCACAGCTTCCATCGTATCTAAGACATATAACTGTGCAAATTTCCTTTGCTCTCCTACTTGTGTGTGTAAATGTGAAGTTTGGTGGTATATTTGACCTTGAACTCTGAAACAGTAAGGACCATGTCCTGGTACATTTTCTGCTAATGTTGCACCCATTGAAGCAAATGAAATTGCACTGTTATAAGACCTTATGTTTTGTTTGAAATTATTATAATTTGGAAATGTTGGATCAATCATTATGCATTCTAAATAATATGGAAATGGGTGTCTTAGTGGAAGTTTCACCTTTCCTTTCTGACAGCAACTAATGACATTTCCGTCAGTAGGTCTTTCCTTTATAAAATGATAGACCCCACAAAACTGACAAACCACATTAATGGTTAACCCACAATAATGAGTATCTACTTCTACTGCAGTGGTAAACACATTGTCATGCATTTCTTCAACATAGATATCAGACCCACTTTCTATATGTACATTTTTTTTCTTGTGTAGTCTACATTTAAGTCATTCTGCAAAATAGAATCATTGGACAATGGTTCACAGAGATATTTTTGTTTACTTTTACGTTTCTTGGAAGCCCCAACACACTCACTTGCGGCTTTCTTACTCATCTTTCTTTTATTTAAAAGTCTCTGTCGATCTTCTTCTCGCAAGCGTTGTGAAGTTTCCGGTTTCTGAGCATCTCTCCACCTTTGCTTCCTTTCCCTTGACAATCTTCTTTTGCGTTCAATTTTGTCTTCTCGATTCTCCGCCATTTTAATCTGTAATTGTAAATAGAGATGTAATTATTGTTAGGTCTTTGTTTTGTATACATTTTTTTTCCTTTTTGTACTGTTCCATTAAAATAGATGAATAAACTAATCAAACATTTTAAAATGTTGCACTTTAGACTGAAAGAAATAAAACCATTTTACAAAGTATTTTATTGACATATATTAAATAGGAAATAGCTGCACATATGTATCTTTAAATTATTAATCCTTCAATTCCATTCCTTCTTGATTGAATTCACAGCATACCATCAATTTCTTTTTTTTGCAAATGTTTTAAGCTTTTTATTTTTTTTAAATATTATTATTAATTAGTATTGTCTTTTCAACTTTTTTCAAGTTATGACTAAATATCATACGTTAATAAGTACTCTCCATTTTCACCAAATATATAATATAGCCTTTTTCTATGCATTACTACAAAATTAAATTTTTTACCTGTGAAGATGATGTTGATGTTGTTCAAAGGCTGCAAACGTCACGCTGTGTGTTTATTCCCTTGCAGATCCAAAAAAACTGTAAAATCAAATTGAGAATATTTTTAATCTTTTGCTTCATCGATATCATTAAATGAACATCAACAGACATATATTTGGCTACATTAAAAACCTAAAATGATATTTTTTAATATCTTGCTGTAGTAATATAATTTAAATTCTGTACCTGTCAAAATTATCCTTATGATGTTCAATGTGTGCGAACGTCACTGTCTCTGTTCATTCAGCTACAGTTCACTGCAATTATACAAAATAGTAAAATTAATGTATAATATGTTGCTTCATCTGTATCAATCAATGAGGCTTAACATACATATTTTTGCATAGATTAAAAACATGAAATAAATATATCAATCAATCAGCATGAACACACATATGTAAGCATAGATTAAAAACATACACTCAATATTACTGTTAGTCTTTAAATAAGACTCAATTAATCTGTATTAATCTTAAATTAATGTCTGAGTAAATATAAAGTCAAGATATAAGCATGAGTCTATTCCCTTTTTTTTTGTTTGAGGGGTATTTTAAAATGAGTATATTACAACTGAATTCTTAAAATAATGTACATTACTAATGAAATAAGAATCAATTAATGTTCATTAATATTAAAGTAATGTGTGAGTAAATCTAACATCAACATGTAAGCAGGAGTATATATATATATATATATATATTTTTTTTTTTGTGGTTTATTTTATACTAAATATATAAGAACTGAATTATTTAAATAATGTACATAATAATTATTTAATCAACGTGTTCCTTTTTTATGCACATTCTTAAACGTTAACCTTTTTTGATATTAATGATTAGTAATGATACATTATGAATGTTATTTACAATTCTTTCCCACAGGTAATCACGACATATAACAAAATAATTATTAAATTAATGTACATTAATAATTAATTAATCAATGTGTTGCTTTTTTATTCACATTCTTGAACGTTAACTAATTTTGATATTAATGATTAATTAATTAATTAATTAATGTACATTATGAATCTTATTAACAATTGTTTCACACAGGTAATCACAATATATAACAAAATAATTCTTAAATTAATGTACATTATTAATTAATGAATCAATGTGTTGCTTTTTTATTCACACTCTTAAACGTTAACTAATTTTGATATTAATGATTAATTAATTAATTAATGTACATTGTAAATGTTATTAACAATTGTTTCACACAGGTAAGCACAATATTATTTTTCTATTAATTACATTTATTATTTTTGATTTATTAAGTAAGTACCAATTTATTAATTATAAATTATATTTCCCTTTTTTAATGTAATAATGCTGAAGCAGTATCCTGAAGAGCTAACAATCTCTTGAGATTTCCCGGCATCAGAAAACGTCCAGTCAGACTGTCATCACCTGAGAAGAAAGTGTCAGTTATGTGTCAAGTGTGCCCTATATATAGGCTTTGTGCGCGAGACAAATGCATTGTTTTAGGCGGGAAATCCGCTGTTGCGCGAGACAAATGCGTTGTTTTAGGCGGGAAATCCGATGTGGCGCGAGACAAAGGCGGAAAATCAGTGTTAATGCGTAAATCTGTAATTGCTTTTTGTAAAATGTACTCGCTACTGTCTTTTTACTCATTGTGTGGTTAATGCGCATCCTTTGTCTCGTTGTTTTTCGAGCACATACGTCTGTGGCTGTGTTTTACGCAGTTCGTAGTAGTATAGCCTCGTTTTAATTTTTTTCGGCGGCCATTTTTCTCTCGCTTAGCCGATTTTCAGTCTTTGTAACTCGTCTAAATCGATGTAAATTGGAGTTCCGACTCACTCCCAGAGGTCCTGCCTGGTTCCCCATGCTGTAAGTGACCTTTTTCTTATTTTTTAGTGTGTATTTAGTGTTTTTTTTATTGTTTTGGTTCCGCTGCTTATCTCGTAATTTTTTTCATCTCGTATTTTTTTTCTAAGTGCTACGGTTTAACGGCTAGCCTCGCTATGCGAGGCTCGCCTGCAATGAGCGCCTGCGGTGCTCATTGCCAAAGTGCTACTTTCCTGCGGCTCATTGCCTGCGGCGCTCATCGAAAAGTCGTACGATCGGCAAAGTGCTACGGTTTAACGGCTCGCCTCGCTGCGCGAGGCTCACTGGGCAATGAGCGCCTGCGGCGCTCATCGCTAAGTCGTACGCACTACACAACACAGCGTAACGACGATTCGTAGTTGGACAATTATAATATGTGATATATATATATATATATATATATATATAAATATTGTTTTCAAAACAAAGTATAGGATAAGCAACAGATCGACCATTATAACGTGACAGTAAATGGTAAAAGTAATTAATTCAAATGGAGTAAGGAGTGTTAGTATATTGCTAACCAGTACAATCGAAAGTAGTGTATGTGGGAGCCCTTTAGAATTTGCCGAATTGCAATTTAATAAGGCTGTATATGTTTTAGAACTTTGAGTCTGACTAAAAACATAATGAAGCAGGAAAAAAGTCATAAAGGTTATTATTAATTTGCTAATTATGAATAAAGGTTATTATTAATTAGAAACAAATATGTTTTTTGCTTAAGCAGGACCTTGGAGGTATCCATGGTGGAAGTTGTGTATGTGAACGAGCATTTACATTTCTGGAGAGCTGTAGTTGCCAACTTCTTTCTTCTTGGTCAGTGAGGGAAAGGTGTATGGTACCAATTTTAATTTTATCCTATGCTCTGGACTTCTGCCTGTTCCATCCTCCCCACCTCTCTCTTCACTAATAACTACAAACCCATCACCCAGGATGTTATGTAAAAACACAAAATGGATTCCTCTACACATAAAAAAAATAATCAAATATTCAGATTTCCACCAAATTTTATTTTTCCGTTCTAATATTGTTAGTTTGTGACTTACATGACAAACAAGTGTATTTTTTTCTTGAATAACAGTGGTCCTTTAAGTGTGATGGTGATTTTGTGAGGGTTATTGGATTATTTTGAGTGATAGGAATCCCTGTAATACCATACCTTGCAGTTTCTTGATCCAAAACCCTCCTTAGAGATAGCTACTTTATGAATACAATTGACAATTCAACCAAGAATGGAGGAGTTGACATCAATCAGGTTTTGTTTGAAGAACATAACCCAGATCACATAAGGAAATATGCAGTGGTCTGGTCTTATCACACTTGGCTTTAGCCTTATATAACTTTTCTACAGAGGGTGGAGAAATATTGTTAAAAGTTTGTCAAAAGAAACATACCGTATATACTCGAGTATAAGCCAAGTTTTTCAGACCTTTTTTTAAGGCTGAAAGGGGCTCCCTCGGCTTATACTCAAGTCACCACCCCGTGTCTCTCTTTTCCCTGCGTCTCTCTCCCCCCCGTGTCTCTCTTTCCCCCCTGTGTCTCTCTTCCCCCGTGTCTCAGTTTCCCCTGTGTCTCTCCCCCGTGTCTCTCTTCCCACCCCTGTGTCTCTCTTTCCCTCCCCTCTCCCTTATCATCCTCAACCCCCATTCTCATCCTCAATCCCCTCATCCTCAACCCCATCCTCATCCTAAACCCCCCTCCTCACTTTAGCCCTCTAATTACCTCCCACTCTCCCTTTCCCCTCACTTACCTTCCATATGCTAATGACGTGATGTCACATGCGCATCACGTCATGAGTAGGGGGGTTTAAGAGGAGGATGGGTGGGTTTAGGATGAGGATGGGGGGTTGAGGATGAGGATGGGGGGTTGAGGATGAGGATGGGGGGGTTTAGGGTGAGGATGGGGGGTTGAGGATGGGGCGGTTGAGGATGAGGATGGGGGTTTGAGGATGAAGATGGGGGTTGAGGTTGAGGAGGGGGGCTGAGGAGGGGGGTTGAGGAGGCAGGTTGTGGATGAGGAGGGGGTTAAGGATGGGGGGTTGAGGATGTGGGGGGTAGAGAATGTGGATGGGGGGTTGAGGATGAGGGGGTTGAGGATGAGGATAGGGGTTGAGGCTGAGGAGGGGGGTTGAGGATGAGGATGGTGGTTGAGGTTGAGGAGGGGGGTTGAGGATGGGGGTGGAGGATGAGGATTGGGGATTGAGGTTGAGGAGGGGGGTTGAAGATGAGGAGGGGGATGAGGATGGGAGGGTTGAGGATGGGTTGGTTGAGGATGGGGGGTTGAGGATGGGAGGGTTGAGAATGAGGATGGAGGGGTTGAGGATGGGGAGTTTAGGTTGAGGATGGGGGGTTGAGGTTGAGGAGTGGGGTTGAGGAGAGAGGTTGAGAAGGGGGGTTGAGAAGGGGGGTTGAGCATGAGGAGGGGGGTTGAGGATGAGGAGGGGGGTTGAGGAGGGAGGTTGAGGAGGAGTAGGGGGGTTGAGGATGGAGGTTGAGGAGGGGGGTTGAGGAGGGAGGTTGAGAATGAGGAGGGGGTTGAGGAGAGAGGATGAGGAGGGAGGTTGAGGATAAGGAGGGGGGCTGAGGAGGGTGATAAGGGAGGGGGAGGGAAAGAGACACAGGGAAGGGTAGGGGAGGGAAAGAGACACGGAATGGAGAGGGGGGAAAGAACACAGGGAAGGGAGAGGGGGGAAGAGACACAGGGGAGGGAGAGGGGGAAGAGACACAGGGGAGGGAGGGGGGAAGAGAGAGGGTGCACACTAAAAAGGGGCAAAGAGGGCACACAAGAGGGGGACACAGAGGGCACAAGAGGGACATAGGGGGCTGCACATTTCCTACCCTCGGCTTATCCTCGAGTCTCTACGTTTTCCCAGTATTTTGTGGTAAAATAGGTGCCTTGGCTTATACTCGAGTATATACGGTAAGTGAAATATGAAAAGGGAAACACAAGCAAAATTGTGCAAGGTAATTAAATCAGGAAATTATGTACTTTCCCTCCAAATGGATTTGCATAAATTAGAGGAATGGGCAACTAAATGGCAGATGAGATTTAATACAAATAAATGTAAATTTATGCATTTGGGAAGGAAAAATAGCCATTCAATTTATAAATTTAATGAAGCAAATCTAGGGGTATCAGACATTGAAAGGGATTGGTAGTGCTTCTGGACAACCATGTACGTAACATTTCTCAATGCCAAGCAGCATCTGCAAAGGCAAATAAAATATTAGCATGTATTAGGAAGGTTAGAGAAGCAAGAGAAGGAAATATAATTTTGCCGCAATACAAATCTCTAGTATGCCCTCATTTGGAATATGGAGTACAGTTTTTGGCACCACTTAATAAAAAGGACATTTTAGAGCTGGAAAAAGTACAGAGAAGGGCAACAAAACTAATAAGGGGAATGGAGGGACTAAGCTATGAAGAAAGACTAACCAAATTAAACTTATTTTCTCTAGAAAAAAGGGGATATGATTACCTTATATAAATATATCCAGGGTCACTATAGGGATTTGTCAAGTGTACTTTTTGTACCAAGAGGTTTTCAACTGACAAGAGGACATCCCTTGACGTTAGAAGAAAAAAGATTACACCTTAAAGAAAGAAAAGGGTTCTTCACAGTAACAGTGGTTAAACTGTGGTATTTTCTACCAAGTGAGGTGGTGACTTAAGATTCAATAGATAACTTCCAGTAGGATTTTTTTTCCCTTTTGAGACAATTGGCAAAGTTTCACTTGAGTTTTTTTTCTGTTTGTCTTCCTCTGGATCAATTAACAATTAATCCGCATATTGCAGATCAGAGGAGATCTTCAAAGGTTGAACTTAATGGGCTAAAAATATTTTTTCAAACTCAATTACTATGTAATGATGTAACAAGCACAGAAACTGATTCAAGATTTCTGAGGTATCTGCCAAATATATCTAGGACATTATTTTTTTTGCATCATTCAGTCATTTCCAACTCACTGTGACCTCATGGACCTTAACAAACCATTCACATCTTTATGTCCATGGTCATACTGATCCACTGGGTTTTATGACAGAGATACTGGACTGGGTTGCCACAGCATATTATTATTATTTACCTGTATTTGTAATGTGCCAAAATATTCTGTAGCGCTAAACAGGGTAGATACAAGTCAAAAATAAACATAACAAATTATGAGTTTATTGTCAAGCAAAGTGCTTACTTTAAAGCACCCAACAAGATTAAATACCCCTAGAGGATATGGGTGATGTACAATATATTGCACATGTTAAGGCTGAAGGTGATTAGCTTCTTTAAATCTATGGGTTTTTAGTGAGGTTTTTAAGCATTTGAGGCAGGAGGATAGTCACTGGAGCGAGGCAGGGAGTTCCACAGAATCGGGACAGCACAAGTCCTGAAGGCGGGAGTGAGAGAAATCGAAAAGAGAGGAGGAAAGAAGAAGGTCATTTGCAGAGCAAAGAGGGCAGTTGGAAGATTATGTAGAGACAAGAGCAGAGATAGAGGGTGCATTATTATTGAGGACTTTATATGTTAGGGTCAGGATTTAAAATGTTATTCTGGAGGCCATTGGAGTAACTGACAGACAGAAGCTGCAGACATCAAGCAATGAGTATGGTAGAGGAATCCAGCGGATGCATTAATTATTGATTGAAGTGGAGAGAGACGGGTGATGGGGAGACCAGCAAGGAGAGAGTTGCAGTAGTAGAGGCAGAATATGATAAGAGAGTGTATTAGAATTTGTGGTTGTTACTTGTGAGAGAAGGTGACATATTTTGGAAATGTGTTTTAGGGGAAATTGACAAGACTTAGTGATGGATTGTGGGTGGGAATGAAAGAGAGGGCAGGATCCCATAGAACCCCAAGAGAACGGACCTGAGAGGTGGCCGTGATGATGGCATAGTTGGTGAGAGATATGTTAGGAGTAGAAGCTGTGGAAGAGGTGTGAAGATTAGGAGCTCAGACTTTGACATATTGAGTTTGAGTTGATGGCCAGACATCCAGGAGTATATGCTAGAGTGGCAGTTAGCAAACAGCTCCTGGTACTCCTAGATCGCTCCTATGCAAGTACTGACCAGGCCCAACCCTGCTTGGATTCCTGACTGGAATTTAACCCAAGAAATAGCGATGAAGGCACTGAATCTTAACCACTGGCCCACCCAGGACATTAGTCATTAGATTATACACAAGGTAAGCAGTAATGTTTTTTTGCAAATAAAACAATTGGCTTATTATAGTTACATAGTTGAAATTGTATCTATTAGGTAATTGAGGTTGAAGCTTTTTAGATCTCCTCTGAGCTGCAATATGCAGATTCATTTTTAATTGTTAATTGATCCAGAGGAAGCAAACAGAAAAAAAAATAAAAAATAAACTTTACCAATTGCCTCAAAAGGGAAAAAGAATAAGTTCCTTCCTGACACCAGATACTGGCAATTGAATTACTGCCTGTATCAATAATCCTTCTCTAATCATCCAGGATAACCATGATTGCCCTTTGTATTTTAAATTATTATAATATATAAAATAAAATAATTAATAATAAAATAAAAAATAAAAATAATTATACAAATCAGCATAAAAGAAAAACAAAATAGATTACTTTGTACTACATAACATAACAGAAGATCATTTTCTCTACAGTTGTTCATTTGTGAAGCCTAGTGTTTGTTAGTTTGCGTGTATAGATAAAGGGATATAATCTTAATGGAGCAAATCTAGGTGTATCAGATATTGAAAGGGATTTGGGAGTGCTTGTGGACAACCACCTAGGTAACAGTGCTCAAAGCCAAGCAGCAGCTGCAAAGGCAAAACAAATATTAGCATGTATTAAGAAGGGTATAGAAGCAAGGGAAGCAAATACAATTCTGCCACTATACACATCTCTAGTACGCCCTCATTTGGAATATGGAGTACAATTTTGGTCACCACTTCATAGAAAGGACATTTTAGAGCTGGAAAAGGTACAAAGGAGGGCAACAAAACTAATAGGGGAATAGAAGGGCTAAGTTATGAAGAAAGACTAACCAAATTAAACTTATTTTCTCTAGAAAAAAGGCGTCTAAGAGGAGATATGATTACCTTATTTAAATACATCCAGGGGCAGTATAAAGATTTGTCAAGGGAGCTTTTTGTGCCAAGAGGTTTTCAACTGACAAGAGGACATCCCTTGAGGTTAGAAGTAAAAATTTTCCACCTTAGAGAAAGAAAAGGGTTCTTCACAGTAAGGGTGGTTAATCTGTTGAATTCTTTACCAGAGGAGGTGGTGACAGCGGATTCGATAAATAACTTTAAAAGGAGACTGGATTTTTTTCTAATTAAAAAGGGAATTCAGGGTTATCATGGATAATTAGAGAGACAGTATTGATCCAGGGAGAAATCCGATCGCCAGTATTTTGGGTCAGGAAGGAATTACATTTATTTTATTTTTTTCCTGTTTGCCTTCCTCTGGATTAATTAATAATTAAAAAATAAATAAATAATTGATTAATAATTAATTAGCAACTAATTAATTAATTTTTAATCTGCATATTACAGATCAGAGGAGATCTTAAAAGGTTGAACTTGATGGACCAGAAGTCTTTTTTCAACCTCAATTACTAAGTAACTATATTATAGTAGATAGCTTCCCATAGACTCCAGAACAAAATTTAAAATCATGACCCTAACTTACAAAGCACTCAACTACACTGCACCCACTTACATCTCTGCTCTCATCTCCAAATATTCCCCCTCCTGTCGTCTTCGTCTGGCTAATGACCTTCTTCTTTTCTCCTGTCTTATCACCTCCTCTCACTCCCACCTTCAGGACTCTTCTTGCTCTGCCCCTATTTTCTGGAACTCTTTGCCTCGCTCCACTAGACTATTCTCCTGCCTCAAATCCTTAAAATCCTCACATTTTTAAAATCAACCCCACATTAAATGAAAAGGTGACACATAAAATAGCAAAATTTAGCTTAATTGTGCCTGACTAGATTTGGCCACTTAGAAGGGACCAGCACTATGGAGGAGTATGTCTTTCCCATGAAAGCTCTGGTTATCATATATATATAAAGTTACACAGTTATTGTGGTTGAAAAAATACTTTTAGCCCACCAAGTTCAACTTTTTAAGATCTCCTCTGATCTGCAAAATGCAGATTAATTGTTAATTGAGGAAGGCAAACAGAAAAAAAAAACAAGTGAAACGTTGCCTATTGTCTCAAAAGGAAAAAAAATGAACTTATCCTGAACTAAGATACTTGCGAACGGATTCCACCCTGTATCAATACTCCCTCTTTAATTTACCAGGATAGCCCTGAATGCCATTTTAATAAAAAAATATATCCAGTCCCTTTTTAAAGTTATCTATTGAATCCGCTGTCATCACCTCTATTGGTAGAGAATTCCACAGATTAACCACCCTTACTGTGAAGAACCGTTTTCTTTCTTTAAGGTGGAAACTTTTTATTTCTAACCTCAAAGGATGCCCTCTTGTCAGTTGATAACCTCTCAGCTCAAAAAGCTCACTTGACATATCTTTATACTGACTCTGGATGTATTTATATAGGGTAATCATATCCCCTCTTAATCATACGCCCCTTTTCTAGAGAAAATAAGTTTAATTTGGTTAGTCTTTCTTCATAACTAAGCCCCTCCATTCCCTTTATTAGTTTTGGTGTCCTTCTCTGTACTTTTTCCAGTTCTAAAATGTCCTTTTTATGAAGTGGTGCCCAAAATTGTACTCCATATTCCAAATAAGGGCGTACTAGCGATTTGGAGAGTGGATGAATTATATTTGCTTCCCTTGCTTCTATACCCTTCTTAATACATGCTAACATTTTATTTGCCTTTGCAGATGCTGCTTGGCATTGAGCACTGTTATGTAGGTGGTTGTCCACAAGTACTCCAAAATCCCTTTAAATACCTGATCCTTAGATTTGCTTCATTAAATGTATAAATTGCATGGCTATTTTTCCTTCCCAGATGCATAACCTTACATTTATTCATATTAAATCTCATCTGCCATTTAATTGCCCATTTTTCTAATTTATTCAAATCCCTTTGGAGCGAAAGCACATCATTTTCTGATTTAATTACCTTGCACAACTTAGTGTCATCAGCAAAAATGAAGAAAATACTTTCCAGTCCTACTTCTAAGTCGTTAATAAATATGTTAAAAAGGAGAGGACCTAATACTGAACCTTGAGGAACCACACTTACAACATTAGTCCAATCGGAGCAGGTTCCATTTATTACAACCCTTTGCTTCTTGTCTTTTAGCCAGCTCTCGATCCTTGTGCATAAATTTAGTGCAATTCATGTATCCCTTAGGTCGCACAATAGTCTTCCATGTGGTACTGTAACAAAAGCCTTTGTAAAATCTAAAAAGACTACATCCACTGAGTTGCCTTGATCCAAGTTCAGTTTAACCTCCTCATAGAAACTAATTAGATTTGTTTGACATGACCTCTTCCTCATAAATACATGTTGACTCCTACTTATAATCCTGTTCGAAGAGACATATTCTTGTATATTATCCCTTATTAAGCGTTCTAAAAGCTTTCTCACTACAGAAGTGAGGCTCACTGTTCTATAATTCCCCGGATTTGCTCTTACTACCTTCTAAAATATAGGTATCACCTCTGCTCTTCTCCAATCATCTGGTAGAGACCAGATGTTGAGCGAATCTTGAAAAATTAGATATAATGGTTTGGCCATTACAGAACCCAGTTCTCTCAGTACACTTGGTTGTATTTCATCAGGACCTTGGCCATATATATATATATATATATATATATATATATATGTGTGTGTGTAATATATATATATACTTAGTGACTCGAGTATAAGCTGAGGGTGGGAAATGTGCTGCCCCCTGTCTCCCTCTTGTGCCCTCTGTGCCCTATGTGCTTCTTTCTTGTGTCCCCCCTCTCTCTCCCCTGTGTCTCTCCCCTCTCCCTCCCCTGTGTCTCTCCCCCTCTCCCTCCCCTGTATCTTTTCCCCTCTTCTCCCTCTCCTGTTTTTCTTCCCCTCCCTCCCCTGTGTCTCTTCCACCCTCTTCCTTCCCTGTGTCTCTTTCCCCCCTCTCCCTCATGTCTCTTTCCCTCCTCCTCCCTTATCACCCTCCTCAACCCCCCTCCTCAACAGCCCTCCTCATGCTCCCTTCTCATCCTCCCTCCTCATCCTCTCTCCTCTTCCTCCCTCCTCATCTTGTCTCCTCAACCCCCCTCATTAGAGGGGGAGGTAATTAGAGAGGGGTAAAGTGAGGAGGGGGGTTGAGGAGGACGGATGAGGAGGGGGGTTGAGGTTGAGGAGGTGTGTGTGTGCAAATTATATATATATATATATATATATATATATATATATATATATATATTTATATATATTTATGCGTATGTGTGTGTAATATATATATATATGTTTTATTGGAGGGTGGCAGGGGCATTGAGAATTTAAACAATGTAATTTAAAGAAAATCTTTTGCGTGACACTGCAGAAATGGTGCCCCCCAGAACAGGGTGCACCGATGGTAGATCAGCCCATGCTTTTTGTACTGGGAGTAGAGGTGAGATTTTTTACGGCTCCTACGTCCATGTTTGTAGCACACTTTTTGATTATAAAAGGTGGAACTGAATATAATTTTACCATAACTCTGACTCACAGCATAATTAAGCAGGAAAAGTTTATACATATAGTACTAAAATAAATATTTTAATGCCTCTGAGGGATCATGACAAGATCCCTGATACATTGGTGTGAGTTATATGTTTGAGAGGTTTATTTACATTTCTGGTGAGCTATTGCTGCAGTGACTGATGCAGGGTGTCGGCTTCTGAGCCAGTAACAGAGAATGGGAGTAGTGTCGGTTTCAATTTTATTTAATTATCTTTACAATCTGCTACCTCCTTCCACACCCTTCTTCTGACCAGTAGCCAAAACACACACCTTTATGATCCAGTTCTCAGCATGTGATGTAACAAACACAAAGTGAACTCCTGTACTTATAAACAGAGTCTTCTGAAACTCAGATTTCCCCTCACAAATGTGTTATGCCCAAGACTTATACCTCTACTAAAATTCTTAGTTTGGTACATACCTGACAGACAAGTGCCTATTTTCTTGAACTTCAGTGGTCTTTTAAGTCTGAAACATTCATTCAATTACATGTGTGTTTTGAATACAAATATGGTTTAATTGAACACCTTATTTAATAACAAGTGCTTTATCATTGCATTGTATTTATCAATGCATATTCTTACAGGAATCCTTTTTTTTCTCTCAATCATTCTTTATAATAGCTCTTGCTTTTATCTTTGTATTTTAGGGCAATTTGTAAATGCTCACTTACTGTACTAACATTAATTTTAGCAACTTAATTTAGGCTGAAAACAATTTCCAGCATTTCATTCAATTAATCTCTGACTTGCGGACTCCAAGACAGTAATTATCATTGATAATTAACAGAGAATTGTTATTCAGTTATGTCTGACTCTCTGTCACCCTATGGATCTCAGCACACCAAGCACATCTGTCCCCCTGAGCTCCCATAAGCTCACTTTCTTCAATTATCTCATCTATCCATCTCCGCCTTTGCCATCACCTTCTAAATGTGCCTTCAATCTTTCCCAGCATCAAAGTCTTTTCTAGGTAATCCTGCCTTCTCGTGATATGGCCCAAGTGTTTGAGTTTTATATCTTCTCATGATATGGCCAAAGTTTTTGAGCTTAAGCCTCATGATCAAACCTTCCAGTGACTAGCAAGGCTTGATTTCCTATGGTATGGATTAATCGGATCTTCCTGTAGTCCAAGAAACTAAGCAGTTTTCTTCAGCATCACAGAAGGCATCGATTGAATGGTGCTCAGACATAGATAAAAACAAGGACTTGGTGTGAGTATCATAGAAACTGATTAACATTCAATAATGACACCCTTCAGTGTAAGTTTACTGTAAGAAAGTCTTGACAAATTGAGAAAGCACTTGTTTCTACCTATAATTCCAATTATACTATTATATATCTGGTGCCTTCGTTGTGTCCATTTGATCTCTGATTAATCACATATATAGTTGTGAGCATTGCGGGTTGTTGCTAACGTTTGCAGGCTCGCACAGCAAGTTGCAGTTGCTGGCAAGGAGCGCCGAAGGTGCTCATTGAGCTGGTGGAGATGAGCTCCGTAGGTGCTCATCCCTACGACCCCATACAACTTAAGCAGTGAGCACCGAAGGAGAAACATAGACGCTCATCCCTACGATCCTGCATGAATTTGGCAGTGAGCGCCAAAGGCACTCACTGTGCTGGTGGAGATGAGCACTCATCCCTACCACCTGTGGGACTACAGATCAAAACAAACAAAAAAACATAAAAAAACATTACACGCAGTATGGGGGGGGGGGGGGCAGCAAGGACGTCTAGGATTGAGGTTGCACGCAAATTTAAGTTGAATTTCACAAGTTTCGGAACTTAAAAAACGTCTACGCGAGAAAAAAACAACAGTCTAAAAAAAAATAAAACAAGGCCAAGCACGTCAAAATCGACAACATACTCAGAACACTTCCCCAAACTCAGTAACACTTCATGCAGCCGGTAACACACATTCTGCGGCACATAGCACATAAAAAATCAAAGCCATTTTCTATGGAAGAAGTAATTACCTTTCACAAAATGGCGAATTGAAGGCTGGAACGCAAATAGCGCATACACATTATGTTATAACAGTTTCTACTTCAGCTCACACTCTATAAATACTGCAAACTTTCTAGAATTTTCTCCATTTCTCCTCAAAGTTCAAAACCTGCAAATTATAGCAAATAAGTAAGCTATAATTAATTAATAACTTAATATTTTAAAAAAGGGGTTTTAAATATTGTCAAAAACAACAATCTTAATGTACAGAAGCAGTTAAAAGACATTGTTCATGTATAGTAAGATTTAAAAGACAGATACATTTTTAGGTGGGGTAAAATGGTGTAAATTTTTAAATAATAAAAAAGGAGACATTTAAAGCAGAAAATAGCTTTTGCTAACACATATTTTAAAACATAATTTATGCTATTAGCAAAAAAAAATAATAATAATATTTACAGTGGATTTCAATATTTCCATATTTTTCTAATTTTCAACAGACTCTATCTGAGCAGGTTAACTGACTAATTTGCAGCACTGCATGGTTTAACTCAGACTGTAAATTCTGCAGAAATTTACAGACAACAAATTGAGCCCAACAAGTAATGTACAAAAATACATTTGCTTAACAAAAAAACTATGGTCTTAGTCAAAAAAAAAAGGAAAGGTTATTTTAACATTTGCATCTCTGTCTGTGATTTTCAACAGACACTGCCTGAAGAGTGTCACAGGAAGATTGGCAGCAGGGGACCCTCAAGAAACAGGTACAGTATAACAAATAAAATAAAAAACATGGTCAATCCTGTTTGGTGTGCATCAATGTCAAAAGGCACTGCAACCGTATTAACCCGATAACCTACACCCCTAATGCCAACAGTGACACACACAAAAGATGATAGCACAGAATAAAAAGGTACCCTAACCCTCGAATGCCAACAGTGGGGCACACAAAAGAGGATACTACAACAAATGTTGTTAACACATATAAAATGGAAGGATCTAGCCTCTGCTGTGTGCCCCAACTTATAAGCCTAACCCCCTAAACTAAACCTATAATGCCAACTGTGGCACACACAAAGCAGGAAACTACAACAAATGTTGTTAACACAAATAAAATGGAAGAATATATCCTGTTTTATGTGCACCAATCTCTAAGCCTAACCCCATAATCTAAACCTCTAATGCCAACAGTGGCGCACAGAAAACAGGATACTACAACAAATGTTCTTAAAATAAATCCGGTTTTGTATGCACCATTGTTTAAACCTAACCCCATAACCTAAACCTCTCTAAATAATACAAAATGGAAGTATATATCCTGTTTTCTATGGTCTTAGTACAATTTTTTTTTATTTAAGTGTTATTTTAACATTTGCATCTCTCTCTGTAATTCTCAACAGACACTGCCTGAATAGTCTCATCATCTCTACAGGAATTTATACACAACACACTGAAGACAAGATATACAGTATTACAAGTTAAAAAAAAAAATCAAGTACTGCTGTTTACACACATGAAATGGAAAGGCCTATCCTGCTTTGTGCCTGTCTGTGTATTTTAGGTGCGCAATCCTCTAAGCCCAACTCCATTCCCTAAACACCTAATGACAACAGCAGCGCCCAAAAAACACAACTAAACCCATAACGACAACACTAACAAACAAAAAAAGGATAAGACAAGAAATGCTGTTAACATATACAAAACAGAAGGACCTATCATGTTTGCTATGCGCCTTTCACAAAATAGACGGCAACCTAACTAATCTGCTAAGTTCAACCTCATAAAGCTAACCCCATAATGCAAACACACAATACAGGATAGGAGAAAAAAATAACCCCAACAAAAATAACAAATAGTTCATTGAAAAAAAAATATGTCTGTCAGTTTTGTGGGGGTTATCATTTCCAACAGGAAAGAGATGGCCAGTTTGTTAGTTGCTGTCAAAAAGGCAAAGTAAGACTTCAACAAAGACAACACGTCCCAACATATTTAAAAAAAGCATTATGACTGAGCCAACTTTCCCTAATTACCAAAATTTCAAAACATACATACAATCGTATAATAGTGGCATATCTTTTGCATCTATGGGTGCAACATTAGCTAATTAGCTAATGTGCATGGACATGGCCCTTACTGTTTCAAAGTACAAGGACAAATAACCAACATACTTCTCATTTACATCCAGAAGAAGGAGAGCAAAGAAAATGTGCTAAACTAAATGTCCTAGATACAATGGAAGCTGTTGAACAACATATGTTTTTATAGAGCAGGAAAAAATTATGGCCCTAAAACCGTACACAAGCCTTTAGAAAATTGTCAGAACAAGAACAAATAATTCATGCAGAACTACATCAATTACCAATCCCAAAAGTCAATATGGTTCTTTAAAGAGATCGCCATACTGATAAACGCAGTTAAAACTTACCAACATCAAATGAGGTTGCAATGGTCTTTCAAAATGATGAGGGAGAACCACCATTTCAAAGGGATATTAGAATATATCCCAGAAATGATGAGCAACCTTACATCAACATAACTATCTTAAGTAGTAATTTAGATCCAATGACATATCCCATTTTTTTTTTCCAATGGGCAACCAAAATTAACACTTGACAGTTACACAAATTCTAAAGTATGTGTCAGAAATAATATTTCCATGCTTGAATTTAAAGTGGCTCAAACTGCCATTCAAGATGGATTTAATCCCATTTTATTTGGTAGAAAACTGACACAACAATGGATCATTGATTCATATTTGTAAGTTGAGACAATTAATTAAAATTTCATAAAATATCAACAAGATAAACTATGTGTAGAGCAATATAGTGGACTGATGGATTATGTCGCTGAGGTAGCTACAAACAGAGAGCTTGCAGCTGGCAAAAAAATAATTTTACCGTCTTCTTTCTAATATGAGAGAAAGATACAATGATGCTTTGGCTATAGTATCTAAATTTGGAAAACCAGATTTATTTATTACATTTACATGTAATCCACAATGGCCAGAGATTTTACAGAATCTGCTAATTGGACAAACTGCTTACGATAGACCAGATTTAGTGGCAAGAGTCTTCAAAATCAAATTAAATGAATTAATATGTGACATAACCATAACTCAGTTATTTGGCAAATGTCTAGCTTGTGTTTATACCATAGAATATAAAAAGGGGGCCTTCCACATGCACATATGCTTATAATCCTTCAAGAGAAATATAAATTGTACTAGCGACTTGCCCGTCAAAAAATTACGGTCAATAAAATTCAAATGTTGTTAAATTTGTTTGCATCCCAAAATGAGTCACCTACATTTGTCCCATTTCTTTTTACTAAAAATAAAAACACATAATTATTTTTAACTTTTTATTTTTTTAACTTTCAACTTATATTTCCCAAACATTAAACTTTGTAACATGCAACTTGTATATGAAACATTCGTTCAACATTTTTTTAACAATACTAACACTTTTCAATACATATTTATCACTGAGTAACTGCGGATTATATTAACTTAGAGTAAGTAAATTGTTTTAACAATAACATACTTATTCACATTTGTAACATATTTGTTAAACTGTTGTTAAACTAAATTAGCATTGAATCCAGAGGAAAGCAAACAATAAAAACCCCCTATTGAAACATGTCCAATTGTATCAAAGAGGGAAAAAAATTAATTCCTTCCTGACCCCATTAACTGGCGATCGGATTTCTCCCTGAATCAATACTTTGTCTTTAAATAATACATTTTCAATTATTACTAAATACTTCAACTTTATACTAACAATACATATTTGACTATACCACATATATATTTACCCAACTTTTGTAAACATTCCAAAAACACATATTTAACATTTGAAATTGTAACTTCAAACAGTAACATTTAACTCTTGTAAATTTAGAAAAAATCATTGAATTGTTTTTGGGGGGCCAATCATGTAAATATAAGACTTTGAAACCATTCCAATCTGTTTCAGGATATTTTACTGTTGTTTTTTTTTTTTCATTTAGTCCATTCTGCAAATATCCGATATATTTTCATAAGTGAAATAGTGGTCCCCTATTTAAAGAGTCCCAGAGTACTTTAATTTAGTACTGGAAGTCAAACCACTGTTCCCTATGTTTTTTTGTCCATTCTTTAGATGTTTTACTTGAAATATTGTTTTTGTGCAATCTTATTCAGTCCCATAAAATGTTGGCATTAAAATGAAACCATTGTCCTCTATCTTTCCAACACCTCATAGTAGACAATGTTTTTGGTGTAAACACATCCATCATCCAATAAATGACCTTGAGTTTCCTTTTCTTCAACATGCACTTTAATTTCTTTTGGATTAGTGCACCTTGAAAAAGCCACATAGAGTTGTCCATGTGCAAAAACTGGTTCCTTTAAAAAAATCCCAACTGACTTAAAAGTTTGTCCTTGGGATTTATTAATGGTCATAGCAAATGCCATGATAACTGGAAATTGTCTCCGTTGAAGGACAAACGGCAAACCACTCTCACTTGGAGCTAAATCAATTCTTGGTATAAAAACTCGTTCACCTTTATGGGTACCAGTTATAATTTCTGCATGTATAAAATGATCTTTTAACTCATGCACAATTGATCGGGTCCCATTACAAAGTCCTTTTTTTGGATTCATATTTCGCAATAACATAACAATTGCGCCTTTTTTCAATTGTAAAATATGTGGGGGCATTCCAGATGGTGTTAACGAATTAATAAATTTGATACTAAAATTCGATTCACTGTCTTTATCATCTGACAGAATCGAATCTGCACTGTAATAATTCTTTTGTGGTGCATTGATGTATTTTAAAAATTCGTTATTTACATTCAAGGCATCGATATTTTTTGATGTTAATATTACTTTGTTTGCAATGTCTGTGTAATCCTCATTATTAAGAGTGTTTAGGAATATGGCTGATATGAGTGATTCATTGCAAACCATTTCTGATGGAATTTCAATGGTATCATTTGGTAAATGCTGTATTTCTGGATGTTTTCCATCTCCGATTTTAATGAGCCAGTCATTGAATTCATTTTGGCCTTCAGATCTCATATTTAATTCTAATTTGAGATGTGTAAATATTTGCCACAGTTTACTGGTCTTGATACATGTTTCAATGATCTCTGTTCTATTTCCGTGTGGCACAACAGGTAATGTTTGCCTAAAATCGCCTCCTAACAGCATCACCTTTCCACCAAATGGCAACTTATTATCCATCACTTCTTTTAAGAATCTGTCAATACATTGCAGTGCATGACATGACATCATAGTTGCCCCGTCTATGATAATTAGTTTAGTTAGTTTGAATTTTTTTGCTTGTATGGAATTGAGTCGAATATCTGACACTGATGTTTCCAAAATGGGAAGTGGCAGCTTAAATCCACTATGCACAGTTCTACCACCATCTAACAAATGTGCAGCAATTCCAGTTGTTGCAAATGGCATAGCTATCTGACCCTGTGATCGAATATAACTCATCAAACAATTGTACAGATAAATGTTTCCTTATCCACCTGGTCCGTCTAGATAGAAATACCGGTCTTTGACCATTTCATCATCTGTAGCATTTGTGATGGCATGAAATGCTTCTAACTGTAAATTATTTAAAGTTGCCAGTTTTTCTTGGTTTTTTTGTTTTTGAAGCTCAGTGTCATAATCATCAAAATTGATGTCATTTATAAGTCCTGGATCTGGTAAATTAAAACTTGCACAATTTAATCCATGAGCCAACAATATTTCTTGGATTTCCATCAATGTTTTTAACAGAGCTATTGGTTCTCTGTAATGTTTCAAGAAATCTTCTGACATGTTTAATTTAAATGTTTTCCACAAAGTGAAAGCATCAGGTACATTGCAAAATATACAAATGAATGCAAATTGTTGTCTCATTTGCTTAGGCATTTGACATAGTGCTGCTTCTTCCAGACACCTCTCCCATTCTGTATCATCAGCTATGAAATTTTGATGTCTTGCAGCTAATAGGAATGTCTCATAAACTATGTCATTCACTGTACGTAAATGCTCAAAACTCTGTGCACCGGGAAGATGTAACAGAAGTAATCTTAAGCTGAAACGTTCAATGTCCCTTGGACTGACGGTATAAATGCGTGGTATGATTTTATGTGTATCTCTTCTTCGTTCTCGCCATTGACCATTTACAAATACATAGTGATATGGTATCTCTATGTATAAAAATTATCTTGCCTGCGTATCCTGACAGTTTAATTTAAACCACGCAGTAAGCGTAGTATCTCTGTCTTCACTTTGATATAATGCAGTTCTTTCATTTCCTTGAGTAAAGCAAACCATCTGAATTTGAGGCAAATGTACAGCTAAACGATAGATAGCATGTGACCGATCATGCATCTCAAATTTCAAAAGGCGCCACATTGCTTCAGGAGCACTCACATACTGAGCATCTAAATAATTTGATAGTTCATCATGTAAAATTGGAGTTTCGTTTTCATTTCCAGCACCTTGTACAACAACAGTAGCTGCATCATATCCTTTGTATATATATTTATACACATACTTAATTGATTTAATCGAAGTGCAAGCTTCCACATTGATGTGTGCATTGTACTTCATGAGCAAATGTGGATTGTATGGAACGACAAATCTATTATCAACCTTTTGGCCCCGGATAATAGCTGTTTGTCCTTGTGTTCTTTTATACAAAGGATATCCATCACAATTTGCATAAGTTTCCATTTGAAATTGTTTTGGAAATTCTTTAGTACATTTTTTATTTTTCATACATGGTTAATTTGGATTCATCTCTCCACATGGGCCATGAATCATTCTATGTGTAACAATCTCCCAAAGTTTTGTATATTTTTTTTGGTCTGGCAATTGTGCACAAATTACTGAATCCACTCTCTCTGCAGTGTTCAACTTGTCTTTTTCCTGCAGTATTAAAAGTATGTGAGCATGTGGCAATCCTCTTTTTTTAAATTCAATGGTGTAAACAAAAGCCACACATTGTCCAAATAAGTGTGCTTTAGTGATATCATGAATTAATGAATTGAGTTTGGTTTTAAATACTCTTGCCACTAAATCTGGTCGGTCAGAAGTAGTTTGTCCCAGATTCAAATTTTCCTTGATCTCTGGCCATTGTGGATTACACGTGAATGTAATAAATAAATCTGGTTTTCCAAATTTTGTAACAATAGCCATGGCATTATTATACCTTTCTCGCATATTGCGAGGAGATCCTTGGAAAGAGGATGGCAAAATAATTGCTCTTCCAGCTGGAATGTCTCTGTTGGAAGCTAAATCTGCCTCATAATCCATTAATCCACAATACTGTTCTACTCGTAATTTATTTTGTTGATATTTAATGAAATTTAGATTATTGGCTTCAACTTGTAAATATGAATCAATAATTCATTGTTGAGTGAGTTTTCCTCCATGTAAAATTGGATTAAAACAATCACGGATAGCAGTTTGTGCCACTTTATATTCCAGCATGGAAATATTAGATCGAATACGAAGTTTAGTATTGGGATAACTTTCCAATTTTAATTTTGGTTCCCATCCTTGTTCCCCATTTGGAAAGAAAATGGGATATGTCATTGGATCTAAATTACAGCTTAATATATTGATGTTAATAAATGGTTGTTTTTCATTGCATGGATATATTCTAATATCCCGCTGAAAAGGTGGTTCACCATCTTCATTTTTAAACACCATGGCAACCTCATTTACAGTAGGTAAATTATATCTTCTCTGATCAGTGTTGCGATCTCTTTTTAACACCATATTGACTCTTGGTGTAGGCAATTGATGTCTTTGAGCATGTTCCTGTTGTTCTTTTTCAAGCTCTGCTAATTGTTTGTATGCTTGACTATATGCTTTTTTATCCATAATTGTATCCAGCTGTTCAAAGACTATGCGCAAACACTGTCTATTTTCTGGAAGTGTTATTCTTTGTTCCACAGCTTCCATCGTATCTAAGACATATAACTGTGCAAATTTCCTTTGCTGTCCTTCTTGTGTGTGTAAATGCGAAGTTCTGTGGTATATTTGACCTTGAACTCTGAAACAATAAGGACCATGTCCAGGTACATTTTCTGCTAATGTTGCACCCATTGAAGCAAATGAAATTGCACTGTTATAAGACCTTATGTTTTGTTTAAAATTATTATAATTTGGAAATGTTGGATCCATCATTATGCATTCTAAATAATATGGAAATGGGTGTCTTAGTGGAAGTTTCACCTTTCCTTTCTGACAGCAACTAATGAAATTTCCGTCATAAGGTCTTTCCTTTATAAAATGATAGGCCCCACAAAACTGACAAACCACATTAAGTAACTTACAATAATGAGTATCTACTTGTACTGCAGTAGTAAACACATTATTATGCATTTCTTCAACATAAATATCAGACCCACATTCTATATGTACATTTCTTTCTTGTGTGTCTACATTCAAGTCATTCTGCAAAATAGAATCATTGGACAATGGTTCAGAGAGATGTTTTTGTTTACTTTTACGTTTCTTGGAAGCCCCAGCACACTCACTTGCGGCTTTCGTACTCATCTTTCTTTTATTTAAAAGTCTCTCTCGATCTTCTTCTCGCAAGCGTTGTGAAGTTTCCGGTGTCTGAGCATCTCTCCACCTTTGCTTCCTTTCCCTTGACAATCTTCTTTTGCGTTCAACTTTGTCTTCTCCATTGTCCGCCATGTTAATCTGTAATTTTAAAAAGAGATGTAATCATTGTTTGTTCTTTGTTTTATATTAAAAAAAAAATCCTTTTTGTACTTTTAGATTAAAGTAGATGAATAAACTAATCAAACATTTTCAATTGTTGCACTTTAGTCTGAAATAAATGAAACCATTTTTCAAAGTATTTTATTGACATATATGAAATCTGAAATAGCTGCACATATCTATCTATATAATATTAACTCCTTCAATGACATTCCTTCTTGATTGAATTCATAGCATACCATACCTTTTTTTTTTTGTGCAAGTGTTTTAAGCTTCTTATTTTCTTTCAATATTATTATTAATTAGTATTGTCTTTTCAACTTTTGTAAAGTTTTGACTAACTATCATAAATTAATGACTCAATAAGTACTATCCCTTTTCAAGAAATTTCAATTTTCCCCAAATATATAATACAATAGCCTTTAACATTTTCTACCTGGGAAGATGATGTTGATGTTGTTCAAAGGCTGCAAACGTCACACTGTCTGTTTATTCACTTGCAGATCGGATTAAACTGTAAAATCAAATAGATACTATTTTTAAACTTTTGCTTCATCAATATCCTTAAATGAACATCAAAAAACATATATTTGGCTACATTAAATTCCCTTATAATTTGTAATATTTTGATGTAGTAATATAATTTAATTTCTGTACCTGTCCAAATGATCCTTATGCTGTTCAATGTGTGCAAACGTCACTATCTCTGGTCATTCACGTAGATTTCCCTGCAATTATACAAAATAGTAATTAATGTATAATATGTTACTTCATCTGTATTAATCAATGAGGCTTAACATACCTATTTTTGCATAGATTAAAAACATGAAATAAATATATCAATAAATCAGCATGAACACACATTATGAATGTTATTAACAATTCTTTCAGACAGGTAAGCACAATATTATTTTTCTATTATTTAATTTCTTACCCACAGGTAATCACGACATATCACAAAATAGTTCTTAAATTAATGTACATTAATAATTAATGAATCAATGTGTTCCTAATTAATTAATGTACATTATGAATGTTATTAACAATTCTTTCACACAGGTAAGCACAATATTATTTTTCTATTAATGAAATTTCTTATCTATTATTTATTAATTTAGTACCAATTTATTAATTAATAATTATAAATAACAGGCACAATATTATTTTTCTATTAATTAAATTTCTTATCTATTATTTATTAATTAAGTACCAATTTATTACTTACTAATTATAAATAATAGTTATTATATTTACCTTTTTTAATATAATAATGCTGAAGCAGTATACTGAAGAGCTAACAATCTATTGCGATTTCCCGGCCTCAGAAAACATCCAGTCAGACTGTCATCACCTGAGGAGAAAGTGTCAGTCCTGTGTGAAATATGCCCTATATATAGGCTTTGTGCGCGAGACCAATGCATTGTTTTAGGCGGGAAATCCGCAGTTGCGCGAGCCATATGCGTTGTTTTCGGCGAGAAATTCTATGTGGCGCAAGACAAAGGCGGGAAATCTGTGTTAATGCGTAAATCGTTAATATCGTTTCGTAAAATATACTCGCTAGTGTCTTTTTACTCATTGTGCGGTTAATCCGCATCCTTTATCTCGTTGTTTTTCTAACACATACGTCTGTGGCTGTGTTTTACGCAGTTCGTAGTAGTGTAGCCTCGTTTTCATTTTTTTCGGCGGCCATTTTTTTCGGCGGCCATTTTTTTCTCGCTTAGCCGATTTTCGATCTTTGTAACTCGGAAGAATCGATCTAAATTGCAATTCCAACTCACTTCCAGACGTCCTGCCTGGTTCACCATGCTGTAAGTGACCTTTATTTTAATTTTTAATGTGTATTTAGTGTTTTTTTTTAGTGTTTTGGTTCCGCCGCTTATCTCGTAATTTTTTTACACCTCGTAATTGCTAAGATGTAACGGCTCAAGTGCTGCGATGTAACGGCTTTTTTTCACCTCGTATTTTTTTTCTAATTGCTACGATGTAACGGCTCAAGTGCTGCGATGTAACTCGTAATTTTTTTGCACCTCTTATTTTTTTTCCTAATTGCTACGATGTAACGGCGAGCCTCGCGATCAATCTAAATTGCAGTTCCAACTCACTTCCAGACGTCCTGCCTGGTTCCCCATGCTGTAAGTGACCTTTATTTTATTTTTTAGTGTGTATTTAGTGTTTTTTTTTGTGTTTTGGTTCCGCCACTTATCTCGTAATTTTTTTGCACCTCTTTTTTTTTTATAAATGCTACAATGCTACGCGAGGCTCGCCTGCAATGAGCGCCTGCGGCGCTCATTGCCAAAGTGCTACGATGTAACGGCTCACCTCGCTACGCGAGGCTCGCCTGCAATGAGCGCCTGCGGCGCTCATTGCCAAAGTGCTACGATTTAACGTCTCGCCTCGCTGCGCGAGGCTCGCCAGGCGATAAGCGCTAAGTCGTACGCACTTATCAACAGAGCGGTTTAACGGCTCACCTTGCTGCGCGAGGCTCGCCGGGCGATGAGCGCCTGCGGCGCTCATCGCAAAGTCGTACGCACTGCGCAACGCAGCGTGACGACATCTCGTAGTTAGACAATTATAATATGTGATACTGGTGATAAAGTGGGTTCAGTGATTATTGCTTAGCTACCAAATCCAGAAATACATGGTAGACTATATCAGATTGTAACTCATTGCATGATTCATGGACCATTTGGAGATATTAATCCAAAAATCACCATGTATGAAAAATAAAAAATGCACTAAAGAATTTCCAGAAGATTATAGAGACAAAACTTATGCTAATTGTGATGGCTATCCATTATATAGAAGAAGAGAAGGCCAAATGCCATTATTCGTGGAAAAAAAGTTGATAATAGAAATGTGGTTGCATATAATCCACATTTGCTCATTAAGTATAATGCACACATTAATGTGGTCGCTTCTATAAAATCCATTAAATATGTCTACAAATATATTTACAAAGGATTTGATGCAGCTACTGTAGTGGTCAAAAGTGCCGAAAATCCAGAACAAACTGAGTTATTACATGATGAACTTGCATCTGATGTAGATGCTCGCTATGTAAGTGCACTAGAAGCAATGTGGCGTCTTCTCAAATTTTAAATGCATGATCGCTCACATGCAGTATATCGATTATTTGTACATTTGCCCCAAAGACACTTAGTTTACTTTAATGTTGGAAATGAAAGAAATGCTTTGGCACAAAGTGAGCATCAATAAACTACACTAACTGCGTGGTGTCAATTAAATTAATCAGACTTGGAGGCAAGGGAATTGTTAAACATTGACATTACATATCATTATGTTTTTGTTGGATTATGGCGAAAAAGAAAAACCAGTGGAAATAAAAGTATAACTAGAATATACACTGTAAGTCCAAGAGACCTTGAATGTTTCTGCTTACGTTTACTCCTTTTACATGTTCCTGGTGCACACAGTTTTGAACATTGAGAACTGTTAATGACACAGTTTATGACACATTTAATTTAGCTTAGCGACACAGAAACTTCCTGGCTGATGATACAGAATGGGAAAGATGTCTAGAAGAAGCATCACTGTGTCAAATGCCATTGCAGATGAGAGAACAATTTGCATTCATTTGCATCTTCTCAAATGCTTCAAATGCATTAGCTTTGTGGGACAAATTTGAAACAAATATGCCTGAAGACTTTTTGCAACAATACAATGAGCCTATAGCAGAATTAAAAGCATTGATTTAAATCCAAGAGGTCTTTCTCTCATGGATTAAATTGTGTACATTTTAATCTGCCAGATCCACGACTCATAGATTAAATAAACTTTGAAGATACTCAGCTTTAAAACCAAATAACACAAGAAAAACTTGCAACTTTAAATACATTACAATTGTAAGCATTTAATGTCATAAAAAGTGCACTAGAGGATGACTTGTTCAAAGAGCGTTATTTCTATCTAGATGGACCTGGTGGATTAGGAAAAACTTATCTATGTAATTTATTGATGAGTTTCGTTCGAGCACAAGGTCAAATAGCACTGCTATTTGCAACAAGTGGAATTGCTGCACATTTGTAAGAAGGTGGAAGAACTGTGCGTAATGAATTTAAACTGCCAGTTTCCATTCTGGAAACATCAGTGTCGGATATTCGAATGACATCTTTACTAGCAAAAATAATTAAGAAAAGTAAATTAATTATATTTGATGAAGCTACAATGATGTCATGCCATGTTCTACAATGTATTGATCATTTGTTGCGCGAAGTCATGGATAATGATTTGCCTTTAGGTGGAAAGGTGTTGTTAGGTGGAGATTTTTGGCAGACATTACCTGTCGTTGTACATGGAAATCGCACAGACATTGTAGAAACATGTATAAAGTCATGTACAGAATGGAAACGCTTTACTCACCTCAAATTAGAACAAAATATGAGATCAGATGGACAAAATGAATTCAATGAGTGGCTCATCAAAATGTGGAGAAGGAAAAACAGAACAAATTAATAATTTACCCGATAATACCATGGAAATTGCATTTCAAATGATTTGCAAACGGGACATTATATCGGCTATATTCCAAAATACAATAACTAACGACGATTATGCAGAGCTTGCAACCAAAGTAATATTAACATCCAAAAATAAAGATGCATTGCTTCTGAATAATGAAATATTAAAATTATTAAATGCACCACAAAAAAGATATCACAGTGCTGTTTGTGATGACAAAGAAACTCAGACAAACTTTTAAACTGAATGTATGTATTCATTAACTCCATCTGGAATGCCACCACATATTTGGCATCTAAAAAAAGGTGCACTTGTCATGTTACTGGGAAACATGAACCCCAAAAAAGGACTATGTAATGGGACCAGATTAATTGTTCAAGAATTAAAAGACCATTTCATAAATGCAGAGATTCTCAATGGTACCGATAAAGGTGAAAGAGTTTTCATACCAAGAATAGATTTGGCCCCAAGTGAAAGTAGCTTGCCTTTTGTACTTCAGAGAAGACAATTTTCCATCATCATGGCATTAATAAATCACCAGGACAACATTTTAAATCCATTGGAATCTTTTTAGAAGAAAAAGTTTTTGCCCATGGACAACTGTATGTTGCATTTTTAAAATGCAAAAATCCAGGGGAAATTAAAGTTTAGGAAAAAATTCTTTAATAGGGAAATGTTTAGGAAATATTTAGTGTAATCCAGGATTAAACGTCATTATTACAAAAAATATATAATAATTAAAAAGCGTCTGTCCCAAATTAGTAATAACCATAAGTCAAGAAGGTGTCACTGTCCCACAATACTCTGGGATTTTCAAAATGTGACCACCTTAAGTTTGACAATTTGAATAGTGAATTGATGTATCTCTTTAAAGCTTATGATGTATCAATGTTGTATAATGATGTTTAAATGATGCTTATATGCAAGCCTCATATGCAAAAAGTATTTGCTAATCATAGGGATGCAACAACATATTTACTTGTGAAAGATTAGGAATAGACACTATATTTTAAAAATAGTGCACTAATGAGAAAAAGGGTTAAAACACTGAGAAACAAAAAGCAGGGGACAGATCATGGTGCTGTGTAGTGATGTCCCGAACACATGCGCTTTTCGGTCCGCCCCCTACTCTTTATCATTGAGGAAACTTTGACCCTGCACCTAACAGTCAGCAGACACATTCCAGCCAATTAGCAGCATACACTCCCTTCCAGGGCCTTCCATCTGAAGGACAGCCTCCATTTTAGAATCATTCTGAAGCTACATTCGTTGAGAGAGGACATATATTCTACCTGCTGCTGATTTAATAGGGAAATAGATAGCCAGGCTGTGTATTTAGCTTTCACTACACACCTGAAGGACTCATTTGATATCTGCTGCAAGGACAGCTACCCAAAAAGCCCTTTTTAGGGCTAGAACATCATTTTTTTTTCTCTGTGTAATCTAATTGCATATGCCTGCCTGCTAGCGTGTGTGTGAAGCCTATTGCATCTACTCTGCTACCTTTTGCCAGTGCACAGTGATACGTCATATCTGGTGCAACCGTAGTGTACAGTGACATAAAACAACACTTTTTTGACTGTAATCGATTGAATATCAGTTGCCTGCCTACAGGCGTGTGTGTGAGGTCTATTGCATTTACTCTGCCAACTTTTGCCACTGCACAGTGACACTCATATGTGGTGCAACCGTAGTGTACAGTGACATAAAACAACCCTTTTTTTTCAGTAATCGATTGAATATCAGTTGCCTGCCTACAGGCGTGTGTGTGAGGCCTATTGTATCTAATCTGCCAACTTCGGCCAGTGCACAGTGACACTCATATCTGGTGGCACCTTAGATTGCACTCGCAGTGCCCCAAATTTGAAGTAGGAAGTCCGACCAAGCATCTTTTTCCATCTCCCTGTTCCAAAAGTCAATGCCATATACATGTCCCCTAATAGTGGATGTAACAGGGATTAAACCGATAGGAATAGTACTACTTAACAGTACACACCTTATAATAACGCAGACAGAGGCAACGCAGAGAGAGGAGTCTGAAGAAAAGGAGTCAGAGGAGGAAGGAGGCTTTGTGGAGGTGGAAGACCAAACACAGCAGGCGTCCCAGGGGGATTGTTGTCACCTTTCAGGGACCCTTGGTGGCTGTGTGGAGGAAGAGACCTTCAATGACATCAGTGAGGACAAGGAACGGGACATGAATGTTAGGTGATTTATGCCCTTTATGGCTTAAATCCAGACTCTGCATGAACTAGGTAATTTTCCGTGGGAGTTTTGCCATGGATCCCCCTCCGGCATGCCACAGTCCAGGTGTTAGTCCCCTTGAAACAACTTTCCCATCACTATTGTGGCCAGAAAGAGTCCCTGTGGGTTTTGAAATTCGCCTGCCCTTTGAATTCTATGGCAGTTCGCCGATGTTCGTCCTTTCGTGAACATTTGATGAAATTCGTGTCCCCGGTTCGTGAACCGAAAATTTGATGTTTGCGACATCACTAGTGCTGTGTTATAAACGCAGTACAAATTTGTAAACGCAGTACAATATTATAGGGGGAAGAGAATATCACCATATATCTCTTATATACACATATATATCACTTATAGCCTCATCAAACCGGAACATAAAGTATAGGCTTTAACTGCTCAAGTGTAATAAAGAAAAAAGAAGAGAAGGCATATCACTAGTGATGTCGCGAACCTAAAATTATCGGTTCGCGAACCGCGAACGCGTACCGCCGCAAATGTTCGCGAACCACCGAACATTGGCGAACCGCCATAGACTTCAATGGGCAGGCGAATTTTAAAACCCACAGGGACTCTTTCTGGCCACAATAGTGATGGGAAAGTTGTTTCAACGGGACTAACACCTGGACTGTGGCATGCCGGAGGGGGATCCATGGCAAAACTCCCATGGAAAATTACATAGTTGATGCAGAGTCTGGTTTTAAGCCATAAAGGGCATAAATTACCTAACATTCCTAAATTGTTTGGAATAACGTGCTTTAAAACGTCAGGTATGATGTTGTTTCGATCAGGTAGTGTAAGGGTTAGGCCCGCTTCACAGTGACAGACCAAACTCCACGTTTAACGCACCGCAAACAATCACAAACAGTCCATTTGCACAACCGCAAACTCCCCATTTGCACAAGGTTGGATACCAAGCTAGCCATGTCCCGTTCCTTGTCCTCACAGATGTCATTGAAGTTCTCTTCCTCCACCCAGCCACGTACAACACCAAGGGTCCCTGAAAGGTGACAACAAGCCCCCCGGGACGCATGCTGTGTTTGGTCTTCCACCTCCTCAAAGCCACCTTCCTCCTCTGACTCCTCTTCTTCAGACTCCTCTCACTGCATTGCCTCTCTCTGCATTATTATAAGGTGTGTTAAGTAGTACTACTCTTATCAGTTTAAAACCTGTTACAGCACATATCAGGGGGCGTGTATAAGGCCTGGATTTTTAGAACCAGGAGATGGAAAAAGATGCTTTGTTGGTCGTATCACTTCAATTTTGGGGGCACTTTGTGACATTAGCTTCTTACGCTCAAACATGTCCTTTACAGGCACCTGACTATGGGCAGATGAGCAGGAACTGCTCAAGGCGAGAGACGGAGTGGTGGATGGTTGAGAGGGGGCAAGGAGGACAGCAGTGGTTGATGTGGCTTATGATGCTGCTCCAGGAGGAGGATGGCGGCTTTGAGTTTGTGTGCTGCTTGTACTCATGTGTTGGTCTGGAGTCACCCAAACATTAGGTCTCAACCTGTAGAGGATAAGGGAACCAGGCTACTCTAGACCTCATTCATCATTACAGGTTTTGACAGATCGGTACTATGCGTGCAAGCTACTGTAACAGATATGAGTGGCACTGTGCACTTGCAGAAGTTGGTAGAGTAGACGCTGTAGGTCTGACACACACGCTTGCAGACAACTAACTGCTATGCAATCTATTACAGTACAATTTTTTTTTTGTTTTAAATGTACACTACTGTTACACCACATATGAGTGGTTTGTTAAGTAGTACTACTCCTATCAGTTTAATCCCTGTTATGTGCATTTTTTGGGGGTTTGGTTGTTGAAGCCACAGTGCAGCACCAGAGGCCAGAAAAATCAGGCATGTACACATGCCTGAAAAATTAGGTATTGTTGATCTTGCAGCAAGCAGAGAAGAAGGTAGGCCTGATTCAATGCCCCATCCCTGCATATCCACACTCAGAGATTGAGGGGGCGACCCTTACAAGGTCACGGGCCGGAGATATAAAGGGGGGCCATCCCAAATAAGCACACAAGCGGGGACAAAGGTAGTGAAGGGGACATAGAGGCCCATGGACTGACGGTCGCCATCTTGGCAGGAAAAGGGCCCAGCAATTAAGCCAAACTAACCCAGCACAGGCAGCTACTTGAGTCAAACGCTGTACAATTACACCTTAATAAAGCTGAAACATGCAGCAGCAGGGATTCTAAACGGCCACACGGGGACAAGGAGGCTAACAGCCCCCACAGTCTCTGCACCACTCTTTTTAACAGATAACCCAATGGGCTAACCAGGGACCTTGCCCACATAAAAAAACAGAATTTTATTGGAGGAATTATTAGTGTCTTTACCCCCCAAGAGAGGACATAATATACGGTATCTTTAGACTACCTGATGGCCAAACCTCCTTTAGCCCCAATGCTATCCAAGAAACATTTCAAAACGTTATCTGACTGGGGGTCTATAGAGTGACATTAGTACTGACCTTTATATGACTGGGGGTCTATAGAGGGACATTAGTACTGACCTTTATCTGACTGGGTGTCTATAGGTGACATTAGTTCTGACCTCCTGCTACAGTATTATTACTCCCAGTACTCCCAGGCTTGCTACTATTAGATATAATAACCTCAGTTTCGTTTCCTTATCTGTTGGTAACATCAAAATATGATTATTAAATATTTTATATTTGTTTGTTTTTTCTCCCAAAGTGAACCCCTTTGTGTGTGTCCCACAGATGTGGCGTTTCCGCTCTGCGTATGTTGGATTTGCACCGCTCAAAAAGTATGAAAAGAGACCCCCCCCCCCCTTGAAGCCCATTAATGACATCATCAGTAAATTGTATGTAACAGATTCCAGTGTTTAGGGTTTATGACCCAATACTGCGATCATATCATTTATGAAAAAAATCCGTATTTGTCGTATTATTCAGACGCGCGTGCATCTTTGTGTTACATTTCCTGATACTTTTATTATCTTGATCTTTATATATTTACTAGCGACTTGCCCGCCAAAAAATGGCGGCAATAAGATTGTAAGGCAGGTAATGGTGTTTGGACGAGACATTCATTTTGTTGGCGGTCGGAGATCTTTCGGCGCTCATTGCGAGGCTGTTGGTTGCATTTTTTTTCTGATAGGCGCTTTTGCTGTTATTCTTTGGTCGGCGGTGATGTGTTTTTTGCGCTTATTGCAAGGCTTTGTGTGCTATGAGCAGCATTGGCACTCGTTGTGAGGCGCGCAGTGAATGGCTTTTATGTTTAATGTGATAATGTTTTTTTTGTGTATATGTATTTTTGTATGCTAATGAAATAATTACTAAATGAATGAATATACTTTACCTATATACATTGTGCTGAAGAGCTGACAATCTGTTTTCATGTTCCTGCAGCATACAATGTAGGTTTTCAGTGCTGTGGAGCTGCTGCGTAAGTGTCAGCAATGTGCGCAGTGTGTAGTGTAAATAGGCTGCGTGCGCGAGGGGAAGCCGTTAGGGTAGCTGGGTACTTCTGCATTGTGTAAGTTAGTGTTGTAAAATGGCGGGGAATGTGTATGTGGTACGCGGGTGTGGATGATTTAGCATCCTTGTTAATAGTGTATCTTTACCTCGTACGGCTTTTTAGGAAAATCCGTATGTGTTTTGCGTGTTTAGGGTCCTGTAGCCTCGTTTTCTTTTTTTCAACGGCCATTTTTTCTCTCACTTAGGTGATTTTCGGGTGTCTAAACTCATGAATTTGGACTTAAATGGAGGTGTAACTTCACTTGCAGAGGTCCTCGGTGCCCGCCTTGCTGTGGGTAAGCTTTTTATGTCATTGTTGTGTGTATCTATTGTGTTTTTAATGTTTTTTTTTAATGCGCGCGGTTCGGGCGTTAAGGTCGTATTTTTGTGAGCTCGTAATGTTTTTTTTCTAAGTCCTGCATTTTTGGATGGTAAGTCCGTAAATTTGATGGTGTAAGTCCCGCCTGCGGCTCATTGCAGCCGACGTGGGAGCCTTCGGCGCTCCTTGCCAGCAACTCTGGCCCTCGCTTCGCAAGCCCGCAGTGTTAGCAACAACCCACCTGCTCACAACTATATATGTGATATCTGCAACATCTTCCCCAGTTGGCACTTGTAAATCGGCTAAGCGACAAAAAAAATGGCGTCCGGAAAAAATGAAAACGAGGCTACACGACCCCAAACCGCGCAAAACATCGCCAGCCATGTACGACTTTTACCTAGGAACAGACGAGGTACAAAATACACTATTAGAAATAATGGAAACTGCTGGCGAGCCGCGTAACACATACATAATCACCGACATTTTACAACACTAACTTGCAACTAATAACATTACAAATCTAAAATGGCGCGTTACACGACTATACAAGCGGTTTCCCCTCGTGCACTGCGCACATTGCTGACACTTACACCTCAGGTCACCAACAGTCCAAATGTACACTGTAAGCTGCAGGAAAATCAAAACTGATTGTTAGCTCTTCAGGATATTGATCACTGTATATATTAATTACAAATAGGTAAAGTATTTTAGTAATTAATTAATTCATTATTATTAAAAAAAATATCTATAAAAAAAATACGCTTAATAGCATATTTTACACTGCCGTTACTTTACATACATTAACGCTTCACACTTCCTAATACATTTGTTCATTCACAATAGTTATTATCGTGCATTCATTTAATAAGTATTAATTAGTAATGGAAAATAAAAATGTAGACTATACACTAAACTAAAATGTTTTACTTTTTACTCTGCAGTTATATATCTGGATTACTGCTCATTGGCTGCCAGCGATAGCACTCTCAAAGCAGTTACAAATCTAAATCACTTTATTATGCTCTGAGACCTGAATACATTTTTTAATTTACACTGCACAAAAAAAAAATATATATTTAACACTGTACTTATATATCTGTCTTTGCGATGAGCGCTGAAGATTGATCGTTGCAAAGCACGAAACCTGAAGGACACGAGGGAAGAGGCTCACAATGAGCGCCGAAGGTCCTCAGAGTACAAAAAGCATCACATTGTGTGGCAAACAGCATTGCCATGGCTTCAAACTTTATTGCCCCGTCATTTGTGCCAGGCAAGTCACTAGTGATATAATATAACATAATGCAATACAATATTATACAGTACACATGGGTGTTGGAACTGGGGGGGGGGGGGGTAAGGGGTAACCCCCCCCCCCCAGGTTTCTTATCGTATGTATGTATGCGTATAGAAGCTAACAGGGGAGGGGAGAGGGGGAGGAAACACA
Organism: Discoglossus pictus; assembly: GCA_027410445.1. NCBI lineage: Eukaryota > Metazoa > Chordata > Amphibia > Anura > Alytidae > Discoglossus > Discoglossus pictus. Next base: position 85,153,876 of record CM050169.1, read on the forward strand.
GGGGAGAGGGAGAGGAAGACACAGGATAGGGGAGAGGGGGAGGAAGACACAGTGGAGAGGGGGAGGAAGACACAGGGCAGGGGAGAGGTGAGGGGAAGAGACACATGGGAGGGGGAGAGACACAGGAGAGAGTGGGGGGGTAGAGACACAGGGGAGAGGGGGAAAGAGACTAATGGGAGGGAGTGGTGAGGAGACACCGGGGAGAGGAAAGGGGGTAAAGACACAGCGGAGGGGGGAAGAAACACAGGGGAAGGGAGAGGGGGTAGAGACACAGGGTAGAAGGGGGAAGAGACACATGGGAGGGGGGAGAGACACAGGGGAGAGGGAAGGGGGAATGACACGGGGGAGGGGGGAAAGAAACACGGGAAGGGAGAGGGGGTAGAGACACAGGGGAGGGGGGAGTGACACAGGGAAGAGGGAAGGGGGAAAAGACACAGGAGAGGGGGGAAAGAAACACTGGAGAAGGGAGAGGGGGTAGAGACACAGGGAAGGGTGGGAGAGACACAGGGGAGAGAGACACATGGGAGGGAGAGAGACACATGGGGGGGAGTGGGGGGAGACACAGGGGAGGTCTTGTGCTTTATTATTATTCTTATTATTATTACTATATAATGTGTAGATGTACCGGCTGGGCATGCTCTTGTGCATTATTATTATTATTAGTATATAATGTGTATATGTACCGGCTGGGCATGCTCTTGTGCATTATTATTATTATTACTATATAATGTGTAGATGTACCGGCTGGGATGCTCTTCTACATTATTATTATTATTACTATATAATGTGTAGATGTACCGGCTGGGCATGCTCTTGTGTATTATTATTATTATTACTATATAATGTGTAGATGTACTGGCTGGGCATGCTCTTGTGCATTATTATTATTATTATTAGTAGTAGTATTTTACTAATAATAATAATGCACAAGAGCATGCCCAGCCGGTACATCTACACATTATATAATAATAATAATAATAATAATAATAATAATAATAATAATAATAATAATAATGATAGTATTGCACAAGAGCATGCCCAGCTGGTACATCTACACATTATACAGTAGTAATATTAATAATAATAATAAGGCACAAGAGTCCTTCAGCACTGCACTGGACACTGAATAAACTTGCCTAGCTATGGTTTTCCCTATTGATGCAGTATCACCTACACTCAGCCTCCTCTCAGTAAGACTGCAGGTTAGTTATGATTCCAAAATGGCTGCTGTCCATGAGGTTAAAGGGTCTGGAAGGGAGTGTATGCTGAGGATTGGCTGGAATGTGTCTGCTGACTGTGACATGCAGGGTCAAAGTTTGCTCAATGATAAAGTATTGGGGGCGGGTCGAATATCGCATATGTTCGCAGTTCGCCGCGAACGCGAACATGCTATGTTCGCCGGGAACAGTCCGCCGGCGAACTATACGCGACATCTCTACATATCACTTGTCTCCCCTATTGGCATAAGATATGCCTGGGTACTTGCATTTTTGGAGTACAAAAAAGTGAAGAGATGTTCTGCCTATCTATGTGTGTGAATTATGTGATATCAGTTATTATGCGTGTTTTAAATTTAGGGTTAAATTATCTTATAGGTTAAAATATCAAAAACTTACAATGCTCCTTCTCTCTCCCTCACTCTCCTCTCTCTCCAAAGCTCAAAAACCCACCAACGCCTAGACCTGTGAGTACACTTGCTCATCTACAGCATAGTCAATGATTTATTGGTTTGGCTCCCTTTTAAAGGCCGTCTTGTGTCTTTAATTGCATTTTATCGCTTTCTATTGGCTGTTCGGAGTGTTTCTTGCTACGTTATACTGCAATTGTTCATTGAAGGACATATGTAGCTCGTACGTCCCCAAATGTAATAGCAGCGTATATTGGCTAAATGTCAAGCCTGCAGCCATTACCTGGCTCACGTTAGACTTACGGGGCTGGAATTTAATGAGACCCCAGTGTATTATAACATAACTAGGAAATTGGTGGTCAAAAATGACGGGAATAAAATGTTAAGGCTGGCAATACTGTTTACCACCTTGTGTCTCCTTTTCCCCCTCCTCTTCCTCTCTTGTGTTTTTTCCACTTCTCTCCCTCTCCTGTACCTCCTTTCCCCCTATCCCTTTCCCTCCCATATGTCACCTTTCTCCACATCTCCCTCTCCTGTGTCTCCTTTATCACCTCTCTCCCTCTCCTGTTACTCCTTTCCCCCTCTCCCTTTCCCCGTGTCTCCTTTCACCCTGGGCATCGAAGGCGCTCATTGCACTGCGAGGCTCGCAAAATGCGAGACCTGTACGTGACTGGCTTGACGGGGCTGCAATGAGTGTCAAAGGTGCTCATCTTGAGGCCCATATGTTACTGGTTTGACGGGGCTGCAATGAGTGCCAAAGGCACTCATCTTGAGCCCCATATGTGACTGGTTTGATGGGACAGCAATGACCACTCATCATGAGGACCGTACCTGACTTGATTGAGGGGGGGGGGGGGGGGAGGCTTCAAATGGCTTACTAGATACAGGCTTAAAAAAAAATTCCAGCCATTGGGAGACCACCAAAAGACGCCACTTAATTAGAAAATTATATTACAACCTCACACAGCACAGAGGGAGAGAGATTGAGCCTATAAGTGAAGTTGCAGGTTTTCAAGCCCCAAAACTCGAAACACAAGCCCGCAAATGGTTTTACACCTGTAAATGCTAACAGGAGCCCAGAGGAGGGAGAGGGGGAGAAAGACACAGGAGAGGGAGAGGGGGAGAGGGTGGAAAGAGAAACAAGGGAGAGAGTGGGAAGGAAAGAGATACATGGGGTGAGAGGGGCGGGCAAAGAGACACAGGGGAGGGAGATAAGGGGGAAAAAATTGTGAGGCTCACAATGAGTGACGGAAAGTAGAGGGGGGAAAGGCTTGCAATGAGTGCAGAAGGAGCTCATTGCAGGGCATGGAAGATACCTGTTGGCCGAGTCCTGCAATGAGCGGCAAAGCCGCTCATTGTGAGGCTTGCGATGATCATCACGAGGCCCGTAAAGTAGAAGGGGGGGGGGTTGCATTGAGTGCTGAAGGCACTCATCACAATGCCCTCAAGTTAGAGGGGGGAGAACCTCGCATTGTTTGGCAAACAGCATTGCCAGGCTTCAAATTTTATTGTCGTAATTTTTGACTGTCAATACGCTAGTTTTCAAATAAGATTTTTAAAGTCAATATAACTGACAGCAGCTTATTACAGAGTAACAATTTAAAGATCAGTGTGAAGGAAATAAGGTTCAGAAACTGTATCACTAAGTAACAATGTGAGAACTCACAATTACTGAAGCGATATAAAGAGCACACCTTACTCAAGGATACATTCTTAAACCAGATAATAGTTACGATATTAAGGAATCACATATATAGTTCTGGATCTGCAGGGCTGTTCGGAACGCTTACCATGTTGGTGACGCACATGCGACCGTGAAGGACTTAATCTGCAATTGTGGCACACAGTGCCAAAACTGCAATCTGCGCAAAACGAGACGAGCCGACGACTGCGAAGGGTGCTCATTGCAAAGCGAGTAGTTGTAGCATGCGGGACAGGGTGCAATGAGTGCCGAAGGCAAAGCGAGGTGAGCAGTTGAAGCACACAGGACTTCAAGGGTCTCAACTGCGAGCCAGGAGAGGAACTCTAAAAAACAGAAAAACCACAAATATAATTTAACAAAAAAAAGAAAACACTAACACACAGCACAGAGGGAGAGCCACAAAGCCTCAGAGTGAGGTTGCAAGCAGATTTAAGCCATATTTGACGTTTTAAGTCAATCCAAAATCGGCTAAGCAAGGAAAAAATGGCGGACGAAAAACGTAAAAATTCTAAAACTGGATGAAAACGAGGCTGAACCAAGCCAAGCACGCAGCACTTCGAAAAAAACATGACGGCGAAGACAGTAACACTTACACCGACATCGCCAGGCATACAGGACTTTGAAAATAAAACCAACGCCAGTCAGCGAGTAACATGCAAACATACAGCAGACACACAGAGGAGAAAGAGACAGGGAAGGGACAGGAGGGAGATGGTGGAAAGAGACACATGGCATTCCCAAGCACAAAACATGCAGGTTAACGAACCCTGCAATGAGCGTCCCATACAGAAGGCGGAAGAAAAGGCTCGCAAGAGCGCCAAAGGTGGTCATTGTGAGCCATGCAATAAGTGCCAAAGGCGCTCATCGCGGGGCTTGCAATGTGCACCGGGAGCAGGAGGGGCTTGCAAGGAGCACCAAAGGCGCTCATTGCGCACCCAGTCATGAGCACCAAAGGCGCTCAGAATGGGGTTTGTGATGTTGAAGTACATGGGGGAGACTGTCACAATGAGCGCCGAAGGTGCTCAGCGCGCGGCTCGCGATGACCGCCGGAGGTGCTCAGAGGAGAAAAAGCCTCACATTGTGTGTGGCAAAGAGCATTGCCAGCCTTACAATTTTATAACCGTCATTTTTGACAAGCAAGTTCCCGGTTTAAATTATACCCATGACTATAGCAACCGTATACTAAATTTCAGGAGAAATTGCCTCCTTGTAAATAACAGGATATTGTTTGCTTTATTGATCAACACTGTGGGAATATTAACATACACATTAAAATTCAATTAAAGTGTATGAAAAAAAGTATTTTAGAACTTTTCTGATTTTCTAAAGCACAGCCAAGCAAATATTATCTCACCTTGAAAATTTACACTCTTAACAGCCTTATCAAATTGTGATTCAGCAAATTTAAAAGGGCTCTATTTAAGCACATAGCATATTTTTTTACAGAAGTTTTTAGTTAGTGAACTTTTATCCATAAGCAATGTCTTTACTAACTAAAAACATCTGTAAAAAAATATGTTATGTGCTTAAATAGAGCCCTTTTAAATTTGCTGAATCGCAATTTAATAAGGCTGTAAATGTGTAAATGTCCACTTATATGGGAAAAAGATAAAATAAGGACATTGACATTTTTTTTTTCAGTTTCCTATCCTAATATTTGGAAAAAAAAGTGGATTATTGACTTCAAAGGAATTTATCTTTTGATGTTTTTAAACTCCCTTTAAAATAGTTTTTATTTTGTCATTGTCTCTAATAAGTTAACAAATTTGTCATTTTTTCTCAGTCATTTGAGTTTAATCTATTAAGAGGTTTTAGGCACCGAGAAAAATATTTACTTCCCAACACTATTTATATCTGGTCGTTCTTATTCATAAGGTTTTCTTGGCAAAGATACTGGAGTGGGTTGCCAGTTCCTTCCCCAGTGGACGGTGATTTGTCTGACCTGCCCATCCTGGATGACCCTACATGGTATATAGCTTGCAGCTTCACTGAGGTTCACAAGCCCATTCACCACCACAAGGTAGAGAGCCATAAAGGGATAAAAGGATATTTGTTTCTATATTTTGAATTTTACAAGAACTTGCCATCCATTCCTTACTTAGATACACTTGTGTGTTTCCCGATTGGACTAATGTGGTAAGTGGGGTTCTTCAAGGTTCAATATTAGGTCCTCTACTGTTTAACATATTTATTAACGACTTAGAAGTAGGACTGGAAAGTATTGTATCCATTTTTGCTGATGACACTAAGTTGTGCAAGGTAATTAAATCAGAAAATGATGTACTTTCCCTTCAAACAGATTTACATAAATTAGACGAATGGGCATCTAGATGGCAGGTGAGATTTAATACAAATAAATGTGAACTTATGCATCTGTGAAGGAAAAATAGCCATGCAATTTATAATCTTAATGGAGCAAATCTAGGGGTGTCAGATATTGAAAGGGATTTGGGAGTACTTGTGGACAACCACCTACGTAACAGTGCTCAATGCCAAGTAGCAGCTGCAAAGGCAAATAAAAGGCAAATAAAATATTAGCATGTGTTAAGAAGGTTATAGAAGCAAGGGAAGCAAATATAATTCTGCCACAAAACAAATTCCCAGTATTCGCTAATTTGGAATACGAAGTACAATTTTACATAGTTACATAGTAATTGAGGTTGAAAAAAGACTTTCAGTCCATCAAGTTCCACCTTTTAAGATCTCCTCTGATCTGCAATATGTGGATTAGTTATTAATTACCGTATTTTTCGCCATATAAGACGCACCTGCACATAAGACGCACCTAGTTTTTAGAGGAGGAAAACAAGAAAAAAATATTCTGAGTCAAACACAAATACACTTCACACACATATACACACCTACATCACACACAAATTATATATATATATATATATATATATATATATATATATATATACATATACATACATACATACACATATACATACATACATATATGCATAAAGACACATATACATACATACACATATACATTTTGGAGCATTTGGGAGCCTCCAGGAGCTCTTGACCCTCCCTGACCCTCCTGATCCTCACCTTTCTTCTCCCCTCTGCCCATCCATGATCATCCCTTGGCCCATCTTGATCTCACCACCACTAAGATGCACCGGACGACGCGATGCAGTCTAGATGCATGCTGCTGGTGCCGTAAGAAGCGCCAATGGGGGGGATCTGGAGTGGGGATCTAAAGGGGGCAAGGGAAGGATCAGAGGGGTTGAAGGGGAGAATCAGGAGGTGGAGAGGATCAAGAGGGGCAGAAAGAGGCAGTTTTAATGCTTGCAAAAGGTGTATTCGTCGTATAAGACGCACAAACTCCCCCCCCCCCCCCCCCCCAGTTTTGGGGAAGAAAAAGTGCGTCTTATACGGCGAAAAATATGGTAATTAGTTGTTAATTAATTATTAATAGTATAGTATTTGAGGATGAATAAAGCGTTAGTCCATCAAGTTCAACCTTTTTAGATCTCTCTTGATCTTTTTAATATGTGGACGATTTGTTATTAATTGTTGATTGATCCAGAGGAAGGCAAACAGAAAAAAAAAACCTATTGAAACTTTGCCAAATGTCTCATAAGGGGAAAAAAAGCTAAATTCCTTCCTGATCCCAGAAACTGGCGATCAAAATTCTCCCTAGATCAATATTCCTTGAATGCCCTCTTTATTCAAAAATATATCTAACCACTTTTTGAAGTTATCTATCAAATTTGCTGTCACCACCTCCTTTAGTAGAGAATTCCACAGTTTAACCACCCTAACTGTGAAGAACCCTTTTCTTTGTTTAAGGTGAAATATTTTTTCCTCTAACCTCAAGGGATGTCCTCTTGTCAGTTGAAAATCTCTTGGTACAAAAAGTTCACTTGACAAAGCCTTATATTGACCCTGGATGTATTTAAATAACGTAATCATATCCGTAGACGCCTTTTGTCTAGTGAAAATAGCACCTTTTCACAAAAAGGATATTTTAAATTAAACATATTTTCTCTAGACAAAAGGCGTCTAAGAGGAGATATGATTACATTATGTAAATACATCCAGGGTCAGTATAAACTTTGTCAAGTGAACTTTTTTGTGCCAAGAGGTTTTCAACTGATAAGAGGACATCCTTTGAGGTTAGAAGTAAAAAGATTTTACCTTAAAGAAAGAAAGGCGTTCTTCACAGTAAGGGTGGTTAATCTGTGGAAATCTCTACCAAAGGAGGTGGTGACAGCTGATTCGATAGATAACTTTAAAAAGGGTCCGGATATATTTGTTATTAAAGTGGGTATTCAGGGTTAGCCTGGTTAATTAGAGAGAGAGAGAATATTGATCCAGGGAGGAGTCCAATAGCCAGTATCTGGGGTCAGGAAGGATTTTGTTTTCCTTTTGAGATGATTGGCTAAGTTTCACTTGTTTGTTTGTTTTTTTCTGTTTACCTTCCTCTGAATCAATTAATAACTAATCTGTATATTGCAGATCAGAGGAGATCTTAAAAGGTTGAACTTGATGGACTGAAAGTCTTTTTTCAACCTCAATTACTATGTAACTATGTGTGAAGTATCTTCATAAGTAGCATTGTTTTATCACTGAAAAGGTTAGTCCTCCAAGGAATAGACGTAAAATGTGATGCATTACACAAAAAATTGAATTCCTATTTAATACGCACAATCCTGCCTTTCATGTGCAGTTCCCAAAACCCACTTGGCAGTTTTAGAAAATGGATGGATTCTTTCATGAATTTGCTAATACATTATTTACAATGTGCCTATTTTTTTACACATTGTAATGCTGTCTGTTTCTAATGTATGCATACCTGTTTTTCAGTCCAAAGAAACCACATTTTAATATTTCTCTGATGTCCTGGCCATGAGCTTTTTAAAGGACACAGGAATCCATTGAATAAATGTATTGTGCTATTTATTTATTGCTATGTTTCAATATAATGTTTCTCATAAGGACTGTTCTAGATGTTTGCAAGTGGATTTTACTTTTTACAAGTAAAGGCTGATAAACTGCAGAGTGCACTAATTGTGCCCAGGTGAGAAGGCAGAAGTTAATATAAACAGGAGAAGGGGCGAACTTGTGAGCTTGCAAACATTTCTAGTATAAGTGCAATTCTAGTAAAAGTGTAGGAATTTAAATAAAAGGAGGGAGTTCAAAGAAAAGAGGGGGAAGAAAAATAAAACGATAAATATATATATATTTTTATTTTTTTTCTTATAAAACTTTATACAAATATATTATTTTTTATTCTTGTTTATATTTCCCACTGAATTTTTGTGGACAAAAATCATAATTATGAGTCAGTCCAGTGGCAACCTCACTCAATGTACATCATGTCATATGTATGAAATACTGGAACAGCTGATCCATGGTCCATACTTCTGTGGCAGGTGTGAGCATGTTGCCTCTCTGGAAGCTAATTTTATTTTATTTTTTTCAAAAAAGTTTCTTACAACATAAGCTTAATATTACTTTTTACCAAACGACAATAAGTGCATTTTCAGATCAAGTAAACAATGAAACAGAACCAAAATGAATACATTGTATCATTTTTCCCTTAATGATGAAAAGAGAGAATACAAAACACCTTCATGTTAAAATGTAGTCTTAGTAAACTATAGCAATTATAACCTTATAATCAGGTTAGTCAATATATATAGTTATTGTTTTTTTTTTTTAACCCAACTTAATAATAAATCTATAAATTAATCAAAAAAGGGAAGAAAAAAGTTATGTAAAATAACAATCTCCAATAATAATAAACATAAAAAGACCAAAAATAATAAAAAGAAAAAAAGAAAAAAAAAAGAGAAAAAAAAAAAAGATTTAAAGCATACAATAACGGAAAAAAAATCAGCCGGTTAAAGGGGAGGGGAGGAAAGGAGGGGGAAGCTATATGAGAAAACTCCAGAAAAAGATGACTCCCTATTCATTATACTTTTGATCCCATATTGTCCACTTTTTAAGAAGGAGTCAGGAAATCCCCATTTTCTGAATATTACTTTCTAAGAGATGCGTTTTACTCATTTTTGTCATTATTTCCGACCAAGTGGGAACTTTTTCTTGTTTCCAATTTGAAGCAATGGAAGTTTTAGCTGCCTTGAAAATCTGAACCAAAAGAGCTTTTATTTCTAAAGTAACTTATTTGGGAAAGATGTGAAATAGGGGTATTTTTACATTAAAGGGAAGATCTACCCCAAAGGTTGATTTAATTAAAAAAAAAACCTTCTGACCACCAGATTTGTAGTATTGGGCAATCCCACCAGATGTGTAAGTGAGTTCCTTTTTGTCTGCATTTTCGCCAACAAAATTTAGCTTCATTAACTTTATTAATCTGAAAAACTTTTAGTGGAACATAGTACCACCAATTAATGATCTTAAAATAAGTTTCTTTGTGGGATGCATTTTGCAAAAATGTGTCGGTAATTAAAAAAGCAGAGAGCCATGTCTCTAAAGACCACTCCTCTCTTACATCTTTTTCCTAAAGTTTTAAACTAGATGTTTTGCTTGGAGTCTGCTTATTTTTGATAATATTATGGCACTTGGCCATTAAATGAGATTTATCGTCATCTAGAATTAGTTTCTCACAGTCGATCAACTTTCTGTGGTTTTCTAGGATAAACCCCAGAGACCTCAACTGATTACACATTTGATAATATTCTAACCACAATGAGTTGTGTAATTAATATTTAATCATTAGCCCATTAAAAGATCTAAAAGAACCATTTTGAAAGAGGTCTCTTAAATTTACTGGCAGCTCAGATTTGAGAACTGGAGAGGAGAATTGCAGCACTTAGTGATATTACTCCACTGGAAAGGGAGTTGGTGCTCTCTGAGCACAGTTTAGCTGGGCCTAGCATGGAGGGTGGGGCTGGGACTAGTGAGGATGTCCAGGGAGGTAGCTGGGTTACAGTTAGAAGGGGAATCATGGGAAACAGGAGGAGGCAGGCCAGTTCTGAGTTGGCAAACACCAACAGATTTGCCAGATTGAGTGAAACTGTTGGGGATGTCCATTCAGGAAAGGCAATGCCAGATAGAGCTGTTCCCTCTAACAGCCGGGAGAACAGTTCTACTGGAGGAGTGGGAGGGCAGAAAAGGCAGAGCAGCAGACAGGTTTTAAAAGGGGACTGGATTTATTTCTAATTAGGGAGGGAATTCAGGGTTTTCTGGGATAATTAGAGAGCGTATATTGATCCAGGGCACCCGGTATATGCTAATGACGCGGCACGCATGTGACGTCACATGCGCGCCGGGTCAAGGAGCGGAGGCCGGAGCAGAAGCAGGTAAGTGATGGTAGAGGGGAGGTTTTTAGGGGGGTTTAGGTTGAGGAGGGGGGTTGAGGAGGGGGGTTGAGGTTGAGGAGGGAGTTTGAGGATGGGGGTTGAGGATGAAGATGGGAGGGTTGAGGAGGGGTTTGAGGATGGTGGGGTTGAGGAGGGGGTTGAGGAGGGAGGATGAGGAGGGAGGATGAGCAGGGAGGTTGAGGATGAGGAGGTGGGATTGAGGAGGGTGGTTGATGTTTAAGAGGGGGGCTGAGGATGGGGGTTGAGGAGAGAGGATGAGGATGGGGGGTTGAGGATGGGGGAGTTGAGAAGGGGGGGTTGCAGAGGGGGGTTGAGGATGGGGGGCTTGAGGAGGGAGGTTGAGGATGAGGAGGGAGGTTGAGGATGTGGAGGAGGGGTTGAGGATGGGGGGTTGAGGAGAGAGGATGAGGATGGGGGATTGAGGAGAGAGGATGAGGATGGGGGGTTGAGGGGGGGTTGAGGAGAGAGGATGAGGATGGGGGGGTTGAGGAGGGAGGATAAGGAGGGATGTTGAGGAGGGGGTTGAGGATGAGGAGGGAGATTGAGGAGGGGGTTGAGGATGAGGAGGGAGGTTGAGGATGAGGAGGGAGGTTGAGGATGAGGAGGGAGGTTGAGGATGAGGAGGGAGGTTGAGGATGAGGAGGGAGGTTGAGGATGAGGAGGGAGGTTAAGGATGAGGAGGGAGGTTAAGGATGAGGAGGGAGGTTGAGGATGAGGAGGGAGGTTAAGGATGAGGAGGGAGGTTAAGGATGAGGAGGGAGGTTAAGGATGAGGAGGGGGGTTGAGGATGAGGAGGGAGGTTGAGGAGTGAGGTTGAGGATGAGGAGGTAGGTTGAGGATGAGGAGGGAAGTTGAGGATGAGGAGGGAGGTTGAGGAGTGGGGTTGAGGAGGGTGATAAGGGAGGGGGGAAGAGACACAAGGAAGGGAGAGGTTGGAAGAGACACAGGGAAGGGAGAGGGAGTAAGAGACACAGGGAAGGGAGAAGAGACACGGGAGAGAGAGGGGGACACAAGAGGGGGACACAGAGGGCACAAGAGGGACACAGGGGGCAGCACATTTCCCACCCTCGGCTTATACTCGAGTCACTCATTTTACCCAGTATTTTGTGGTAAAATAGGTGCCTCGGCTTATACTCGGATTGGCTTATACTTGAGTATATACGGTATGTATTGTTGTGTGTGGTTATATGTTGCCTGTACATGGTTTTTATGTATACTAGTTATATGGTATAGAGGGAACATGTATATAGACCAGGAGAATACGTGAGGATAAGGTAAAAATGCTCTGCACATAAGCTGAGCTACAGATCATTGCATCCTCACACATACAGGCCTTGATAAACAGCAGTCAAGACAGATGCATGCATTTCAAGTAGTCCTAAGCATATACTTGAGATTAATTTCAAGGTTGTTTCACTAGTTAGCTATAGCTATCTGTTGAGTTTGATCACAAGGCCTTTTATAGTAACGTAGTTTGAAAACCAGATGGGACTTAGTGCTGACATCACACACATGCACAAAGGTACACAAGGGTGTCATATGGAAGAAATAGTATAAATGTGTTGGTTCCATAATTCAATAAAGGTTCAGTTTTAGTTTTCACATATCAAAGGTGTGGGGCTATTTCTGTGTTTTGTATCCTGAACTGGGGAGTGGTCTTGCCATAAGCTACTATTAACCTGTATCCAGTATTCCCTGCCTGTACCTTTGGGCATTGTCTTTTTCAGAAGCCATCTTTTGTGCCACAGAGTACATGAATCACATGATTCTGCTGGAGTAGGTTTGAACTAGGTTCATATCAAGCCCCCTTGAAGAAACAGATTGTGATAATTGGCTGGCAGTCGTGGGATCTCTGTATAAAACACAGAAGTGTGGCAAATTTCAAGGACATTATGGAACTGAGACCAGAGGAAATGTCTGCAGATCAGCTCCTGTGGAGTGGAAATGTTTATCCCCAGTAGAGACAGAAAATGTTGCATTTTTTGAAATGGACTATCAAGAAACAGCCCTTCTAAACCAATGGCCGGGTCATGGGCTGACAGAGTGGCTGGAGGATCTGGTGGTGCAGGGAAAGGACTTAGAGGACCAGTATGCAGCCTGTTTGGGAACTGTTGGAATCCCTGGTGTGGAGCCCTATTTGTCATTTGGGGCTGAAAGAGGGAGCTGGCATATGGCCCTCTGGAATGTGGGGTGGGCACTTTACAGTGTACAATAGATGTGCTCAAGAGACGTTGTAACTCTTTGGGGGTGGCCCAATGGTGGGATGAGGCGTTGTCACTGATGCCATTGATCCAGCAGGAAGTACAACTGGAAGCAGGATATCTTGTCCTGCTAAATGAAGCATCCCTAGATGGGTTGTGGCTACCCTGTTGGGAGGGTCCATGCCAGTCAGGCATAGAAGAGAACCACTTAACAGAGACTACAGGGACCCAGCTAAATTTTACCAAGGCTGGTAAGAAGATAAAAGGTATGGACTCTTGGTAAAATTATGATATCATGGATTCTAAAAGTAAAAAGGATGCCTTAATGCATGTGGTTGACTGGGAAGAGGAAGAACTGGCCCCTAGCTCTAGGGGGCTTAGCCTCACCCAGTTAGAGGCATGAGGACAGGGCCGAACCACAGCAGTGCAGAAGACCTGGGGAAATGCTACTCTGCTCTTCAGCCTGAACAAGAGGGAGTAGCATCTGCTTCTCAAGGGCTGACTATATCTACACACCAGGCAGTCTTAGATGGAGAGAGCCAAGAGCCAATTAACTATTAAATCTCGTCGGCCATTTAGATGCCCATTCCTCAATTTTATGTAAATCCCTTTGGAGGGAAACCACATCATTATCTGATTTAATTACTATGCACAACTTTGTGTAATCAGCAAAAATGGAGACACCACACTCCAATCCTACCTCTAAGTCATTAATTAATATGTTAAAAAGGAGAGGACCTAATACTCAACCCTGAGGTACCCCACTTACCACATTAGTCCAATCTGAGTATGTTCCATTTACAACAAACCTTTGCTTCCTGTCTTTTAGCCAGCTCTCAATCCATGAGCAGATATTTACTGCAACTCCTGTATCTCTTAGTTTGCGCAATAGTCTCCCATGTGGCACTGTATCAAAAGCCTTTGCAAAATCCAAAAAGACTACATCCACTGAGTTGCCTTGATCCAGGTTCCTACTAACCTCCTCATAGAAACTAATTAGATTTATTTGACAAGACCTATCCCTCATAAATCCATGTTGACTCCTACTTATAATCCTGTTCAAATAGACATATTCTTGTATATTATCCCTTATTAACCCTTCTAAAAGCTTCCGCACTACAGAAGTGAGGCTCACTGGTCTATAATTCCCCAGATTTGGTCTTGCTCCCTTTTTAAATATAGGTATCACATCTGCTTTTCTCCAGTCATGTGGTAAAGACCCTGTGTTGAGTGAATCTTGAAACATTTAATAGAATGGTTTGGCTATTACAGAACCCAGTTCCCTCAGTACCCGTGGATATATTCCATCAGGACCTGGAGCTTTATTAATATTTATTTTTTCCAACCTCTTTTGGATTACTTCCTGTGTAAGCCAATTATTTGGCAAAGGTAGTGTAGCCCCATTATGTTGCAGTGTCCCAACCACTGGTACCTCCCTTGTGTATACCTAAGAAAATAACATATTTATCTCATCTGCCTTTTCCTGGTCACTAATTTTCAAATGGCCTGTGTCACATTGTAATGTTCCTATACAGTAGCTTCCTTCCTCGCCTTCTTCCCATTAATATACTTAAAAAATATTTTAGGGTTAGTCTTACTCTTTTTTGCAATTAATTTTTCATTTTCTATTTTAGCCAGTCTAATAGTGCTTTTGCAAGCCTTGTTGATTTCCTTGTACTCCCATAAAGCAGTCTCTGTCCCCTCTTGTTTGTATAATTGAAATGCCTCTTTTTTCCCCTGTATCTTCATCTTTAAATCATTGTTAAGCCACATTGGATATGGATATGCCGATGTGTATGTATATTTAGTAATTATTTAAATGTTGTCCATTTATGTTCAGCGTTTTTACCTATCAATTCTCTGTCCCAGTCTATACTTTGTATTGCTGCCCTTAGACCATTAAAATCTGCCCTTTTAAAATTAAGAGTTTTTGTTGGCCCCATAAAATTTAGTTTTTTTAATTCAATCTCAAATGAGACTGTGTTGTGATCACTGTTTCCCAAAGGTTGCCCTATTCCAACATTTGATTCTATATCAATATTATTTGTGATGACTAAATCTAAGATAGCTTCATTTCTAGTATGCTCTTGTATAACCTGGGTCAGATAATGATCACTGAGTGTACTCAAGAACTTGCCAGAAGTTTGCCAGGAAAAATGAGAGCTAGAATTATTGGCAATTCATGAAAAATGGGATTTACTAGGCATTACCAAAACATGGTGGGTTGAATCTCATGACTGGACTGTGAATCTGGATGGTTATAACCTATTTAGGAAAGATAGGGGCAATGGTAAAAGAGGAGGAGGGATTTGTCTGTATGTTAAGCCTCAATTGAAGACGATAGTCAGAGAAGATATTTATGCTAGAACTAGCAGTAATATTGAATGTTTGTGGATAGAGTTAAATAGTGGAGCAGCAAATTCCAAAAGAATATCGGTAGGAATAAGCTAGAAACCCCTAAATATAACTGAAAGCAAGGAAATACAATTATTGTTACAGATGCAGCTAAGCATGGGCAAGTTCTAATAATGGGAGATTTTAATTACCCTGAAATAAACTGGATAAATGAGACCAGCAGTTCAGCTAACGGGAGCAGTTTCTTCAGTACACTCAGGGATCATTATCTGGCCCAGGTTATACAAGAGCCTACTAGAAATGAAGCTATCTTGAATTTAGTTATCACAAATATAATCGATATGGTAACAAATGTTACAATAGGGCAACCTTTGGGAAACAGTGATCACAACACAGTCTCATTTGAGATTGAAGTAAAATAATAAAACTGTAAGGGGCCAAATTTTTTTTTTAAAAGGGCAGATTTTAACAGTTTAAGGGCAGCAATACAACGTATAGACTGGGACAAAGAACTGACGGGTAAAAATATTGAACATAAATGGAAAACATTTAAATCCTTACTAAAAATACATACACATCGGCATATATCCTGTGGGAATAAAAGTAAAAGGAGTAAATCACATCCAATGTGGCTTAACGATGGTTTAAAGATCAAGATACAGAGTAAAAAACAGGCATTTAAATTCTACAAACAAGAAGTGAAAGAGACTGCTTTACGTGAGTACAAGAAAATCAACAAGGCTTGCAAAAGGACTATTAGACTGGCTAAAATAGAAAATGAAAAATAAGTTGCAAAAGAGTAAGACTTACCCTAAAATATTTTTTAAAAATATTAATGGAAAGAAGGCAAGGAAGAAAGCTATAGGAACATTACAATGTGACACAGGCCAACTGATAATTAGTGACCAGGAAAAGGAAGATGACCTAAATAGGTTTTTTTCTTTGGTTTACACAAGGGAGCTACCAGTGGTTGGGACACCGCAACATAAGGGGGCTACACTACCGTCGTCAAATAATTGGTTAACCCAGGAAGAAATCCAAAAGAGGTTGGAAAAAATACATGTTAATAAAGCCCCAGGTCCTGATGGAATATATCCAAGGGTACTGAGGGAACTGGGTTCTGTAATAGCCAAACTAGTATATTTAATTTTTCAAGATTCACTCAACACTAGGTCACTACCAGATGACTGGCGAAAAGCAGAGGTGATACCTATATTGAAGAAGGGAGCAAGAGCAAGTCCGGGGAATTATAGACCAGTGAGCCTAACTTCTGTAGTGCGAAAGCTTTTAGTAGGTTTAAAAGGGGTTATATACAAGAATATGTCTATTTGAACAGGATTATAAATAAGAGTCAACATGGATTTATGAGGGATAGGTCTAATTAGTTTCTATGAGGAGGTTAGTGGGAACCTGGTTCATAGCAACTCAGTGGATGTAGTCTTTTTGGATTTTGCAAAGGCTTTTGATACAGTGCACACTAAGGGATACATGAATTGCAGCAAATATCTGCTCATGGATCGAGAGCTGGCTAAAGGACAGGAAGCAAAGGGTTGCAGTGAATGCAACATACTCTGATTGGACTAATGTGGTAAGTGGTTCAGTTTTAGGTCCTCTCCTTTTTAACATATTTATTAATGACTTAGAAGTAGGATTGGAAAGTAGTGTCTCCATTTTTGCCGATGAGACTACGTTTTGCAAGGTAATTAAATCAGATAATGATGTGGGTTCCCTCCAAAGGGATTTACATAAAATTGAGGAATGGGCATCTAAATGGCAGATGAGATTTAATACGAATAAATTTAAAGTTATGCATCTGGGAATGAAAAATAGCCGTGCAATGTATAATCGTAATGGAGCAAATATAGGGGATACTGAAAGGGATTTGGGAGTGCTTGTGGACAACCACCTAGGTAACAGTGCTCAAAACCAAGCAGCAGCTGCAAAGGCAAATAAAATATTAGCATGTATTAAAAAGGGTATAGAAGCCAGGGAAGCAAATATAATTCTGCCACTATACAAATCTCTAGTACGCCCTCATTTGGAATATGGAGTACAATTTTGGGCACCACATCATAAAAAGGACATTTTAGAGCTTGGAAAGATACAGTGAAGGGCTACAAAACTAATAAGGGGAATGGAGGGGATAAGTTATGAAAAAGACTAACCAATTTAAGGCCTCTAAGAGGAGATATGATTATCTTATATAAATACGCCCATTGTCAGTATAAAGATTTGTCATGTGAGCTTTTTGTGCCAAAAGATTTCCAACTGACACAAGGACATCCTTTGAGGTTAGAAGTAAAAAGATTCCACCTTAAAGAAAGAAAATGGTTCATAACAGTAAGGGTGATTAATCTGTGGGAACTGGCAACCCACTATTGTATCACCAGCATGGAAACCTTGTAGAACAGCACAAGCAGAGACCTAGCTAAATGTGCTGTAGTCCATAGGTTTACAAAGAGCAGGTCACGACTTAAGAACTGAATAACAAATAATAAAATGTTACCCTGGTACCTGATCTATGTAATGTGACATTGACCTATGGACACTATTTGTGTTCCCAAATGTAGACTTGATGAGTGAGATGCATATCAGATGATATTTGTATGTTTAGGGGCCACATTCTAGCCTTTGAGTAAGAAAGGGTTAACATGGCAGCCAATTTGATTTAGTTTGCATATGCATGACCATTCCAACATATGACAATAAAATTATCTTTTTATTTACATATTTGATTGGGGATTGTTGTGCAAGTAATTCTAATGCCTTCCGTTGCTTTATTAATATTTTTAAGTCCCTTGCAGCCCTAGGAAATGCCAAGCCCGTAAGTGCATCGTGATGGCTGCGGCCTTGAAATGTATCTGAGTTAAAGAGCTATTGAATTCGAGCTGGGCGTGACTTACGGGCTTGAGACTCAAGCACGTAAGACTTAGCCGCGCTTGCAAGCTGGAAAGGTGATGGACTAACCGAGATCGGCCTTAACCATCAAATTGCAGAATAACGCAATGCGACACAGGCCTCTCAGCCAATTACATGCGGGCTAGACAATTTGATTGACAGTGGGAGCTTACAAATTTGATTAACACATGCCCATGCGTTGACTGTGTTGTGATTTCATTTGAGGTAGTACGCAGTTCCAGGAGTCAGTGGGAGAGTTTGTATTTGAGAATGAGAGTAGGAGTGTCAGTGAGGTAGATTATGGTTTTTGCTTGCTTATATTTTATTTCAAACATATTTACACTTAAGACTTACACATATTTACAGATTACACATATTTCCCAGACACATAGGTTAAAAAAGACACATAGAGACATATAAAGAGTTAGGACACCCCCCCATCCTGTCCCCCACACCCCATCCCCAAAACATATCACATACAATTTTTCCAACACCCATATTGCAGTAACACTTTTTTTTATTTATCCTTCTTTTAATTTGTAGGCACATTATTTTTTGATTGTTTAAGACAAATATTTACACATTACACATATTTACTATACATATAGGTTTAATATACACACACACACACAGCCCCATCCCCCACACCACATCCCCAACACTTATTAATAACACATAGCACATATACTTTTATACCACACCCATATAACAGTTTTATTTTTTTGATTTATCCTTATTCTATTTTTTTTATGATGGAGGGAGAAGCTAGAAGAGGAAAGGAGGGTGGGGTCGGAGAGGAGGAGCGGCAATAAAGAGTCAATTTATTGGTGTGATAGGATTTTTGTGTGGTTGGGTTCGATCGTACCGCAACCCGTGTTAGCCTTAGCGCTCAAGAGATCCTATCTGCGTAATGATGACCTCAATAGAAAGACTATAATAACACAAGTTCTCAATATATAAGAGGGGCTTTCGTGTACGTTGGTCTGATGTGCAGCTAATCCCGAAAGCACTGTTCACGCCGGTGCTTTATAGATACATAAAAGAGTTTTGTTGTGGGAATGTCTGTAAAGCGCACAATCATAAGTGTATTTAACACAACGTTTCCGGCTGATGTTTAAGTATATGCCGTATATGTTGGTGTTACTCCATGGTACTTGAGTCCATGTGGGGTGGTGATATTATTTAGTCTGATGCTGTGTACTTTTCGAGTGTGCGTGTCGGGGTTCCCAAAGCATAAGTACTTCAGACCATTTTCATGGATAAAAATATATTTATTTGGTAAAAATTCCGGTTTGATTCTGGTACAGAAATCCAGTGATAAAAATCGTAAAATCAATAGATAGTAAAACAAGTGTCAGACGCATTTCGCTGCTGTGATCTGCAGCTTCCTCAGTGACAAATAAATTCCTACAGGAGGAGATTGATAGGAGTATGCATAAGTATACATGGTCCTTAGTGTACAAATTTATAAAAAACAATACATTTGTAACAGTACAATATATTGGATAGGGATGGATCGGTGGTGGGTACAGGATTATATACATTTGTACTAATAAATTATGGCCCTTGAAGAATGGTGAAGTACTTCAGTATGTCTAGAGGAAGGATGTATGAAATCATCCTACAGGGGTATATTGACATGATTGGGCATAATAGCTTTGTACTGCGGTAATCCGACTATGGCTACATTTGACGGAAAAAATGCATTTATAGATACATATAAAGTAAAAAGTATAAATGTCTATGCATAAAATATATACAGGGGTAGGAAAACAGATATAGAAAAATATTCCCTTGTGAGGCATAAAATATAAAGGTATGAAATATAAAAAATAAAAGCAACACCCATATTGTTAAGCGAATAAAAATACCTGCCCTGATGTTTGTAAAATAACATAAATATGCAAATGTGTGTACACACAAACATGCCCGCACATACATATATACACACATATATATACACATATATATATATATATATATATATATATATATATATATATATATACACATACATGTACATACACATATAAACATACACACATATGCACATATATACATATATACACACACACACACACCTGGGAACGTTTAAGCACACACGTAGAGTATTTTAATGATATGCTAGATGTTTTGGGGATAAGCTAGTACAATACACATACATGCATATATATATGAGCACCACCACCTATATATACACACAAACCTATACATATTTATATATACACACACCTATATACATGAATACCTACTGGTACACGTATACATACACATATATATATACACACACATATCTATACACATATATACATATACATATATATACATACATACACATGTACACAAATACACATACATATATATATATACACACGTGTGTGTCCCTCTATACATACGTAGTTAGGAGGGAAGAAAGTTGAGTTAGCTGTGTGTACCTGTGAGTGTGGTAGTTCCAGTGTGTAGAGGCCAAGGTAAAGTGAATCTGGCCCATGGGCCTCTTATTCCTGTATGTAGAAGCCTAGATGTAGTGAATTGGGCCCTAAGGTCTCCTGTCCTCCTACTGTGGCTAGGTGTGGAGACGAGCGTCTCTTTGGGCTTACCTTCCTGCAATGATGCTCAATCTGGCCTGTTGCTAGAGTATGGAAGGTTCTGATTATCCTTAGCTTGAGGGATGTATCCTGATAGAAGCTAAGGCTATAAAGCATGCTCTGCCTGTAATTGGCAGTGTGTGATGCACTACTTCCGGCGCCGGGTGATGACATCACTGTATAATCAGTGTGTGTCTCTGCATGCCCATACTAAGTATGGAGGACATAATGTGTTCTATGGTGTAAGGAATGTCGGTGCCCTCTTCCAATATGGTGATATACTACTGGGTCTCTCTATATGCCCATACTAAGTATGGAGGACATAATGTGTTCTATGGTATTAAAGAAAAAAAAAGAAAAAAAAAATTGCATTATTTGAAAAATATGTAAAAAGAACAAATTATGCCTAAACAAGCTTCCAAATTGCGCCTCATATTAGTGCATAAATGGATGGGGGAGGCTATGGTATTGAAGTATGATGAACAACATACTATTGTAGGATCATAGACTTGGTAGAGATATAGATAATTATGAATTGTCTATAGGCTGAATGGTACTTATGGCCTGGCGAGGGCCATGATTTTGAAGTATGATGGTAAACACACTATTATAAAATCATGGACCTGGTCAAGATATAGATGAATATGAATGGTCTAAAGGCTGCGTTTAACTTATGGCATGGTTTACTATACGATGTGGACTATATCATCTAGTGATGGGAGATGAGTGTATGTGTGAATGGATATATATTGTTAAAAATATGTGAGGTATGCTGTATGATGTATGGGTGGATATAGTGGGGAATCTGATGGTTCTAGCAGTTGCTATGGGTATTATATAGAAATGACTTGAGTGTCAAGGCTCTTAGATGGGAAATAATAATTATCGGGAATACGTATAGAGGTGGGTCCTTATTGGATCTGTGGAAGAGTAACATATATTGTGTAGTGCACCTATCAATTGGAGTAAGTGATAAACGGGGGAAAGAGAGAGAACATACAACAATATATTACAAGAGTTTTTCAGGATTCTAGGAATGCGGCCAAGTCTATATCCCAGTTTAGGCCCTCTGGTTCCAATGTCTTTAGTTTGTGGATCCACTTGGTCTAGCTACGTCTGAGGGTAAGTAGTCGGTCACCCCCTCTGGCTGCAATTGGGATGTGTTCCACTGCTTTAATGATAGTCCCCTTGGTATTTTTTTGGTGCATTTTCGTGATGTGTGCTGACTATCCGTTTGTAAGTACACCTTTTCTGTGCGGCCTACATATTGTTTTCCACAAATACATGTGATCACGTGCACAATGTATGTTGTGTTGCAGTTGGTCATGTGATGTATCTTGTACTCCTTTTGGGTTGTATGTGATACTATTAGGTTTTTATCCTTGTTTGAAATATGGCCACAAGTGATGCATCTTTTGGCCCCGCATTTATGGGTTCCTGGTATCTTTGAAGTATCTGTGTTATTGTGGTTCTGTTTCTTAAGCTCACTTGGAGCCAGGAGATTCTTCAGGTTTGTATTTTTTTTAAAGGTGACAGTTGGAGCCTCCCGGGAGGATATCCCGGAGGATGTTGTCCTCTCTCAGGATTTGCCAGTGCTTCTTTACGCTTGCTGAAATGTTTTTAGCTGCTCTGTTGTATCTAGTGAGGAATCTGCACTCATTCTTGTTTCCTCTTGTTGTTTTGTCTTTCTTAATGAGTTCATTTTGTTTGAGGATCCTTGTTTTTTCATTTGCTTCTTTCGCTATTTTCATATTATAGCCCTTTTCTTTGAATTTTTTGGTGAGATTCTTACTCTCAGCATCATAGTCTGAAGTCTTAGAGCAGTTTCTGCGGACTCGACGGAACTAGCCAAAGGGTATATTTCTGATCCATCTGGGATCATGTCCACTGGATGCATGTAGATAGCCGTTTGTGTCAGTAGGTTTGGTGTTTAGTTTCGAGGTCACGCCGCTTGGTTCCCCTGTCAGTGCTACATCGAGGAATGGGATTGACCGTGGGTTATGATTCATGGTGAACGCCAAGTTCATATTGTTTTCATTGACATACATGAAGAATGTGTTCATGGTTAGGTTATCGCTGTTTTCCCAGATGATGATAATATCGTCAATGTACCTTTTCCATTGGATGATGTTTTTGGAGAAGGGGTTATTGTGCCAGATGTACTTTTCCTCCCAGAGTCCCATATATAAGTTTGCGAAGCTTGGGGCGAACTTCGTCCCCATAGCAGTCCCTCGTTTTTGTGCATAAAACGACTCTTCGAACATAAAGTAATTGTGTTCCAAAATGAACATGATAGATGTAGTTAAAAAGTTGATCTGGGAGCTTTCCATGTCCCCTTTGGTTTTCAGGAAGTGTTCTGCGGCTTCCACCCCTTGGATATGGGGAATGGAAGTGTAAAGTGCGGTGACATCAAGAGTCAACCAGTGGTATGAGTCTCGCCATTCCACCTGGGTGAAGATTTCTAGGACATGCGGAGTGTCCCTGGTGTATGAAGGCAGCTTGCTCACTAGTGGTTGTAAGAAGAAGTCCACGTACTGGGACAGTCTCTCCGTCAGGCATCCTATACCCGATACTATCGGTCGTCCTGGAGCTATCAGTGGATTCTTGTGGATCTTGGGAAGGTGGTAAATAACGGCGATCTTGGGTGTCTGAATATTTAGATATTCAAATTCTTTGGTGGTGAGTAGATCGTGCTTCTTGTACTAGAGACTGGTATTCATGTAAAAATGTCTTTGTGGGATCTGTTTTGAGATAAGCGTATGTGTCCTGGTCTTGAATAATATGGTACGCTTCTTTAAGATAATTCTTTAAGGTAATCACCAGCATCACCAAGCCATCAGCAGCCCCTCCTCTCCTACCGCCATGTCACCACCAGCCATGGTGCCGCTGAATCCCCCCACCCTACCGCCATCAACTAGGAGATGGCGGCTGGTCGCGGAGGATGTGGGTCCTGATGCTAGGCGGAGGAGGACATAGGGGCTGTGGACATGTTTTTGCCTTCTGGACAGCACTCCTAAGTGACAATGTATTGGTCACAATGTTAACCTAATCTAGCCTGGCTACAGAGTCTTGGATCTTGGCATATGTGATGGTGATATTTTGTATGCAGATGGCTACCTCCCATCACATGGTCCATGATCCTCATTTCTGTGGACACATAGGGTTTAGTTTAACATGTCCCCAATTGATGGTCGCTGAGGAATGCTGTTGAGAAGAGATGCTGCAGTCAGGCCTTATGTTTTATTTTAATTTTATTTTTGCTTCCATTTGTTTTGTTTTAGGTACAATTCAGGTCCATGAGGGCATCTTCTGCATCTGCAAGCATTGTGGTGAAAATGTATGAGGTGTAAGGTTTTCCCATTATTTCTCAGGTAGACATTCCTTCAATGACAGCCCCCACAATGACAGCCCCCACATGTAGCTCCCACAATCCTAAAGCGATCATATAGCCAGATATATCAGACATGATTGTTGTTAGCTTCAATGTAGACTAATAGTGCTATGGTAGTGGACTTGCAAAGTCTCACAATGGCATGTTGATGACAGCCAGCATTAAGATATGCACTAGTGCAGCAGGTGATCCTGACCTCAATATTGGTCTGAGAACAGATCCTTTCTTCTGATGTAAGTAACAGTGAATCTGGCTGCTGACCTTTATGTCCTCTCCGCATTAATGGCTATTTGGCCATATTACTGATTATCCAGAGACCTAGCTTTTTTTTAAAAATAATAATAATTTTTTTTTTTTTTTTTTTATTGGTTTCAGAAAGTACAAACACATACAATGAAACATTATAGAAAAAATAAAGAACAAAACAAATACAACATATCACAAACATAATTGGGCTACAAGTAGTAAGAAAATGTTTAGAGAAAAGACTTAATCAGATTAGCAAGGGGCTAATATACCCCTCTCATCGCTTGGTAAAGCAAGATACTGGTCCCACAGATGCCAGTTAAGGGAATCTATTCGTTTAACATAATCAACTGATATAGTTCCCCATATCAGTTCTCTACTGAAATTGATCACATTTTTAATCTCATTCCAAGATGGAAGCTCTGACTTTTTCCAATATTTAGTGACTAATTTCTTGATAATGAGAAGAATGTGGGAATTTCAGAATTTACCTCGGGGGGTAATATGATTTAAATTCAGATGTAAAAGTACTGCCTAAGGGGAGCATGGAAACTGTTTGCCTATGATTTTTGATAATTCAGCACATATTAAAAACCAAAAACTTTTTGCATATAAACACAATCCCACCAAACATCGAGAGTTACCCTATCTCGCCACACCCATTCCAACATAAACATTGCACTGTGTATTAATTCTAGCGATGTTTGCAGGGACGTAATACCAACTCTGAAGTACCTTGAAGTAAGTTACTATGTAGGAGGAGTCAGTTGCAGAGCTTTTAACCATTTTTAAAGTATCTAACCAAGTTTTAGTATTGCATATAAAATCCAAATCAGCTTCCCAGCTTTTAATCTCTAATGTCTTTACAAAGGGGCATGTGTCCCCTATAATGGAGCTACATTTGGAAATAACAAGAGATGCATTACCTTTTAGGATAAGATCTTCCAATTTTGTACATGGGTCGTTATTTAATAACTTATAACCCAGGGATAATAAGTACTTTCTGACTGACTCATAATTTAACCAGCAGAAATTTGAGATCCCATAAATTCTCGGAAATTCATTCCAGGTTAACAAGTTGCAATTATAGAATAGATCTGAAACATAATTATTTTTTCTTCAAAATTTTTAAGATCTATACATTTACCAAATTTAGATAGAAACTCCAGTGGGGCAGCTCTTGATGGAATATGAATTAGATGCAGTTTAAGGGTGTACTTGTACCAAAATCGTAGTACTGATCTTATCCCAAAAGGAAGCGTATGAAAAAGTCGAGCTTCAAATTTCGGAAGCCATAATATAACATTTACTGGGTATTTGTCCAACAGAGATTCCTCCAAATTCAGCCATCTCAGTTTATCTAGAAGGAAACCCCATCTTATGGCATGTGACAATAATATTTTATTATGAATATCAAATAACGAAGGGGAGCCCAATCCTCCTCTCTCAAATTTATTTGAATAAGTGCTTTTACGTAGCCTTGGATTTTTTCCCAGAAAGAGAAATTTATCGAGAGCTACCTGGATTTCATGAAGGAATTTCCTAGGTACTTTCTCAGGAATACATCTTAACAGATATGACAGTTTGGGCATTATATTGATATTCAAGGCTGAAGACCTCTCTAGCCAGGAGAGGGTTAAGTTCCTCCATTCCAAAAGGGTCAATCTAATCTGTTGAAAAACTACTTTCAGATTATGGTTACATAGTTACATAGGGCCTCATTCTATTAGCGGCCGTAGGCGCTGCGGGGCTGCAAGGACCGGCCGCAAGCTATTTGGCTATTCTATTCCGCTCCGGCCGGGGGTTCCGGCAGGCTTGCGGCCGTGCCTTGCTATCTCTTGCAGCCACTCGCGCCGGAGGAAAGCCTTTGATCTAAAATGGCCGCAAGAGTTTCGGCCGCAAGAAAAGCCAGGTTGCTATTCTATTGCTCCGGGAACCCTCTCTGCAAGGCTAAAAGCGAGCCACAGCTTACATGCAGCAAACAGGTCCCGCTAGCACCAATTAAGCACATAATAAAGCCATCCTGCACTCTGAGGAGACTATAAAGTGATTGTAGGTGTTAGCAAAAATAGCAGAACATTCCCCTATACTCAAATCCGTAATTTTTGTATTTTCAAATTCTTGTCAAATATCCGTGGACAAAGTCCCGAGGGCTTGGAGCACCTCAGACCCGCAAAGGCTGCGGGATTAGCCTCCGTCAAGTCCGTAAATGGGTAAAATAGACCTACAGGTCGTAAAGGGCTAACTTACAAGTCGTAGCATAGAAAAGCCATTCTGTACTTTTATTAAAAGTGAAAGTGATGTTTGGTTTCAGAATTAATAGCTCAACATTCCCCTACTCTCAAATGCGCAAATAAAGATATTTAACTTCATCTATCATGCAAGCCCGCACGGGTTTGAATAACGAGCTACGGGTTTGGAGGGCAATCATCCGCCAAACCCGGACGTGCTTCACTAAGAAGCTATGGCCAAGTCTCAAGCCCGTAATCCTAAAATCAAACCTGAAATCAATTAACCAATAGGAAGATGACAATCAAGGGCTCAAATAGTTTAAAAGGGAGTGAAATTCGTAAATCTGTGACTGTGTTGTATGCTGTGCAAGTGCACACACAGGTCTTGTAGTTGGAGGTTTTGTCAGAGAAAGAGAGAGAGAGGAGGAGAGATGGAGGGAGAAGGCAGCGAAGGGCATGGAGAGCAGGCCCCCCAGCCACAGGCTGGCCAGCCAGCTGCTGCATGAAAAAGGGCAGCAAATTTCACGAGCCAGGAGATTGAAACACTGGTTAGAGGAGTGCAAGCCCGACACTCCATCCTAACCGGTGGGAGCGAAGTGAGGCCCAGGCAGAGGACAGATGCCTAGAAGGAGATCGCGGCTGAGGTCTCCTCGCTGGGGTATGCGAATCGTACCTGGCAGTCTGTCCAGCACCGGTTCCAAGACTGCCGCATTGACGTCAAAAAGAAGATGGCCAATGAGGCCAATGCGGCACGTGGAACCGGTGGTGGGCCACCAGAAACATTCACATACCCCGGTTGGGAGGCCACAGTCCGCGACATGATCCAGCCAGCGGCAGTCGTGGGCCTCCCTAGCCTGGTGGACTCGGGTCGGTCCGAAAGCCTGCAATGTGAGTACCATGTACACTTTAACACCCTCATATGTACGCACATGTACCCCACACAGATAGATAACTGACGTTGAATTGCACTGTAAGATATCTGGTTGTGACTACAGATATATGAGGCTGCAAAAATCATGTAAATCCAGTGTAAAGAAATATACTAGTCAGAATTGTTAGCAATGAAATATATGTCCAATACCTCCTCCCACAACTGATTATGATACCGTTTTGCAAATCTATTGATGTTACTGTTATGTTTGCTGTTGGTTCCCAGTGCATATAAAGCATACATGACAACTCCATTGCAATTGTTTGTTTATTGTCATGAGCTTCCCTGTCACACTCTACTCCATGTTAAACTGGCCCATCCATAGCTGTTTGGCTTAACCCTCCTACTGCTTAGAATTCATGTACATTTTGATTATAGGTATAGTGGATGTATCCTGTTTTATGTGGGCATTTCAGTATGTGCTGGAAGAGTGCCGCCGCCGCCGCCGTTCCCATGTAGCCGTCAAAAATAGTTGGTACACCCAAAGCCTTTAACCCTCTAACCCTAACCCCCTAAACCCCACTTTCTAACTCTAACCCATACCCCCTATCTGTAGCCAGAACCCGAAACCCATAACCACTTACCTGGCCTGCTGGGCTGGCGTAGCTAGAGTCGTTGGCGGTGCACTTCCAGAGATGCGCACATACAACAGGATAGGTCCGGTCTAGCTGGTACATCCCCATGAGACTACATGTATGGATGTGCACACTGCAACATATGCGGATACAGACTCTGATGGACTGCAAGTTTGTGTTGTGTAACAGCATAATCTGGACCATGTTACATTAACATGTTAACTCACATTGCTGAGGATTGGTCACAGATTGGTCTGTCTCACACACTGGCCAACAGATTCAGATGAGCACGTGTCCTAATTAACTGCAGTTGGCACACCGCACCAGCATTACATATAGTCATATGAGCCATGGGCCCTTTCCTGTTATCTGACCGTGACTGCTGGTAGCAGCAGTGAGCAGCCTCTACATGTCACAGCATTTGCCTGGAGATTATATAATCATGCATATTTAGTGGGTTATGGTGTTGTTAAGGTAAGGGGTTCGGATTAGTGTGAGGGCTAGTGCTTTTGGGTTTCTGTGTAAGTTGAAAATGATGTATATAACAGCGGCAGCGCCATCTATCATCCCCTTGGTCCAACTGCTGCTGCCAGCAGTCGCTGTCACATAACAGGAAAGATCCCAGCCAGGATCCACAATACTAATGATGCCGATCAATTTTGATTAGCGTCAAACATTCACAGCCAATTACAAGCCACTCTGATCTCAGAGATATGGAAACAACAATACTCAAATCAAAATCTTGTCTCATTTCAGTACTAGCCAGGCGACCCCTGCCTCCGCAGGTTCCTGCACCTTGTGAAGATGCAGGACCACCTGCAGCAACATCACCTGCAGCAGGGCCGTCGTATGAAAGTCCACCTGGGCCATCCACAAGGTGCCATCAATTGCCTCCAGCAATGGCCCCTCCAGCCAGGATAATGGCACCGCCTGGCTCCCAGCCAATGTGGGCTGGACAAATGTGGGGCCACCCAATGTGGTCCCATCCCAGTTGGGCCCACAGTATGGATCCACAAGCAATGGTGCCCTGGAGCATGGGCCCCAAGCAGGGCATGTGGCCCCCGCAGGACCAGCAGGCCACTCTGGCCACTCCGGCCCAACAGGCCCCGCAGGCCCAGCAGGCCCAGCCAGCCACTCCAGCCCCACAGGCCCCGCAGGCCCAGCAGGCCAAGCCAGCCACTCTGGCCCCACAGGCCCAGCAGGCCCAGCCAGCCACTCTGGCCCCACAGGCCCAGCAGGCCCAGCCAGCCACTCTGGCCCCACAGGCCCCGCAGGCCCAGCCAGCCACTCTGGCCCCACAGGCCCCGCAGGCCCCACAGGCCCAGCCAGCCACTCTGGCCCCACAGGCTAAGCCAGCCACTCTGGCCCCATAGGCCCAGCCAGCCACTCTGGCCCCACAGGCCCCACAGGCCCCGCAGGCCCAGCCAGCCACTCTGGCCCCACAGGCCCGACAGGCCCAGCAGGCCCAGCGAGCCACTCTGGCCCCAAAGGCCCCGCAGGCCCAGCAGGCCCAGCCAGCCACTCTGGCCCCACAGGCCCCGCAGGCCCAGCCAGCCACTCCGGCCCCACAGGCCCTGCCGGCCCCGCAGGCCCAGCAGGCGACTCCGGTGAGGCAGGACACACCAGTCAGCAGTGTCTCCACCCAGAGGACACAGTGGTCTGGGTCGCTGCCAGTTAGTCCGGCGCTGTCAGCGGCCCAATGCCAGGATTTCCTGGCTCATCTCCAGCATGAGCGTGAGCAAAATCAACAGTTCATGCTGGAGATGAGACGCCACGATGCCAGGAAGCTCAAGGAGAGGAGACGCAACAACAACCGGAACTTCGAGGAGAGGAGACGCCATAATGAACGGGTGTTTCAGGAGATGACACGCCAAAATGAACGAATGTTCCAAGAGGTGAGGCGGCATAACCTTATAATGGAGAAGTATGCCCGAAGGGCCGAAATGGCCCGAGAAGGCCAGCCCCAAGACCGGGCTACCCCTTCAACCTCACCCCCTTCAACATCACAGACCCTGTCACCAGCATCCAGGCCGGAAGAGCCTCCAACCATTCGAAGAGGTCGGGGCCGGCCTAGGGGAACATTTTCCAAAGGCCAGGAGAGCCAGGAAACACACAAGCGGAAGCGGAAATAGGTGAGAACATGTTCATGTTGCATATAGAAGCAATTGATGTACAAGATCTATTGACGTTGAGGTGTTGCAGTCAATGCGTATATTGTTCTAATTGATGTCTTGTTCTCATCTCTTTAGGTTCCAATTTATTGATGTTCCTGAATTTCTGCCTCCCGTTTTTTTTTTTTTGTAAATAATTTGAAAGCATAAGATTAAACATTATGCTCATATTATCATTGTTTGTTTTCGTTTGTACTGTACCATGATTGGTAAACACCACATGAATGGTACACACCAACGTTATTGGATTAGTACATACCGTATTTTTCGCCGTATAAGACGCACTTTTTCTTCCCCAAAACTGGGGGAGGAAAGTTGGTGCGTCTTATACGGCGAATATACCTTTTAACACTGCCTCTGTCCTCTTGATCCCACCCCATTGCTTCCTACCAGCATCGCGTCGGCCGGTGCGTCCTAGTGACGTCACACACGCAACGCTGCAGTACACGAGGAGTGCAGGTAGGAAGCGCTGGGGTGAGATCAAGATGGCAGAGATCAGAATAAAGGTAAGTATCAGGAGGATCAGGAGGGTCAGGGAGGGTCAGGGAGGGTCAAGGGCTCCCAAATGCTGCAGTGTATGTATGTATGTATGTATGTGTATGTATGTGTGCATGTATGTGTATGTATGTGTGCATGTATGTGTATGTATGTGTGCATGTATGTGTATGTATATTTATGTGTGTATGTGTATCTATATATATATATATATATGTATATTTATGTGTGTATGTATGTATATGTATGTATGTGTATCTATATATATATATATATATATATATTTATGTGTATATGTACGGTATGTATGTGTATCTATATATATATATATATATATATATATATTTGTGTGTAATGTAGGTGTGTTTGATTCAGATTTTTTTTTCTTGTTTTCCTCCTTTAAAAATTAGGTGCGTCTTATCTGCCGGTGCGTCTTATAGGGCGAAAAATACGGTATATCTTCCTTCAATATACCAGCCCTGTGTTAATGTAGGGTTGGGGTAACAGCCACTAGTGCAGCTGATGGTCAAGGTAATATTCATGAGTTTGATTACAGTAACGGTGATGCATGATATTCGTTTTTCTGACACATGGATAGATTAATTCAGGGGAAATATCAAAAGTGAGTCCACCCCTAAGTGAAATTGGGGATATTTTGTGGGGCAACCATTATTTTCCTGCACTGACTTAACCCTCATGGGGATGGAGTTCCCCAGAGTTTCACAGGTTGCCACTGGAGTCCTCTTCCACTCCTTTATGATGATATAATGGAGCTGGTGGATGTTAGAGACCTTGCACTCCCTGTAACATAGTTGGAACACGCAGTCCAATATCTCCGCTGGTATACGGTACAATATCCAAGAAGCACTACAGTCTCACCATTCCCAACCTCCAATATTTGCCCACACTCAATTGGGAGTCAAATGAATACTGACTTTATTTTGTTGGGCAGAAATATATATATACACATCTCTTCCCACAGGCAATACACACATCCCCCATAGTTGGCCACACAATACACATTGAGGGACAACAGGTGGGTCACACCTCCCGGAGACTACCTGGCTCCTTTGATACAATCAGACATTGCTTAGATCATCCTTCTTTGTTATGTCTGATAATGAAAACACTTTATACAATAGACTTCCTTATCCTCTGATGAGTCTCTGTACTAGGATTATCTATTATGCCAAGGTCTGCAATAGTCTGGGCTAAGATTTTGCAGAGCATAAACCAACATACGTACAGTATAACAGTATGATCATATTTTAACCATAACCATAAAACAGGGTAAAACAGTGATGGGTTCCGTTACACTCCCCACCTTCCATTTGAGGAGTACGCCACAGATGCTCAATAGGGTTTAGGTCTGGTGACCTACTTGGCCAGTTCATCAACTTTTGACCTTCAGCTTCTTTAGCCAGGCAGTGGTCGGCTTGGAGGTGTGTTTGTGGTCGTTATCATGTTGGAATACTGCCCTGCGGCCCATTCTCCTAGGTGAGGGATCATGCTCTTTCTCAGTTTGTCACAGTACATGTTGGCATTCATGGGTTCCCTCAAAGAACTGTAGCTCCTCAGTGCTGGCAGCATGCATGCAGGCCCAGACCAAACATATATGCATGTGTATATATGTTTTCGATAATATGTTGTGTGGATTCCCCCTATATGCATTTACCTAATGATGTCAGATGCTGCCTCCCCTCTCTCTGCATCACTGTTTAGGTTCAAAATGATGGGTTCATCTCATATCAATGTTTTTGTGTTCGTTGTGACTTATCCATTTATCTCTGGCACTGGGGAGCTACAGTTCATTGAGGGAACCATGAATGCAAACATGTACTGTGACATACTGAAGCAGAACATGATCCCCTCCCTTGGGAGACTGGGCCGCAGGGCAACATAACATAACGACCCTAAACACACCGCCAAGACGACACTGCCTTGCTAAAGAAGGTAAAGGTGATGGATTGGCCAAGCTTGTCGCCAGACCGAAAACAAATTGAGCATCTGTGGGGCATCCTCAAACTGACGGTGGGGGAGTGCAAGGTCTCTAGCATCAACCAGCTCTGATGTATCATTAAGGAGTGAAAGAGGACTCCAGTGGCAACCTGGGAAGCTCGGGTGAACTCCCTGGCCAGGAGGGTTAAGGCAGTTCAGGCAAATAAGGGTGGTCACACATAATTGACATTTCGTGTCAATTTGGACATTTCAAATTAGGGGTGTACTCACTTTTGTTGCCAATGGTTTAGACATTAATGGCTGTGTATTGAGTTATTGATGGGTCAGCAAACTTACTTTACATTGTAGCAGAGTTTAATTTCTTCAGTGTTGTCACATGAAAAGATATACTAAAATATTAACAACAATGTGACGGGTGTACTCACTTATGTTAGATACTGTGGCCCTCATTTAATTGCAATTTGGCCAATTGAATAGGGCTCGAAATAAGCACATAACATATATTCTATGAAAAAATGTTTTAGTTAGTAAACATCTATCCAAAATCAAGGTTTTCACTAACTAAAATCTTTTTGAAACAATATATGTTCTGTACTTATTTTGAGCCCAATTCAATTGGCAAAATCGCAATTGAATGAGGCCCTGTATGTTCACTATTAGGATGTGAGCCACTTACGGACACCTGTCTCATTTGTCTTTTTCTGTGTCATATAGATTGTTAATACCAACCTTCCCGCATGGTTGAAATCAGTAATGCAAACACACTGTGAGAATTCTATTGACACCCTAACTGATGGTGCAGAGCACAGATGTGGAGTCTGAAGGTCCTTTCATTGATGTTCCAGAAATGCTATGGTATCAACATTGACGAGGCAGACACAAACAACATCTCGGATAAATCATATTTACTATTTACAGAAATTAACAAGGCAAGCTTGCCACAAAGCCACAGGTTGACCAATCAACACAGGTATGCAAAGGATCATGGTGGAGGGGGGTAGGATACAAAATCCAAGTAACACAGGGAAATAGGGATATGAGAGCAGAATTCAGGCAGGGAAAATTACATTGATATAGATGATCAGGGGATGTACAGTGTATCAACCAACATTAGGCAATATAATAGATCTCATTATTGTTACGACATATATATAACAGTCAATAAGGAAAGACCATAATAATCCAGAATAAGGTGATATACATATTAGGAGAGCAAAATGTATGCTTGTGTGTTAAACGGACACTCTGATGCCACATCAGAAGTTTAAGTGCTCAATCAGTGAATATCTATGAGCCCATAACGTCAGTTCTCACGCAACAATAAGCAGCACATAGATAACCTTGGTCAAAAAGATGGTGACCTGACCAGGACCATATCAGTCAGATGTTACTTATTGCAGAGAACTCACAACAAACCAGGCAATATTAATGATAGTTTGTTCTCTGATTGAGCATCTATACTCACTGTTGTTGCATATGCATAACTGAAGATTAACGTAACCTCCTTAACTGTTAAGTCCCAAGCCTGGATATACTCTTCCCCATATGCACAGGGAGGGTCACATCAGCACCGAAGAAAAGATCATGAAGGGTTGGTGCTGCAGGCTTCACAACAGTCCAAGTAGAGGAGAGGATAGAATGTCTAAACCAATAGGTACCTATGAATCGAGATAGACTATATGAGCATACACATGCTGTGGATATACCAGGAACATCAGCTGACAGATGTCACATCACATCTGCATTGTATATTGAAATTGTCTCGTGACACATATCGGCTATTCAGTCAAGGTCATCAGATATCAAACTGGATCCAACAAAGCAATGAAACGGACACATGCACATACATGAGGACATTGACATGGCCACGGAATGTCAGGATGTTTATCGTCATGCCTTGTTCTGACCGGGATCTGGAATACAAACACACAAATAATATATTAGTGGAAACCTTACATATGACATATGAGCAGCCACCAACAGATGTAGGTATGTCGGCACACATGTTAGGCATTGGGATCTCGTACAAGCTAACCATCTGTCCGATGATAATGATAGCCCAGACTAATTTGTCCTGATGTGGGAATATTAGGATTAGTCTAATTCTCATTTATTTGTATTGTGCAAACATATTCCGTGGTGCTGTACAGGGGAGAAGAACTAGAAAATATACAGTATGTAATATTGCCAACGCAAGAAAATGGAGGGCCCTGTTTAGAGCGTAAAGTCTGTTGATAAATGATTTGTTCCCAAAGGCCCACACAAGATTCGAAAATCACCACTTCCAAGTTAAAGGTAATGGACATGGGGAAGAGTAGATAAGGAATAGCAAGGTTAATACGTAAGTCAGAGATACATAGGAAGGAGGTTGTGTCAAGTAGAAAGATATGCATTAGTCGGAGAGGAAAGGGATCAGATGTAAAGTGCGATGTACTATTATGTAATAAGGTATCTGCCCCATGTGGACAGATAATGTAATCTGCAGATGGGACAGTCAGGAGACACATAGTTTAACCACAGCTTGAGTAAGATTAGCTGATGGGCGAATAAAAGGAGAGAGGTGGGCATGAGAGTTGAAATGAAAATGATGCAGACAAAAAGGGGAGAAGTAAAGAAGAGTCTGAGGAAAATGCAGGGGATGTGAGGAAGAAGACAAGAGAAAACTTAGTGGAAAGGGTTAATTGGGATAGTTAGCAGAAGACTGGTGTGACTCAATAAATTAAGGGTAAACAGGGGTGGGTGGGATGAGGAGAGAGAGAGAGAGAGAGAGAGAGCGAGAGAGCAGGCCATGATGATGTGACAAACCTTCCCTGGTGTATACTGTAGCGCCCCGCCAGTGGAATGTAAACATCTGAAGCGCATCTTCAGGAGTCCAAAGGTGCGCTCTGTTACATTCCGGGTTCTGGCATGGGCCGCATTGTACCTCTCCTCCCCCTCTGTGCGTGGATTGTTCACAGGGGTCAACAACCACGGCAAACACCTATATCCTGCATCACCTGAAGGAAACAAAAATGAGAGATGTAGATATGAATGTGAGTTTGTGCTGCTCGTTAAAGCATCTGTAAATATACGCAATGATTAATGTGACGTTAGTTTAGGGATCTCTGGGTTGGAACTTCATACTCCTATGACCACGTCACATCGGGTTAGGCACAGCAACAAGCTACGATGCAATGGCTCAGTCGGCACACCTTCTTTATGGCGCACAGCAAATGAGCGCGGACAATACGGCGCTGCCAGAAGCCGGCGACAGTAGCGCACTGTTGGAAATTGCGTGCCAAAATGTGCGTCCATCAAAGAGCGCAAGTTGTAGAATCTATTGACTAATGGGTCAAAACCCTCTAACCCAAACCACTGAGACCCCATGCCTAACACTAACACTCATAATCCAAAGCCTAAGCCCAAAGACCCCTAAGCCTAAAACCCCAAAGTCCACCCTTAAATCCTTATCTCAACTCCTGCGCTCAGATGTTGTGCGCGCTATTGAGGGACTCTATTTTGTCTGTTGGCGCATGCGTCGTTGCGCATTTTTCACTCAACAATGGAATAGCATTACAGTGGAACATGATGTATATTTTAGGGGATCCTTTATGGGTACTCACCCAGTAGCCACCCAGGTGGAGCTTCTCCAGACTCAAAATAAAGATGGGTGGATGACTGACGCAGTATATGGGCATCATGAGTACTTCCCGGGAAGCCTGCAACCACATTTTGTATGCGCATGTCTGCATCACAAACAACCTGGACATTAATGGAATGATAGTGTTTGCGATTTCGGAACAGCGCTTCTTGCTCTCTAGGAGGTAACAATGCTACATGTGTACAATCTATAGCACCGAGCACATTGGGGATACCTCCCATTCGAAAGAAATCTGCTTTCACCTTCAAGATCTCTTCCCCAGTGTGGGGAAAACTGATGTATCTGGCAGTTTTCGGAACGATAGCATGGAGGAATGTGCTCAGGCACCTTGAAAGGCTTGCCTGAGACATTCCTCCTACTATGCTAGCAGTGTTCTGAAAACTACCAGATGATAGGATGTGTATGGCGGCTAACATCCGTGTCATGCCTGGGATGGCTCTATTGGTCCGTGAGGTAGGCTCCATGTCCTCCCTCAGGACCGCATAGAGCTCCTCCAGGCTGGCACGGGTTAGCCTAAAACGCTCATACACTTCCACATCAGTTAACCCTTCTAATGTGACTCTCTCCCTGTACACCCTGGGTGCACGAATCCTCCTGGCAGGCTCCTGGGCCTGCTCACCCCCCTGTGGGTCTGGCTGTGCAGGAGCCCCCACTTAATGTGCCACACCCTCTAGGGGTCTCTCATCTGGCCCCCCCATCAGCTGATCACCCACATCAAGGTCCTCCTCCCTGTCTGCAGGTGCCCTCATATCCCCCTGTCCCTGTGCCACTGGAGCTCTCTCCCCTAACTGACCCCCCACCATGACCCTAGGCATATCCTGTGATGAGCCACTTGCCTGGCTTGGTTCCAGACCACCATGGATTGCATTAGCACGCTTACCCACATTCACTCCCAGCCGCCCCTCTCTGTCACGCCACAGCCACTCCACAGTCTCACGCCTGACAGCCCGGTTTCCACTCTGCAACATTCGAAATAAATATCCATTCCTACGACGCTGCGCTCTCCTCACATACCTATACGCCCCACTCAGGTTGCTGCTATCCATGATGGTTCAGACTTGCTAATTCATGGATGATGATGTGGTTATATAGCTTGCTAATTACCCCAGATGTGATTATCCGGGTGGATTTCACAAATGGAAAAGCTCACTGGTGTATCTAAGCTTCATCATGTTATGAAGTTCCCTGATTATGGATTTGTTGAGCCATTTTAATTAGTAACCCCTAATATTCTGGCCCACATTTGAATTTGGGCCCATGCTACATGATCTATGTAATGTGGCGTGGAAATATATACAATATTTGTGTTCAAATATGTAGATGTGATAAAAGAGATGTAAATCAGATAATGTTGATATGTTTAGGGGACACATCCTAGCCTTTCTGAGTGCTAAAGGGTTAATTTGGCCGCCATATTGAGGATGTACATGACAATAAAAAGATATCTTTTATTAACATATTTGATCATTGGGGATTGTTTTTACAGTAATTCGAATGCCTTTTATACTTTTAGGGCCCTTTCAGCCCGGTTTCATTACAATGCCGTAAGTGCATCGTGTGGACTTCAACGGATGTGGCCGTAAATTAAATCTAGACAGGCGCGAATCGCAGCCTTCAGAATGTAGGAAGGCCGTGACGTTTAGGCGCGGACGTAAGCTGGAAGGGGGACGGACTAGCCGCGCCCGGCACGAACCATCCAATAGCGGAATCACGCATCGCGCCACAGGTCGCACAGCCAATCACTTACGGGACAGACCATTTGATTGACAGTGTGAGTGAATAAATAGGAATGACACGCGCCCACGCCTCGACTGTGTTGCGATTTCTGACGAGGTAGCACACGTTTCCAGGAGCTTGGTGGTTGACAGGAGGTAAGTTGCTTTATTATCAAGTCGCGGTTTAAGTTCTTTTTACGGGAACCCGTTACTACATTTACGGATGCCGATGTAAAGAAGTACAATTGTGTTTTTTGCTTGTTTATAGTTGTTTGGAGGAGCTTGGAGAGTTTGTGAGTTTATATCCGGCCCATAGGAGTTTGGAGGGAGGTAAGTTGCATTGTACATGCTTTTCATCATATCAAGCTGTCTTTTATTTGTATGTTTTGCCAATTTCTATATTTACTGAATACACTGGCGAGAAGTACAATTGTGTTCTTTGCTTGTTTATAGGTGTTTGGAGGATTTTGGATCTTTGATCCGGCCCTTAGGGGTTTGGAGGGAGGTAAGTTGCATTGTACATGCTTTTCATCCTATCAAGCTGTCTTTTATTTGTATGTTTTGCCAATTTCTATATTTACTGAATACACTGGCGAGAAGTACAATTGTGTTTTTTTTGCTGTTGGCCTATAGGTTTGGAGAGTTTGTTGTTGTGGGGAGAGGAGTTTTGTGGAGGGAGGTAAGTTATTTATATTTTTCTGTTTCGTATTATATCTGGATCTCTCTCTCTCAATCTCTCTCTCTCTGTCTCTCTCTCTCTCTCTATATATATATATATATATATATATATAGAGAGAGAGAGAGAGAGAGATTGATTTTGAGTTTGATTTTGAATTTGATTTTGAGTTTGATTGAGTTTGATTTTGAGTTTTATTGAGTTTGATTTTGAGTTTGATTGAGTTTGATTTTGAGTTTGATTGAGTTTGCGTTTGAGTTTGATTGAGTTTAATTTTGAGTTTGAGTTTGATTTTGAGTTTGATTTTGAGTTTGATTTTGAGTTTGATTGAGTTTGAGTTTGAGTGAGATTGAGTTTGAGTTTGATTGAGTTTGAGTTTGATTGAGTTTGAGTTTGAGTGAGATTGAGTTTGAGTTTGATTGAGTTTGAGTTTGATTGAGTTTGAGTTTGAGTTTGATTTTGAGTTTGATTGAGTTTGAGTTTGAGTTTGATTTTTAGTTTGAGTTTGATTGAGTTTGATTTTGAGTTTGATTGAGTTTGAGTTTGATTTTGATTTTGAGTTTGATTGAGTTTGAGTTTGATTGAGTTTGAGTTTGAGTTTGATTGAGTCTGAGTTTGAGTTTGAGTTTGATTGAGTTTGAGTTTGATTGAGTTTGAGTTTGAGTGAGATTGAGTTTGATTTTGATTGAGTTTGATTTTGATTTTGAGTTTGATTGAGTTTGAGTTTGAGTTTGATTTTGAGTTTGATTGAGTTTGAGTTTGAGTTTGATTTTGAGTTTGAGTTTGATTGAGTTTGATTTTGAGTTTGATTGAGTTTGAGTTTGAGTTTGATTTTGAGTTTGATTGAGTTTGAGTTTGAGTTTGATTGAGTTTGATTTTGATTTTGAGTTTGATTGAGTTTGATTTTGATTGAGTTTCATTTTGAGTTTGAGTTTGATTGAGTTTGAGTTTGAGTTTGATTTTGAGTTTGATTGAGTTTGAGTTTGATTGAGTTTGATTTTGATTGAGTTTGATTTTGAGTTTGATTGAGTTTGATTTTGATTTTGAGTTTGATTGAGTTTGAGTTTGAGTTTGATTTTGAGTTTGATTGAGTTTGAGTTTGAGTTTGATTTTGAGTTTGATTTTGAGTTTGAGTTTGATTGAGTTTGAGTTTGAGTTTGATTTTGAGTTTGATTTTGAGTTTGATTTTGAGTTTGATTGAGTTTGAGTTTGAGTGAGATTGAGTTTGAGTTTGATTGAGTTTGATTGAGTTTGATTTTGAGTTTGATTTTGATTGAGTTTGATTTTGAGTTTGATTGATTTTGAGTTTGAGTTTGATTTTGATTGAGTTTGATTTTGATTTTGAGTTTGATTTTGAGTTTGATTTTGAGTTTGATTGAGTTTGAGTTTGATTTTGAGTGAGATTTCGACACATATTTGCAATACACATAGGTGTTCCAAACTGCTTCTTCAATGGGGCTTGACAAGAACTTATTTTCAGCCTAGAACAGCAGGACCATGTAGTTCCTACTACCTCTGGTACAGAAGATGGCTTCAGGATAGGTACCACGCCCAGAGTATAATGCAGATAGGATATTAGTGGCCTCAGACATGGGCCACTCCCCACACATGATAGAAGCACACAGTAAATAGCCGCATGCCTTGTATATATGCAAACTGTAACTGACCCTTCCACATTGTTTAGGAAAGTATTGATCTAGCGTGTTTCATCAGCGCCTCTCAGGTCCAGAGTGAGAGGTGCTGTACACCCCTCCCACTGCTGTCACAGACTCTGTCCACTTATGGTTGATTACTGCAGTTAGTTACAACATTGATATCCAAGCAGAAATAGTGTTCGAGGCGATCAGAATGGGGGACGAGCGTGGAGCAGGCAAACCCACTAAAACATTTCTTTATTTCTCTTTCTTTTCTTTTCAGGTGGTGATGGAGGGAGAGGAGCAGAGGGTGGAGGAGTGGCAGGGAGTCCCGGGGAAGAGGAGAGGAGGAGTGAGGAGGAGGAGGTACTAGTTGAGGAGGGGGAGGTAGTAGAGGAGGAGGTAGTGGAGGAGGAGGAGGGAGGAGAGGAGGAGGAGGAGGAGAGGAGGAGGGAGGAGAGGAGGGAGGAGAGGAGGAAGGAGGGAGGAAAGGAGGAGGAAGGAGGGAGGAGAGGAGGAGGGAGGAGAGGAGGAGAAGGAGGGAGGAGAGTAGAGGAAGGAGGAAGGAGGGAGGAGAGGAAGGAGGGAGGAGAGGAGAGGAGGAGGGAGAAGGGAGGAGAGTAGAGGAAGGAGGGAGGAGAGTAGAGGAAGGAGGGAGGAGAGGAGAGGAGGAGGGAGAAGGGAGGAGAGTAGAGGAAGGAGGGAGGAGAGGAGAGGAAGGAGGGAGGAGAGGAGAGGAAGGAGGGAGGGAGGAGAGGAGAGTAGGAGGAGGAGGAAGGAGGAGGAGGAGGGAGGAGGAGAGTGGAGAGGGTCCTCATCCCCAGTCTGGAGAGCAAGAGGCTGGCGGCAGGTCCAGGGCCCACAATTATAGCCGGGAGGAGAACAGGGTCCTCCTGGAGGCCATCCATGCCCGCCCCGTCATCACCTCGGGGGGTAGGGAAGTCAAGGCTGGGCCCCGTGCTAATGCTTGGCAGCAGGTGGTGGATCTGGTGAACGGTGTGGGGGGCCGTGGACGTAGTCTGCGGTCCATCAATCACTGTTTCGACGACATCAGGGCCGTGGTGAGAAAGAAGATGGCGCAGGAGGCCGAGGGGCGGAGGGTCAAGTACCTTGCCCATGAAGGTATTACAAGGGCCATGCTTGCACCCTCCGACGCAGCTGGAGCATCAGGCCCGGTGGAGCAGCAGGACCCAGCCTCCATGGCAAGTGAATATGACATACAGCAACATGCCACCACATGTGCATCACACACACTACACATGGACATGACACTGACATGTCAGCTCCATGAAATAACAAGGGAGAGATGGATGCATCATTAAATTCATGAAGCTGACAAATCACTGTCATTCCTGGTCACCACAACAGTAATCAAGCAATAGAGCAGGTGTGTCCAAACTCGGTCCTGGTGGGCCACACAAATGCCTGGATTTGATAACCCTGCTGCGCACAGGTGAGTCAATCGCTTCTTCAGTCATCCTGATTGACTCACCTGTGCACAGAAAGGATGTCTTCCAATCCAGGAAAGAGTTTGGACACCCCTGTAATAGAGAGTCCATGTATTGGTGTGCCCGTTCAGCCTATGCAGTTACAGACAGCAGCCGTAATACAGATAGAGTTGTGAGCCGAGAACCATCAAGAACAGAAACCTAAAAATAGATAACAGCTAGTATAAGATAGCTAATCAGAGAATCATCCATATTCAAGGCTAGATGTCAGATAACTAGAAATGAACA
Organism: Discoglossus pictus; assembly: GCA_027410445.1. Lineage (NCBI taxonomy): Eukaryota > Metazoa > Chordata > Amphibia > Anura > Alytidae > Discoglossus > Discoglossus pictus. The sequence goes on from CM050169.1 coordinate 85,195,948, forward strand.
CATATCAATGCGCTAATCAACATACTAATGACATGTACCTTTCTTCTCTATCTCTCAGCATCCAGGAGGAGCTCTGGGTCCTGTGACCAGGGAGAGGAGGGGGGCCATCAGCCCCGTACCAGGATCTTCCAGCACAGGGGGAGGAGGAAGGAAGATCAGAGGGCTCTGGGTGGGATGGGCTGGTCATTGATGGGCTGGTCATTGACCTTGCAGGGTCACCTGCCACAAGCCCTGGGCCTATGCCCATCCTCGAAAGACTTGCTCTGGGGCCCTCCTCCGCCCAAGGGACAGCACCTCCTTCCCCACACAGTGTGCTGGCCTGGTCACCACCGGGCACATTATCACCACAGGCTACAGCTGTGGACCTCCCTGCACCACCTCACCACGCCCACCCAGTGGTGTCGTCGCCGCAGAGCCAGGCTGTGCAGGTGGAGATGCTGGCCATCATGAAGGAGCTGCTGGCAAGCTCCCAGAGGATCGAGGCCAGCATTCTTGAGTCTACGGCCAACCAGCTCCGGATGGAGGCCAGCATCTCTGCCCTCCGGTCACATATGACCCACAGCCTGGTCAGGCTGTCCAGGGAGGTGAGGAGGCACCACATGACATCTGAGAACCTTCAGGTCAGGCTGCTCAGACACGCGATGGTCCCCTCACCAACATCAACGGGGATCTCCCAATCCCCCAGCCAAGAGCAGCCTGGCCCCTCCTCTCCTCCCATGTGTCCGCCACCGCCCAGACCACCGCTGCCTGGCACCGCAATTTAATGAGGCTGTTAATTAGTAGTGTGACCAATACATTGTCACTAATGAGTGCTGTTGAGAAGAGATGCTGCAGGCCCTATGATGTTTTCAGGCCTTATTTCTTAGGTTTTGTCTTTTTTTTTTTTTGGTCCATGAAGGCATCTCCTGCATCTGCAAGCATTGTGGAGGAATTATGAGGTGTAGGGTTTTCCCAGTGCCTCTCAGGTAGACATGCCTTCAATGGCAGCCCCCTTAACATGTAGCTCCCACAATCTTACAGCTATCATATAGCCAGATATCTCCGAAATGATTGTTGGTAGCTTAAATGTAGACTAATACCGCTATGGCGGTGGACTTGCAAAGTCTCACAATGGCATGTTAATAACAGCCAGCATTAATATATGCACTAGTGACGCATGTGATCCTGACCTCAATAGCAGTCTGAGAACAGATCTTTGGGTCTGATGTAAGAAACAGTGAATCTGGCTGCTGACCTTTGTGTCCTCTCCATAATAATGGCTATTTGCCCATATTTCTGATTATCCACAGACCTAGCTAATGGTTAGTAATGCTTGCAGATGGGAACCAGGTGAGTTGGTATATTGGTACAGTATTTAGAACTGTACTGTACATACATCGTGATTCTAAATTGTTTTGGATCCTCCTCCGCATTTTTTGATTTGAACACTTATTTCAGATTTTTGTTTGGTCAACACACTGTATGTGTGAAACTGGATTGGATTACACAGTCCAAAGGTTGAATCATCTGTTTCATTGAGCAGATCTAGTTACAAGTTGTAAGTGCTATGCACATAAATGGTTTCTTCAGTTAAATGGAGAGATTTCTGGTTCTGGTTGCAGCATGTGACCCTGGTAGGTGCTATGCATCATGCTTATTCTAGACTATTAGATTGACCCCTGTAGGTTTCCCCTTTTTTCCAGCCTCTTGCTCTTCAAGGACCCGCCCACACCACACCCATGATATTAATGCAGTTTTGACCACTGCTGATTGTGGTCTGTCTATCAAATAAAGCTTTGTTATACTGTTATCTGAATGCACAATCTTGACCACTGCTGATTGTGGTCTGTCTATCAAATAAAGCTTTGTTATACTGTTATGTGAATGCACAATCTTGACCACTGCTGATTGTGGTCTGTGTAAAAAATAAAGCTTTGTTAGACCTTTCTGACTGCGTCCATGTGTTATGAATATGTTTTGTTCTGTGAAATCCACATGCATTACATTAGTGTCACATTCCTATAAATGTAAAACTGTTGAGGAGTCAGAATAGCTTAAATATCATCTGATCCCAAATATCATATCTACTACTAATATAGGGTTAATACCCATGACAAGTCTGATTAGCGATACTGTGGAGTAGGAACATTCCCCTGAGGGCCTACAATGAATAGGACAGGTGACACTGGAGTGCTTTTCCAGTTCCTTCTCTAGTTGATTGGGATTAGTCTGACCTCTCTGATAAGACATACCCCCCCTACACTGGCCCTATGTAGGCTAGCTCACAGCTTCATTGAAGTACACAAACTCCTTCACCCACATCAGTTAGCATATGTGTGAATACAGTTAGTTGCCCAATAATGAACATGCATTGGCTAAATATCCTTTGGTTATCATATGTTGTAATGGTCATGCACATGCCAATATGACAAACCATGCTGCAACATGCATAATATGATTGAAGCCACACTACCCAATTCAATAGCAAGAGTAAAACATGAGTCAGGTCATATGAACCCTTTGCCACGCACATGAGCTCTATTGGGATCCCTTAAATCTCTATCTAATTGCATATACATCTAGCTCATCACATCTACATTAGAGAATACAAATAGTGGCCAAATCAGACCGCCACTTGGCATATATTAAGTACCAGGGGAATATTTCATTATATGTGGTTAAGTTCTTCAGTTGTGTCCGACTCTCCGTGACCCTATGGACTGCAGCACATTCAGCTAGGTCTCTGCCTGTGCTGTTATCCACGGTTTCCAAGCTAAATATACTGGTGTGGTTTGTCAGTTCCTTCTCAAGTGGATTGGACCTTGTCTGATCTCTCTGCTATGATATGCCCACCTACAGTGGCCCTAGATGTGATAGCTCCCAGCTTCATTCAGGTACACAAGCCCCTTCACACCACTTAGCAATGCTGAAGGGGACCAGGGGAACATACACAACACATATCTACTCTGACCCATCAGGAAGGGCCGCAAGCTCTGGGATCGACAGCAAACTCACCGCCATCAAGCATAATCTCTGCTACGCCCATCCTGGTGGGAGCCATGTGCCAGGTGTCTAGTTATTCCCATTTGGTGAACTTCCAAACTGTTCTGCTATTTATCAATTTACATGGGTGAGGCTTGCTAAGTGGTGGTGGTGGTGAAGCAGCGTGTGTACCTGAATGAAGCTGTGAGCTACTGTAGGTGGGCAGGTCATAGCAGAGAGATCAGACAAATCCCAATCCACTAGAGGAGAAACTGACAACCCACTCCAATCTCTTTGGCCTTCAAACTTTGGATAACAGCACAGGCAGAGACCTAGCTGAATGTGCTGCAATCCATAGGGTCACGGAGAGTCGGACACAACTGAAGAACTTAACCACATATAATGAAATATTCCCCTGGTACTTGATATATGCCAAGTGGCGGTCTGATTTGGCCACTATTTGTATTCTCTAATGTAGATGTGATGAGCGAGATGTGTATTCTATCGTTGATCAACCATATAGCGTGCATCGAATGTGCGCTGTCATCTGCGCACCGACACATGCGCGCATCAACAACAGCAGGCCCGACAGGAGGCTAGCGGATCTAATGATTAGGATTAGGCTGTGGGGTGTAAGGGTTAGGATTAGGCTGCAGCTACAAGGGTTAGAAGGGTTTATGGCATTAGGTCATATCACTTGCGCCCTTTCATCGACGCGCACTAGTCAAAAATATTACAACTGCGCAATGATGTGGGACCGCTCATGTCAGCTACATGTTGTCAAAACACATTTGCTGTGCGCGCCAATGTTGGGGTGACATATTCTATTATAGGGCTGTTTTAGAGGCTACAATGGAACCTGTATGTGTGCTGACCAATCAAATATATGAGGAATATTAAACTAATTTGAAGTCTTGTTAATTTGGAGGCTGTAATGCTTGGGCCTCCATTTTAGGGTTACGGGCTTAAACCATGCAGACTGCAAAAACCGTAACAAAATGGATACCTTTAACCTCCAAGCACGTACGGCCTTTAAAAACGAGCTGCGGGCTTGGAGGACAGCCCGCACGGGCTTGAATACAGAGCTACGGGCTTGGTCAGTGAAGTCCTTGGGACTTGTACGGATTTTGAAATCAAAGTACAATTTGGCGATGTGCAAGCTTGAGAAGGTTTGGCTAGTAATCCTCATGCCCCCCATTATGTTCCCCATAATTTACAGTGCTTTGCAGTGCTGGATTGAATATATATTGGCTAGTACAATGCAACAAGGACCAGCCCGCGGAACTACGGGCCGTAAAGTAATCCGTAAATAATATATTGTATTTGGGCTGATGTGCAAGCTTGAGAGGGTGTTGCTATTAATCCTCGTGTCCCCCATTATGATGCCTTTCATTTACGGAGCTTTACATTGCATTCTCGATTTTATATTTGCATTTTCAGTTTTAGGACTTTGCGGCCGGAAAACAAGATTTACGGGCGCTGGGAAAAAGCTTCCTGGCCGTTTGCATGATATGCGGCCGGCCAGAAGGGGATGTCCTTGCGGCGCCGTATAATTGAATTGCAAGGTAAAAGTAGCTCTACACGGGGCCGTAAGACGGCCGCAAGGAATCGCGGCTTTGCCGTTTTACGGCCGCTAATAGAATGAGGCCCATAGTAATTAATGTTGAAAAAAGACTTTCAGTCCATCGAGTTCAACCTTTTAAGATCTCCTCTGATCTGCAATATGCTGATTAAATATTAATTAATTAGTTGTTAATTAATAATTAATCAATTATTTAATTATCTATTTTTTATTTTATTTTTAATTATTAATTCATCCAGAGGAAGGCAAACAGAAAAAAAACCCAAGTGAGACTTAACCAATCACCTCAAAGGGAAAAAAAAGTTCCTTCCTGACCCCAGATACTTGCAATTGGATTTCTCCCTGGATCAATACTGTCTTTCTAATTATCCATGATAACCCTGAATTCCCTTTTTAATTAGAAATAAATCCAGTCCCTTTTTAAAGTTATCCATTAAAAGATTTCTTAACTGGAAGGAGAAAGAGATTACAAGATGGACTATGGATTTAGTATGCCAATTGTATGGGAATAATTCTTCTAGTGCTTTTTTTCAACCTGTTTTAGGTCTCTGGAAAGAGTTTCTATCTTTAATACATTAATCCTAAAGTAGGAAAGACTTCCGAATTCGGATAAAATTATATCCAGATGATGACATGAATTCTCTATATCCGTCAGAGACAAGACGATATCATCAGCAAAGGCCATATATTTATATTCTACTTGGCCAATTACTATGCCTTTTATAACCGCTGAGACTCTGATTAATATACCTAGGGGCTCTAAAAACAATATAAACAGAAGAGGGGATAGCGGACAGCCTTATCATGACCGATTAGTAATCTTGAACCTTTGAAAGGATTTTGTTTGAAAGGCTTTGTTTTTGCAATTTTTTTGCTAGAAGTTTACTGGCTTTATTGCCCTGCATATAATGGGTTTGCTGATGTTTCCATAATAATTTATCAGACCGAGTTTGTAAAATTGTATTGATCTTATTATTTAGGTCATTTATCTATCTCCCTAAATTAGGATTTGGATTTAGTCTATTCGTTATGTAGCTGGTCTAGGTCTATATATAATTGCCTGAGAGGCAACCCTCTCTTTTAATTTCTGCAAATCTGGATAGCAACAAGCCCCTCACATAAGCTTTATATGAACCCCAAAGTGTGGTTTTTGAACGAACTGAATCCTGGTTAATCGAAAAATACTCCTGAATTTATTTTTTAATTTATCTACAGAGGCCGAATCTCTAAGTGTAAAGGAATCAGTTCTCCAGGTATTTCTCCTCTGAGTTCCAAATTCATATTTCATTGTAACCAAGATTAAGCTATGGTCTGACCAAGGGGTAGCATATATCTCTGTGGATGCTATATATCTTAAAGAGGATAAATCAGACATAACGTAATCAATTCTCGAGTAGGAATTTAATCTATTTGAATAAAATGTATACTCCTGTTGCTGAGGATGTAATACCCGCCAGGAGTAAAAAAATCAGCCTTCGACATCAAATTAATAAAGTCCTTAGAGGATTTAGCTATCACAGGCTCTGACTTTAAGCAGTGGCTAGTTTGCTTATCAATTTATAAGGTGCATGACTGTCAGAACTTCTGTATGAATAAAGTTCTATCTTATATGGATATTATAGTATAATATGATATTCCAATTATTAACCACTATTTTTATATCCATTGTATTAATATTTTATATGCTGTATATTTATATATATATCTATGCATGCAATTCTATTACGTGAATGTATATATGTGAAAAATAGGTTTTCACAGCTGCCCACAAAAGAGCTATCCCATGATTTGAATAATTCTTTGTTCTATAAGAGATAAATATCTGAGTGAATTCCTAAGCCTACCAAGGTAATAAAAAAATCCTCCTTAAATTTACACATGAGAAAAATTTGTTTCATAGACACCAAGTCTAGTAAACAGAATAATAAATCTGTCTAGGGATATCTATTTGATAACATTCTTATGACTTCATCTTGTTTATTGGTTGTGGGTCAAAGGGGTCATTAGCTAATTAAAAGGGATGAAAATTCAAAGGTCCGAGAGCGCCATCTTATGGTTAAAGGAATAAACGTCTCTATAGAAAAATATATTCTTTATAAAATTTAAATAAGTGATAACATCATGAAAAGATTCTATTGGTTACTAGATACTTTAACTGATTTGGGATTCTGATAGGCAAATAAGCAAGAGATATAATTATGGATAGAAACAGGATCTAAAAAAAAAGAGAGGAGGAGGGAGACAAACAGGAGAGAAAAATAAGGAAAAAGAAGATAAAAGTTTTTATCTATGGAGAAGCCAAAACAACTTTGGAATTAACCAGTGAAATTTTGTCATAATTGGTAATGTATAAATTGAGATATTTTATTTTTATGATATAATTGAAAACCATTACCATAATTTCTCTGTTTGGTTTATTTCTTATCAAAAAGTTATTTAGATTTCCTTTTGTCATTGAAATTTATAAATCCGGATATAAATTTTAATACAAAATTAGATATCTCATTTTTCTTTTTGACCAATATAGAAAAATTAACTTACTTAGCTAACTTATCAATTATATTATAAAATACTTTACTATAATTGTGTTATATTCAATACATTCCTGTATAGCTATATATTATAATATCATTAGACATTGTTAGTATATGCTAAAACGTTATTTTGGATGAATTTTATTAATTGATTTATCTGATTCTGTTCTATGGGTTGCTATTCCAGGTTTTACTGTTCATATGAGTGAGATACACTTTTGTATTGAGATTTTAGGACTGTATAGAAAATATCATAAATAATAAGTATTACAATATGATGTATTAATTTTCTTTTATTATCTGGCTGATTATACTGTGTTTTATCTGCATTTGATTTTGATCTATTACTGTGTTTTATTTGCATTTGATTTGATATATTACATTTTTCATTAGACTAGTTGATTTTGGTATTTTCAATAAATGTTATTTTATAAAAAGGAATATGTGTCTATAAATTGATTCTGAACTCAAAAATTCATTATTCTATATTATATAGAAAATAATATGTCGTATTTATCCCGACATATTTGGAGGCCCCAGCGAGATATATATATCTGTATAGACACGTGGTCAATTATTTAATTGATTTAAAACTTTTTATTGAATAACACTTGTTAAAAATAAAATAAAATGGCTGAAGGTGTTTTTGGTTCTGAAACAGTAGGAGCATTATCTTTAGATGACATAATTGGTCATGGTAAACAGGGAATGGAGTTGTTAATCAAAACTTTAATTTCAAATGTATATCCTGTTTGTGAATACAGGGAACAGTTGTCAGAATATTTGGTTAAAATACATCCTGAAATTGATGGTGATACAATTGATGATTGGTTAAAAGATAAAAATTTGTTAACAACCGTGATGAGCACTATAAATGCAATTCAAATTAAATCAGAAAGAAGGAAGCATTTAGCTAGGTTATCTACTGTTTGGATGGAATTAGCCAGAAGCTGGAAATATCAAAATTCCCAAAAAGAAATTACCATAAAAGATTTAAATAATCAAATCCAGGAAGTATCTATTACTTGTCAAAATGTAAGAGATTTACATGAAGAAAAAACGCGAGAAATGCGATGAATTACAGACAATAATAAATAAATTGGTAGCTGAGCGTGCAAGAGATACCGGTGAGGAAAGTCAAAAATTAGTTCAATTTGAGGAATTGTCTGAGAAATGTGAATACTTAAATGAGAAAGCTGAACATGCTGATAAACTAGCGCAAAAGTATGTTCAGGCTTGTCAGGACTTAAAAATAGAACAGAAGAAATTGCAACAAAAGATTGAATTCTTAACTCAAGAATTAACTGATAAGAAAATTCATGAGGCTGAGATACTTGTAGAGAATAAAAAGATCCAAAAATTACTGACTGTAGCTAAGAATGAAATAAAACAATACCAACAGGATGTTGAAAATCTAAAAATGGATTTAAATAGGGCTCAAGACTATGCCTCTAGTAAAATTGTGATGAAGGATTTTAGTGATTCTGAGGAAGAATTAGAAATAGTACCTTCAAGGAATAAACATAAACGATCACCTATAAAAATTTTACATAGCTCTAAAAATGAGATTGATAGTGATGAAGATATACGATCAAATAAAAGACTCTCTTTCCATGAGAAAGCCCAGGCTATAAGAAAATTAATTAAACCCTACACCAAAAATTCAAAATTGCCCATAGAAGACCACCTTGATTCACTAGAAAGGGTGATGATTGAACTAGGGATAAGGGGGGCTAATGATAAAATATCATACCTCCCTTGGTCATTTGATAGCTCTTATACCTCATTTTTCACCTCTCTCCATGACAGCGATATAAATGATTGGGAGATATATAAATCTGAGGTGAGAAAATACTTTTCTGAGTATAGAAACCCACAGGCTGCTAAGAAAGCAGTTCATAATGTCAGATGTAAGCCTGACGAAAGTCCAAAATAATTTTTAATCACCTTAAAACACGCTTATAGACAGACTGCGAAAAAGACAGACCCAGAATCTCCTGAATTTAAGAGAATTTACTTCCATGCATTACCTTTGTACATTCAGAGAAATATGGCGCGTGATTTTGATGACGCCAAGCCTTTAAGCTGGTTGGTAAATGAATGTACTAAAATATATGAGATTCAGCTTGATGATGGGAATAATTATAAGCGAAGGGAGAAATTTAATAATCAAATTGTGGCAGAAATTTCTGTTAAACCTAATTTACAATATGAGACAGGTACAAAATCTTACGCAGATGTGGTTAAAGGTTCAAACAAATCAAGTCAGGCACAGTCATCATTTAGGCCAGTAAAAATTGCAAGTGAAAAATCCCAAAATGCAAATAATGATTCTTTTTATGTTAGTTCAAATTACATGGGAAACAATCATATTAAAAATTATGTCTGGAGAACAAAATCTCCTAGTGCAGAAGGAAGATTAACCCCTCCAAATGCCTAACACTTCAAATTATTCAGAGAATCAAAGGGTTAAAAGATATAGCCAAAACCAAAATTCTAAACCATCATCTAATTTAGAAGAGCAGGTTAAACTTTTGACACAACAGATGGCTGCATTTATGGCAGGATTTACTACTCAGTCAGTGAGAAATGATCCAACCCAAAACGGTCAAAATTCTCAAAGCCAAAGCCAATGACTAAATACTAATTGTGAAAATAGATTAGTGATCAATAACACAAACAGAAGTGATATTTGTGAATCTCTTGATTCAAATAAAAATATAAAAGTATGTTCTAAAAAGAATGTTAATAATGTATTCCCTTTCCCTGAGTATCCTTTCCCTTCAGAAATCCCTATTCAGCAAGGAAGGGGTGTTTTCAAAACCAAGGAAGATGACCCAAAAGATGTAACTGTTGACCCTCTAAGCTCACAGGAGGTAACAAAGATTGAACCAGAGTCTACCGGTAAAGGATTAATAGTTGAAATAGAAGAGCATTGCAATGTCATGACAGATGATTTATTACCTGTTCAGTTTATTGAAAATGAAACAAATGTTAATCAGGAAATTGCTGATAATCCTACAGAAATAGTTATAAATTGGATAGATCATACTCCACAATCTGACTTCTCAAATAAAAATAAACAATGGAAGAAGTTAGAGATGTTAAGACATACACATTTCTTATGTGAAATGGAGGAAATACAGAACCGATATTATGTTTCTATTGGTATACAGAATGTTGAAACCTTAAATCATAAAGCATTAATTGATACAGGTTCCCAAGTCACAGTAATTTCCAGAGAGACATATGAGGAAATTGAGAGTAAAGCCAAAAAGAAAACTATTCTGAAACCATTTGTGGGAATTGTTAGAAATTTTGATGGTATTAAAGTTAATACTGTAGGCCATGTGTGGTTAGATATCAGAATAGGAAATAAACAAATGAAACATCCATTTATTATAGTGGATATTCCTAGTTACAAAATTATAATTGGGACTGATTTACTTAGAAGATTTAGTCCAGTAATTGATTTTATTGATGGTGTGATATGGTCACAAGTTAAATTTCCCATCAATTATGATCAGGTTAAACAACCTCATATGCAAAGGAACTGTCATGTTATTGAGAAAAAGGAGGAATCAGTAGAGATTCACTTCCAAAATAATCGAATGCCAGAAATGACAGTACTTAAATGTAAAGACATTAATGGAGAACAAATAAATAATGAAAATGTGATCCAAATTGATCAGGCGCATATTAAAAATATTCAAATAGAGGGAAATGTATTAACTATCTCTTTAAATAAGAACGACTCTAAGCCTTTAAACATAAGTAAACACTCTAGATTTCTAGTGGAAATAGAAACCAATGATGAAGATTTATTTATTCCTATTGATATTCCAGGTATGAGAAATTCTCAACAAGCAAAACTAGCTCTAAAACATGAGCATAGTTATGTTAATGAGAGCTTATTAAAACAAATAAAGAATACTAATTTAATCCGAAATACACAACCCGATGATCAATGGGTATGTAAAATAGATCATGAAACTTCAACTCATGCTATTATGGCAAAATGTTTATTACCTCTTTTCATTGGGGGTTAAAGGATTATGCACTTATTCTTAGTTATTCAGGATTCCCAATATCCAATCTATATTGGAAATGATCTATTACATCGCTTTGCATCCCAAATTGATTTAATCAATAATGTTATTTGGTCCAGACTACAGGATAAGCCCTTAGAATTCCTAAATGACTCAGAAGCATTGAAATCTGCACAACAAATGCCTTATGCAGTAACCGTGCAAATGGACCAAAGTGTTACAGTACCAGAGGGGGTGGCACAATTTCCTCTCCCTTTACAGGTAAAAAGGGGTCAAAAGATTAAAGGTATTGATGCCTTTGTAAATCTTAGTCATTAGATGCAACAAAAAGGCCTCACCCTCACTCATACACCTCTAATTACTATAACACAGGTATCGTTCATTATTCTGGTAAATAACACAGCATCCCATCCAATACATTTGGAGAAGGGATCCCTAATAGGTATGGCTATAGATTCTGAGTATTTTACTTCTGAGTTTATGAATATTGTTATTGGTTTGATACCAGAGAATTATGTAAATGATGACCAGATTATGGATCAGTGTTTTGACACACAACCTGAGGGATTATTTACTGTCCAGTCTATTTATCCCTTTAGTTTCACTGAAAGTAACTGTGATATTATGGATAACGAACTTGTTTTTAACCAAACAATTGATGAACAAGAATATGAGAAGTATCAGAACATTGAGACACAGGTAAGTATGATCACTACTGATTTGTCTACACAATTGGAGGAGACTTATGAGATTAGTCAGCCTGAGGTATTCCCTGGGTTTAGAGAAAGAGTTGAGGAACAGATAGCTTAAGCTAGCGGATGTTCTAATGACATTGAACGCCAAAAACTAAGACAAGTATTAATTGATTACCAAGATATGTTCTCTAAGGATTCATATGATTGTGGTTTGACAAATTTACATGTCACTAAAATTAAAACTGACCCAAATATGCCACCTGTATTTGTGAAACAATATCGACTCCCTCTTGCCTCTTATGAATCATTGGCAGATATTATCAAGAACCTAAAGTCTAGGGGGATTATTAGACCGGTGCACAGTTCTTTTAATAACCCTATTCTAGGTGTCTTGAAACCAAATGGAACCTGGCGTTTATGCGCTGATTTGAGACAATTAAATAAACGGGTGTACATGTCTGCATGGCCCGTTCCATATATCGATCAATGTTTAGCACAAATACAAGGATCTAAATTATTTACTACGCTTGATTGTGCCCAAGGTTATTGGACCATTAAAGTAAATGAAGAGGACCAATACAAACTGGCTTTCACCTTTGGTAAACAACAATATACATGGACTAGAACCCCATTTGGATTTATAAATTCAGGGCATGAGTTTGCTATATTTTTACATAAGGCAATGCCTGACGCTCAAGAGCGAGGGACATTAACATATGTAGATGATATCTTGATTAAAAATAACGATTTTGATAAACATATTGTTGAAATCAGATATGTTCTAGATCAATTGAAATATGCAGGAGTTAAACTGTCTCTTCAAAAGGCACAATGGTGCCGCACTAAAGTTAATTTTTTAGGCCATGAAATAACTCCTGAAGGTATAAATCCACAGAAAAAGAAAGTGGAAGCTCTTTTTAAAACCAGAACCCCTACAAATCTAAAAGAATTAAGATCATTTCTAGGTGTCACCAATTATTCTCGTAAGTTTATTGATAACTATGCAGAGGTAACTAGGCCTCTCATTTGATTATTAAAGAAAGGAGAGCCATGGCAATGTTGGGAAATTCAAAATCAAGCCGTAAACGAATTAAAACAAAAACTCAGCCAGGCTCCTTGCCTAGTTTATCCTACAATGGGTAAACCATTCTTTTTAGAAACTGGATATACTGATTTTTGCTTGAGCGCCGTTCTATATCAGAAATATGACCAACATAGTAAAATTATTGCGTATGCAAGTAAGACATTATCACCTGTAGAGGTAAAATTTAATGACTGTGAGAAAGCTCTGTTTGCCACAGTATGGGCCTTACAGAATTTCCGAAATTTTATCCAAGGTGAGAAAATTATAGTAGAAACCGCTCATCAACCATTACAATACATTCAGAGTGATAAAATTAGAGCCGGTAATTTGTCAAATAGCTGTATAACCGCATGGACTTTATCCTTACAAGGATGGCCTCTGGAAATTAGATATGCACAGAAGAAGAGGAATCCAGTGGCCCAAGGGTTAGCTGATTTACATGATTGTACCGCCGAGGATCCTCTTAGAGAAAATTGGTCCGAAGTGGACCTTATGAAGGAATACAAATTATCTCCCCATAAGGTATATGAAGAGGTATTATGTAATACTTTACCCACAGTTTACGTGGATGGATGTGCATATCATATTAAGGAGGGGGCAGATAACAAATTGGTTGCAGGAATCGGTAATGTATGGAAAGACAATGTCCCGATTCCACCTGAGAGATATAAAAAAGGATCTAAGACTAGTCAAATATCAGAATTGGTAGCCGTATATCGCGCTATCCAAACTGCAATAGAGCATGATCTTAAGGAATTAGTGATCATCACTTATTCGGAATATGTCCGTAATAGTTTCGTAGAATACTTACAGGTATGTCCATCTACGGGGGGAGTGACCGGAAATGGCTGCGTAGCCGTCCAGAACGGCGATTTGCGGGAGGAGATGGCGCCAAGCAGGAACGCTGACGGGGTAGCTGCTGAGTAAAGTGCAGCTCAGCACAACACAGCACAGCCCCGCAAGCAGCCCCGAAATAAGGGGACAGCGCAGACCCAGCCCCTCACTACAGCAGCAGCAGCACTTCCACAGCCTGAACCCAGAGCCCTGAAAGCCACAACTTGGAATGGAAAGCTCCTTAATGAAGAGAGGCGTTTAAGCCCCCCTCCATATTGAAGGAGCATTAAAGCAGGAAAAGGCTGGGGGCTACAGAGCACGGGAGCGGCTAAAGACACAGAGGTGGCAGTGGAGGAGGAGGCTACATAAAGAGCATCAAGTACAAGGACTCAAGCACAATAAAAGCTAAGTAAAATATTATCTCCCTTTTACACTGCTGAAAAAGAAAAATGATGTTACTATGACAACAGAAATAAAAAATGCTGGGGTATATGCCATCTTTATCAATTTTTTTTAAAAAGACTGTAAATAAAAATGGTAAAAGGGTGCAGTAAGACATATCTGAACACACGTGAAATATCCTTTATAAAGAAGTAAAATTGCTTTAAAAGTTGTTTTTGAAACAGGGCAAATGCTAAAAACACTGTCTTTACTTGCAAAGAACTTATCAGGTGGGTCCTAGCAGCTCACGGTTAAATAACTGGACGCTAATTATTGGACACACATTAAAACCGGCAAAAGGAAATTCTCCTAACATTGTTAGGAAAAGTATAGACTCATTGGGGTATACAGCAAGTGTGATAAAGTCACAAAAATATAAGAGTGAAATAACTATACCATACATTTATTACAAAATGGCGACGAAAACTAAAGCAAAAGGGCGAAAAAGCCCCACTTTAGACTCATCCTCCTTCTTTTCCCCTAAGGCTATTACAAAACAGTCGCAAAAACAAGCCATAGAAGGAGGGCCAGACCAAAGCTCAAATCTCCCAGCGGTAAAATTAACTAACAGAGACTCTGAGACTCATGAGGAGAACCTTCTGACTATAGGGAAAATGAAGGAAATCCTAAAAGACTTTCAAATAGAATTTTTTTCAGAGATTAAGACGCAAATTATGGAAAATTCCAAACTAATAACAGAAGTGAATAAAAGATCTGCGGACCTGGAAACTAAATTTGACAAATTAATCCTGGACCACAAAATGATGGTGGAACAGTCAGTAAACATGTCAACACAAATTAAAAGTCTGAAGGAGCACATAAACAAAATGGAAGATCAATCACGGAAAAATAACCTCAGAATAAGAGGAATTGATGAATCTATAAAAAAAGAAGAACTCCCAACATATCTCAAGGAAATGTTCTCTAGTGTTTGCCCTATTTACTCAAAACTGGATCAGAAATTCGATACAGTTCAGAGAATCCCTTTACCAAATCATCTACTAAAAAAAAAAACCAGAGACGTGATTGTCAAATTACATCATTTAACTACAAAAGAAGAAATCGTTAAAGCTAGCTACACGAAGAAGACATTTGAATCTCCATATGAAAAGATACAAATCTTTTCAGACTTATCAAAAGGCACAATGAATAAAAGGAAAGCATTCTATTCAATAACACAAACACTAAGGAAATCGGACTTTATATATAAATGGACTTTCCCAGTAGGATTACTAGTACTACAAGGATCCGTGTGGCATAAGATCAATTCCTTAGAAGAAGGAGAAACATTCATAAAGAACTTAAACCTGAAAACAGATGAAACCAAGGAGTCCACGTTGAACCTGCAACTATCAACAACAGATTGGCAGCAGAAGAAATAAATAAACATGTATAGAGAGATAGAAAGGGACATTAAGATAGGTGTTCAAGGCTGTTAAACATTCAAGAGATTTTTTAGAGAAAAGATCAGAGAGCTATAAGAACAGTATAAAAAGCCAGGACTAGTAATAAGAACACAGTGTGGCAGGGTCTGAGGCCTTTGACTTCGGGAAGCTGGAGGAGAGGAAAGGAGAAAGAGAAGAAGGGGTAGCAACAGGCAGAATATGAGGACAAAAGTCGGAAATACTGAGAATAGTATAAATTGTAAAGAGCATTTCAGAATACAAATAGTAACTAATTCTAATGTGAGGTTTATACTAATAATACATAAAGACTATAATATTATATAACCCCTTCTCCTCGCCCTTTCCTATCTCCCAGCTTTGTCTTTTTTATTCTTCAATCTAGAATAACGAAGACAAATATAGAAGATATAGACAGCGCAATTAAGAATTAAAGAAAGTTAAAACATATAGCCATCTCCACATCAGACCGCTATCCATTTCTAAAAAATGGCTGAATCCCTGCGGAACAGTAATGGTGAAAGGCTGTATTACAGCACCTTCTGTTCTAATAGAATGAATGTATGCAAGAATGTAAGTATGAATGTTAAAAAAGTAACTCATGGTCCCAAAAATAAAAAGAGGATAGATAAACGGTATCAGATTACTCAAAGGTGTGGTTCATAGAGATATGGGTATAAAGGTTTTAAGTTGGAATGTTAGAGGGTTAAATTCCCCTAGCAAAAGAAAAACAATATTCAGACAATGTAATAAAGAAAAGGCAGACTTAATATTTATTCAGGAGACACACTGGAAGCAAAGTAATAGTTGGGGCGCAGTAGCAGGACGTTTTGACTTCTCACTGCACTCAGTGTGCGGGAAAAGAAAAAGAGGTGTATCAATATTTTTTTCTAATGATTTAGAAATTGTGGAAGCGTTGTCCATCGCAGACCCGGAAGGTCGGTACATCTTATGGAACGGCCAAATTAACAAACAGAAAATAACATTGATAAATATTTATGCACCCAACGAATCACAGGGCAAATTTTTACACCAAATAAGTAACTTAATTAAGAAATACGCACAAGGCCCGCTTATCATTGCTGGGGACTTTAATATGATCCCTAACACCACTTTGGACAGGTCTAAAAAATTGGAAGTTAAAAATCTTAAAAGAGTTGGTAAAGTAGCACAAATATTTACTGAATGGATTATTAAAAATAACTTATTTGATACATGGCGAGTGCAACATCCAAATCAAAGAGAATTTTCCTTTTATTCAACTCCACATAACACTTATTCACGCATTGATTTAATTTTAGCAAATTCTCAAATAATAGAGAAGGTCTCTCACACAGAAATAAGTAATATCGTCACATCAGATCACGCCTACATTATAGCAACAGTTGAAATCCACAACCTTAAATTAGATCGTCCACAATGGAAAATGGATGATTTTTTGTTAAAAGTTGGAAAAAATGCAGAATTTTTAAATAAAGAAATATCAAAATTTTTTGACGTTAATAAACACACTGTTCCATCAAATTGTACGTTATGGAACACACAAAAAGCATTCACTAGAGGTTTGATGATCAAACTGAAATCACAATGGATAAAACAAAGAGGCACACCACTAAAAAAATTATATATAGAATTGAATAAATTGGAATCTAAATTTTTGTTGGATGCACAACCACAGGTGAAAATAGAGATCAAATTAATTAAAAACAAAATTAATAAAATTAATCAGCAAATATCAGATAGAGCACTGTGGCGCTTTCAACAAACATACTATCACCAAAATAATAAAAACAGTAAATTACTTGCTACTCAAGTTAAAAAAAGAAGGGAAATAAAAAGAATAGCAAAGTTGAAAGATAAAGGTAAGGATATCTCCTCCCTTAAAAAAATCAGTCAGGCCTTTTTTAAATATTATCAGGACCTGTATAACTTAGAAAAAGATACTAACCTATGCAAACCAATTACAGAAGATATTCAAAATTTTTTAGATGGTATTCAATTACCAAAATTAACAGAAGTGGAGCGATTAAAACTAAATGACCCAATTAATACCCAGGAAGTTCTTCAAGTAATAAAACTTCTTAAACCTTATACTACCCCAGGACCAGACGGATACACGAATTGTTTTTATAAAACTTTTGGTCAACTATTGAGCCCTTATTTGACAAACTCCTTTAACGAAATTAAAAATACAGGATGTATTCCAAAAGAAATGTTAAAAGTGACACTGATTATGATTCCTAAACCTAATTTGGACCCACAATATTGTTCCAATTATAGGCCTATTTTGCTATTAAATGCAGATATTAAAATATATGCAAAAATATTGGCCCTTAGAATTCAACAGGTGATAGGAAAACTAATAACAACAGATCAAATGGGATTTATAGCAGGAAGACAAGGTTCGGACAATATCAGAAAAATCATGAACTTAGGTGAAATAACGAGTTCCCGAGGTACTCCCACCCTATTCTTGTCATTAGATGCAGAGAAAGCATTTGACAGAGTAGGGTGGGAGTATATGCGAATAACACTAGCTAAATTCGGGTTCGGAGAATTTGGGTCTAAAGCAATTGGGGCACTATATAGTTCCCCATCGGCACAAATAGCAGGGTTGGGAAGTAGCACAGACTCAATTGAAATATCAAACGGTACTAGACAGGGTTGCCCTCTCTCTCCCTCCCTATTCGCATTAATGATAGAACCTCTAGCGGAAGCTATTAGAGCATGCCCCAGGATTTCTGGGATTAGGGTGGAGGAGAGGGAGTATAAAACTAGCCTTTATGCAGATGACGTTATTTTATCACTTACTTACCCAGAAAAATCCCTTTATCATTTATCAAAAATAATCCAAACATACAGTAAAATTTCGTATTATAAAATGAATTACAAAAAATCTGAAACTTTATATTTCAATTTTTCAAAAAAGCTACTATCCAATTTGAAGGCTTTATACCCATATATTTGGTATTCTAAATCTTTCAAACATCTTGGAATAGTGTTTATGAGGAAAACTCAAAAAATGGTGGACAAGAATTATAGAGACTTATATGTGAAATGTCAAAAAATTATGGAAAAATGGAGAAAGAACAGATTTTCATTCTCAGGTAGAATTGCAGTCGTAAAAATGATGATTCTTCAAAGAGTTAATTACCTTTTGAGATGTATTACTTTTAAAATCCCTAAAATATGGTTAAAGAAACTCCAAGGAATGATTGATTTTTATATACATCAATCCAAACATAAAAGAATAAAAAAAATAACCATGGGAAGAACTTTTGTAAAAGGAGGAATTTCTTACCCGTTATTATTGCCTTACCAAGAAGCCAATAGTATAGTTCACGCGTTAAAATGGCTGGAAACAGCTGCTCATCTCCCATGGTGGCATATTGAACAAGCATTAATTCCAGAATGGCACTTATCAGCCTTGTTTTATAAAGGGAAATTCCCCCACAAGGATATTATGACTGGATCAGGGGTGGTAAAAGAAATTTTAAAAAACTGGAAACAAATTAACAAGAAAAACGTTTTAATACCAGAGGGCAGTTTAATGACCCCACTAAAAGCACTGTTACACAGAAATATGGAAGGCACTTTAAACGAGTGGAAAAAAAAGGGCCTGATACGAGTTAGAGACACTTTAATCCAAGGATCTATGGCATCTTTTGATCAGATTAGAAAAAAAATTAAGATTGCAACAGAAGGATGGCTAATCTATGTAGCATATAGATCCAGTTGTAGTCAACTTAACATAACCCTACAAAACAGTAAAGAGTCAAAAGAGGTAGAAAAAATTCTCCTGAGATCAGGAAATAAACATTTAATAAGTAAATGCTTTAACATAACAAGATCGTGTGGAGAAAAATCCAAAACCAAAGGTATGGAGCAATGGGAGCAGAACCTGAAAATAGTTTTAGAGGTTAAAGACTGGGAGACATCTTTAAAATTAACAAACAGATTTATCAAACAATCAACATATAGAGAAACATTTTTTAAAATAATTAATCACTGGTATTTTACTCCCGTTAAAATCGCTCAAATCTCCCATAACGCCACGGAAAAAATGTGTTGGAGGGACTGTGGCAATATCGCCCATTTGCTGCATATTCTGTGGGAATGCCCGAGATTAGAGCCATTTTGGAAAAGTTGCTATTTATTTTTGTTTAATATTGTGGGAAAGCAATTCCTGTTTAAGGGAGAATGCAGCTTGCTGCATAATTTTCCGAACGATTTCACTTTAGAGGAAAAAGCTTTTGCGATTTTGACTTTCTCAGTAGCAAAAAATATCTTAATTTCCAACTGGAAAGCCAAAACTGCTCCAAACTTTTTCGATATCGTTTGGAAAATAAAATATATACGAGAACTAGAGAAAGATTATGAACAAAAGGGTTTTATTAACGGTGACATACTAAAATGGAAAATTTGGGACCAAAAACAAGACACAAATATCAACATTTAAACGTCAGAAGGGTTGAATGGCGAATGAAAGAGTACGAATGGCAGAGAGGATAATTTATAAATTGTTGTTGTAAAATTATTGGACTATGTTATTGTAATATGTTTAAATTTGTTTTTGCAATAATGAAAAATAAATATTAAAAAAAAAAAAAAAAAAAAAAAAAGAATACTTACAGGTATGGAAACATAATGAAATGACAAATGCCTGGAAGAAACCAGTGAAACATGGTAGATTAATACAGACTATTGATGAGATGGTAATCTCTAATGGAATGACTATATATTGGAAGAAGACAAAGGGCCACTCAAAGGTAATGGGACAGGATAAAGAAGGAAATGATTTGGCTGATAAGTTGGCAAAACAAGGTGCCCTAGAGGGGGAGCTTGTTGATGTGGATCATCTTTTGGGTCCATTTCAAATTCAGGCTATAACAAGACAACAAATCCAAAAGAGTACAGAATTGTCTATAGCTCAATGGTCCCAAGATACTCCCAATTCTGATTTAATCAGTAGTCAGAAAGAGGATCCAATTATAGGTATATTTTATAACCATATACAAGATCCAGCTAAATATCCTCTAAGTGAGATAGATGTTATAGGTAAAGAAGACCTGAGAGTGTTAATGAAGTCAAAAGCCCAATTTAGCATCTTAGATGGATTGCTTATTCGTACATCTAAGAATGGAATACCGCAATGGGTGGTTCCTACCTCATATAGAGGTCTAATTTTACAACATGCCCATGATGCCCCGACATCAGGTCACAGAGGGGATAAAATCACCTATGAAATACTGCGAGATTTTGCATACTGGCCGCACATGTTGAAAGATGTCCAGACATATTGTCAGGGATGTTTGGTATGTCCCCAATATCAACCTAATACACCTACCCATAGAGCTCCTCTTCAGAAAAGAGGAATGTCTATGCCCTGGTCAGATATCCAAATAGATTTTATTGGACCAGTAACAACATCATCTAGGGGTAATAAATATATGCTAACGGTTACATGTATATTTACCAAATGGGTAGAATGCCTTCCAGCCACAAATTGTAAAACTGAAACTGCTGCAATATTATTAATTAACCATGTCTTTTCCTGTTTTGGTTTACCACAACGAATTGAGTCCGATCGGGGATCTCACTTTACCAGTGAAGTAATGAACCGTATGTGGAAAATAATAGGGGTTAAGAGAAAATTACATATTTCTTATCGTGCTGCTTCTAGTGGTAATGTGGAATGGTACAACCAATCCATTATTAGTATTTTAAAGAAATTTGGGAAAGAATCAGGTAAAGACTGGGATATAAAATTACCTTTAGTATTAATGGCTATAAGATCTACACCTAGTACTGCAACAAAAATGTCCCCATTTGAATTAATAACGGGGAGACGTATGGTACTCCCACAACACCTTATTTATAGAACCCAAGACCATAATTTAGTGAATGCTGCTACAACCCATCAATATATAGAGGATCTGAGGAAACACTTACAGCAGGCATTTGCTTTTGCACAAAGAAATTTAGAGAAATCTGCTGTAAGTACTAAAACTTATTATGATCTTAAGACATCCAAAAAGGAGTATGAGATCACAGATCAGATATATTTGTACAACTTTCAACGAAACCAAGTGAAAGAGAAAAAGTTTTTGCCTTCATGGAAAGGACCTTATACTATTATTGACAAAATTTCACCTGTTGTGTATAAAATACAAATTCCAAAAAATGGTGAAATGTTTGAAAGATGGGTTCATATTAATCAAATAAAAAGTTGTCACTTAAGATCTCAATTAAGAATCATTAACGATACTCCTGATGAATAATGTGACTTTGAATACCCTGTCTAATAAGATTATCCGATTTTTGCATTGTATAGATTACACTATTAAAACTTTTTGTTTTTATTTCCTAGTAATTGAAAATGAAAGAAAGAAAAACAACTCTGATATGGGTGATGCTGATCCTCTGCCAAGAGGTCCGAATGGAACCTATTGTGGAACCAGGCCCTTCTTCATGAATCCTTATCCAAGAGGCTCCAGGCTTTATGCTCACCGGAAGGAGATTGACATCGCAAAAGATTTTCGGGAGCGTAGATCCACAAACAGTGATTGAAAGGCAATTTAACATATCTAACATACAAATGGAGGAAACCAAAATGTGATATCATGAACACATTGATCGATCACAAGCTACTGTAAAGGAGATGTTGGAACAATTAAGGAAAACTTTTATTCCTGAGTCTTACAGCTCCAACAGCCGACGCCCTAAACGATTTATCGGTTTCTTTATTGGGGCTGCAATAATGACTATACTTGGAGCTGTTATAGGTACCACTATGTCAATAACAAACTCTATATCTATTGAAACATTAATTAAGGAATCTAGGGAACTTCGGGATTCCTTGAAGATGGTGCAAAAAGAATTGGAACTCCAATAACAGAAGCTAAATGACTTAATAACGGTAGTGAATGAGACTATTGTTACTACAATTTGCATTCCAATGTTACTTCCCATTCAACTGACTTACATTGGAAGTACAGCGTATCAAGGGTTGAGTCTCTGTTTTTCCGGGAACCACTTACTTTTCATATTTACAACTGTAATAATATCACCTACTTTATTAAAGAGCAATATTATTTCAGAGAGGGGGTTATGTCAGAACTTCTGTATGAATAAAGTTCTATCTTATATGGATATTATAGTATAATATGATATTCCAATTATTAACCACTATTTTTATATCCATTGTATTAATATTCTATATGCTGTATATTTATATATATACCTATGCATGCAATTCTGTTACGTGAATGTATATATGTGAAAAATAGGTTTTCACAGCTGCCCACAAAAGAGCTATCCCATGATTTGAATAATTCTTTGTTCTATAAGAGATAAATATCTGAGTGAATTCCTAAGCCTACCAAGGTAATAAAAAAATCCTCCTTACATTTTCACATGAGAAAAATTCGTTTCATAGACACCAAGTCTAGTAAACAGAATAATAAATCTGTCTAGGGATATCTATTTGATAACATTCTTATGACTTCATCTTGTTTATAGGTTGTGGGTCAAAGGGGTCATTAGCTAATTAAAAGGGATGAAAATTCAAAGGTCCGAGAGCGCCATCTTATGGTTAAAGGAATAAACGTCTCTATAGAAAAATATATTCTTTATAAAATTTAAATAAGTGATGACATCATGAAAAGATTCTATTGGTTACTAGATACTTTAACTGATTTGGGATTCTGATAAGCAAATAAGCAAGAGATATAATTATGGATAGAAACAGGATCTAAAAAAAAAAAAAAAAGAGAGGAGGAGGGAGACAAACAGGAGAGAAAAATAAGGAAAAAGAAGATAAAAGTTTTTATCTATGGAGAAGCCAAAACAACTTTGGAATTAACCAGTGAAATTTTGTCATAATTGGTAATGTATAAATTGAGATATTTTATTTTTATGATATAATTGAAAACCATTACCATAATTTCTCTGTTTGGTTTATTTCTTATCAAAAAGATTTCCTTTTGTCATTGAAATTTAAAAAACCGGATATAAATTTTAATACAAAATTAGATATCTCATTTTTCTTTTTGACCAATATAGAAAAATTAACTTACTTAGCTAACTTATCAATTATATTATAAAATACTTTACTATAATTGTGTTATATTCAATACATTCCTGTATAGCTATATATTATAATATCATTAGACATTGTTAGTATATGCTAAAACGTTATTTTGGATGAATTTTATTAATTGATTTATCTGATTCTGTTCTATGGGTTGCTATTCCAGGTTTTACTGTTCATATGAGTGAGATACACTTTTGTATTGAGATTTTAGGACTGTATAGAAAATATCATAAATAATAAGTATTACAATATGATGTATTAATTTTCTTTTATTATCTGGCTGATTATACTGTGTTTTATCTGCATTTGATTTTGATCTATTACTGTGTTTTATTTGCATTTGATTTGATATATTACATTTTTCATTAGACTAGTTGATTTTGGTATTTTCAATAAATGTTATTTTATAAAAAGGAATATGTGTCTATAAATTGATTCTGAACTCAAAAATTCATTATTCTATATTATATAGAAAATAATATGTCATATTAATCCCGACATGACCAAATTAAAATCACCACAAAGAAAAAAAAGACCCTTTGTAAAACTCTTAACTTTTTTCACTACTTTATTAAGGAAGACAAGTTGGTTTTGATTTGGTGTTATATATTTGTTAGGGTTATTAATCTGTCATTTAGATAACCTGACCACTTAAAAAATCTACCATAATAACAATAATCTTCCTTAATCTTTAGACTCTTACTAAAGAGTATTGCTACTCCCCTAGAAGTTCAAGTAGACCCTATGGGGGAAGTTTTTATTGAAGGAATAATACATGTTATCTTTTGTCAAATGGGTCTCCTGAAGACAGAGGACATCAGCCTGAAGTTTCTGATAGTTTAGAAAAGCAGTTTTCCTTTAAAAGGATGATTGAAACCATTCACATTATGTGAAATAATTTTTAGTCCCATAATTTAATAATGAGACTGGTCTTAAACAAGGGACTTAGGGAACTCTAACAAGGACCAGATCCTATTAACATAACACAACTTGTACATTTTTTCTCTTGCTCTACCTTTCCCTTCTTTCTTTGCTTAGTCCTGGTTAACAGCCTTATTAAATTGCGAGTTGGCCAATTGAATAGGGCTCTATTTAAGCACATAGCATATTTTTTTTACAGAAGTTTTTAGTTAGTAAAGACCTTGCTTTTGGATAGAAGTTCACTAACTAAAAACTTCTGTAAAAAAAAAATGCTATGTGCTTAAATAGAGCCCTATTCAATTGGCCGAATTGAAATTTAATAAGGCTGTAAATCAGGATTATACAAGCATTTTCTTCTCGTTCTAAAAATCAGGAAAAGTACATCAGGGTATGAGAATCAGGGTATGAGACCTTGATAACAAGAGATGGGAAGGGATAACAGAACAGATCCCATATGGGGGGAAATTGATCTAAAAAATAACTAAAATCATGTTACCTATTTTACACTTTCTCATTCAGGGGCTGTAACCAACAAATTCAGTTTGATAGGCTTAACATATGGATCAAACATTATATTCCACCTAACAAGTAAATCTATGCCTTCTTTAACCGTATTGACTCTGTACCAGGATTAATCTTTATATATTGCCAACCCGTTGGAGAATATCCATTTATATCTGATATCTAACTCTCTCAATATCTGAGTTATAATTGAAAATGATTTTCTTTTAGCTAGCAAATATGATGATAAATCTGTAAACATTTTAATATGTTTGTACTTTGGAATAGATTTTAAAGCAGAGTAACTAGCCTTTACTATAGCTTCCTTGTAAAGTAAAAAGAAACATCTGACAATCACATGCCTAGGGTAGGACTTGTCAATATTTCTAGACAGTGGAATCCTATGTGTTGCTTCTATTTTGTGGTCTATATCGGAATAATCAGGAACCAAACTTAGCAACAGGTTATCAAAATATGTCTTTAGATCTTTATCCGATATGGATTTGGATATCCCCCTCAAGCGTAATTTTTTATTTCTGGAACTATCTTCCATATTAGAAATCTTTTGGTTTAAATCTTCAATTTTACTTTCTAGAGAAGTTGCATGTTTTAGTAGGGAGATATTGTTACATAGTTACATAGTTACATAGGGCCTCATTCTATTAGCGGCCGCAGCCGTTGCGGGGCCGCAAGGACCGGCCGCAAGCTATTCGGCTATTCTATTCCCTTACGGCCGGAGGCTCCGGCAGGCTTGCGGCCGTTGCCTTGCTATCTCTTGCGGCCGCTCGCGCCAGAGGAAAGCCTTTGATCTAAAACGGCCGCAAGAGTTTCGGCCGTAAGAAATTCCTATTTGCAATTCAATTGCTCCGGGAAACCTCTCTGCAAGGCTAAAAACGAGCCGCTGCTTACTTGCAGGAAAGAGGTCCCGCTAGCACCAATTAAGCACATAAAATAGCTCAAATAAAGCCATCCTGCACTTTGAGAATACTATAAAGGGATTTTAGGTGTTAGAAAAAATAGCACATAATTATCCTATACTCAAATCCGTAAAATATTTTATTTTTAATATACGTAAAATATCCATGTAAAAAGTCCAGAGTGCTTGGAGCACCTCAGACCCGCCCACGCCGCAGCCGGAAAATAAACAGTTAATTTGAACTCGGGTTTGGGCTGATGTGCAAGCTTGATAGTGGGTTCCTTTTAATCCTCATGTCCCCCAATATGATCCCTAGCATTTACAGAGCTGTACAGTGCAGGCTTGAATTTATTTTTGCGTTTTTAGATTTCAAAGCTTACGGCCGGTTCCAAGATATGCGGCCGGCCGTAAGATGAGATCCTTGCGGGGCAGTATAATAGAATCGCGAGTTAACAGAACCCCAGCAAGGAATCGCAGCCTTACGGCCGATTTACGGCCGCTAATAGAATGAGGCCCATAGTATTTAAGGTTGAAAAAAGACTTTCAGTCCATCAAGTTCAACCTTTTAAGATCTCCTCTGATCTGCAATATGCGGATTCACTATTAATTTATTAGTTGTTAATTAATTATTAATCAATTATTTAATGTTTTTTTTTTATTATTATTATTATTTAATCCAGAGGAAGGCAAATAGAAAAAAAAACAACAAAAAAAAACAAACAAAAAAAACAAGCTACACTTAGCCAATTGTCTCAATGGGAAATGTAATAAATTTGGATCATTACTGTCTCTCTAATTATCCATGATAACCCTGAATACCCTTTTTGAATAGAAATAAATCTAGTCCCCTTTTAAAGTTATCTATCGAATCCGCTGTCACCACCTCCTCTGGTAGAGAATTCCACAGATTAACCAGCCTTACTGTGAAGAACCCTTTTCTTTCTTTGAGGTGGAATCTTTTTACTTCTAACCTCAAGGGATGTCCTCTTGTCAGTTAAAAACCTCTTGGCACAAAAAGCTCCCTTGACAAATCTTTATACTGACCCTGGATGTATTTATATAAGGTAATCATATCTCCTCTTAGACGCCTTTTTTCTAAAGAAAATAAGTTTAATTTGGTTAGTCTTTCTTCATAACTTAGCCCCTCCATTCCCCTTATTAGTTTTGTTGCCCTTCTCTGTACCTTTTCCACCTCTAAAATGTCCTTTTTATGAAGTGGTGCCCAAAATTGTACTCCATATTCCAAATGAGGGCGTACTAGAGATTTGTATAGTGGCAGAATTATATTTGCTTTACTGGCTTCTATACCCTTCTTAATAACATGCTAATATTTTATTTGCCTTTGCAGCTGCTGCTTGGCTTTGAGCACTGTTACCTAGGTGGTTGTCCACAAGCACTCCCAAATCCCTTTCAATATCTGATACACCTAGATTTGCTACATTAAGATTATAAATTGCATGGCAATTTTTCCTTCCCAGATGCATAACCTTACATTTATTCGTATTAAATCTCATCTGCCATTTAGATGCCCATTCCTCAATTTTATGTAAATCCCCTTGGAGGGAAAGCACATCATTTTCTGATTTAATTACCTTGCACAACTTTGTATCATCAGCGAAAATGGAGACCCCACACTCCAATCCTATCTCTAGGTCATTAATAAATATGTTAAAAAGGAGAGGACCTAATATTGAACAATGAGGAACCCCACTTACCACATTAGTCCAATTGGAGTATGTTCCATTTACAACAACCCTTTGCTTCCTGTCTTTTAGCCAGCTCTCAATCCATGAGCAGATATTTACTGCAATTCCTGTATCCCTTAGTTTGCCCAATAGTCTCCCATGTGGCACTGTATCAAAAGCCTTTGCAAAATCCAAAAAGACTACATCCACTGAGTTGCCTTAATCCAGGTTCCTACTAACCTCCTCATAGAAACTAATTAGATTTGTTTGACATGACCTATCCCTCATAAACCCATGTTGACTCCTACTTATAATCCTGTTCAGATAGACATATTCTTGTATATTATCCCTTATTAACCCTTCTAAAAGCTTCCCCACTACAGAAGTGAGGCTCACTGGTCTATAATTCCCCGGATTTGCTCTTGCTCCCTTTTTAAATATAGGTATCACATCAGCTTTTCTCCAGTCATCTGGTAGAGACCCTGTGTTGAGTGAATCTTGAAAAATTAAATATAATAATTTGGCTATTACAGAACCCAGTTCCCTTAGTACCCTTGGATGTATTCCATTTAGGACCCGGGGCTTTATTAACATTTATTTTTTCCAACCTCTTTTGGATTACTTCCTGTGTTAACCAATTATTTGGCAAAGGTAGTGCAGCCCCATTATGTTGCAGTGTCCCAACCACTGGTACCTCCCTTGTGTATACCGAAGAAAAGAACCTATTTAGCTCATCTGCCTTTTCCTGGTCATTAATTTTCAGACAGCCTGTTTCACATTCTAATGTTCCTATTGCTTCCTTCCTCGCCTTCTTCCCATTAATATACTTAAAAAATATTTTAGGGTTAGTCGTAGTCTCTTTTGAAATTAATTTTTCATTTTCTATTTTAGCCAGTCTAATCGCGCTTTTGCAAGCTTGTTGATTTCCTTGTATTCCCGTAAAGCAGTCTCTGTCCCCTCTTGTTTGTATAATTTAAATGCCTGTTTTTTACTCCGTATCTTGATCTTTAAATCATTGTTAAGCCACATGGGTTGTGATTTACTCCTTTTACTTTTATTCCCACACGGTATATGCCGATGTGTATGTATATTTGTAAGGATTTAAATGTTGTCCATTTATGTTCAGTGATTTTACCTATCAGTTCTATGTCCCATTCTATACTTTGTATTGCTGCCCTTAGACCATTAAAATCTGCCCTTTTAAAATTAAGAGTTTTTGTTGGCCACTTAAATCGTTGTTTTTTTAATTCAATCTCAAATGTGTTGTGATCACTGTTTCCCAAAGGTTGCCCTATTTCAACATTTGAATCAATATCAATTATTTGTAATGAGTAAATCTAAGATATCTTCATTTCTAGTAGGCTCCCGTATAACCTGGGCCAGATAATGATCCCTGAGTGTACTCAAGAACCTGCTCCCCTTAGCTGAACTGCTGGTCTCATTTATCCAGTTTATTTCAGGGTAATTAAAATCTCCCATTATTATAACTTGCCCGTGCTTAGCTGCATTTCCAATCTGTAACAATAATTGTATTTCCTCACTTTCAGCTATATTTGGGGGTTTATAGCATACTCCTACTAATATTCTTTTGGAATTTGCTGCTCCGCTATTTAACTCTACCCACAAACATTCAACTTTTCACTAGGTCCACCATAAATATCTTCTCTGACTATAGCCTTAAATTCAGGCTTAACATACAGACAAATCCCTCCTATTAAATCCCATTTTTCATTAATTGCTAATAATTCTAACTCTCCCATTTTTCCTGGCAAGCTTCTGGCATTAGCAAGCATACACCTTATGTTATGAGTCTGTAGTTCTGAAGTGCCTGCCACTGAACTTGAATTACTTAGTACTACCTCACTATTGACTATACTACCCCTCCCCCCATCTCCTCCCCTATGAGGTAATTCATCCCTTATACCCTCTACACTTTCTACCCCATTACTTATATCTAGTCCCTCCCCCCCACCTACTAGTTTAAAAACTCCTCCAGCCTTTCTACCATCCTATCCCCTAGTACAAAAACTCCCTCATCATTAAGGTGCAATCCATCCCTACTGTAGATATTGTACCGAAGTGAAAAGTCAGCCCAGTGCTCTAAAAAGCCAAACCCCTCCTTAGTGCACCACATCTTTAGCCACACATTAACCTCCCTAATCTCCTTCTGCCTCCCTGGGCTAGCACGTGGAACTGGTAGTATCTCAGAAAATACTACCTTGGAGGTCCTTGCCTTCAGCTTATTACCTAGTTCTCTAAAATCATTCTTTAGGACACTCCATCTTCCACTAACTTTGTCATTGGTACCAATATGTACCAAGACCGCCGGTTCATTTCCAGCACCTCCCAATAATTTGTCTACCCAATCCACAACATGATGAACCCGAGCACCCGGGAGACAGCAAACTGTTCGATTGCTGGGATCTGTGTGACAAATCACCCTGTCTACCTTCCTAATAATAGAGTCCCCTACAACCAAAACCTGTCTGTTGTTCTGCCTATTCTGCCGTCCCTTTCCTCCAGTAGAGCTGTTAGAGGGAACAGCTCTATCTGGCATTGCCATTCCTGAATGGACATCGCCAACAGTTTCACTCAATCTGGCAAATCTGTTGTTGTTTGCCAACTCAGAACTGGCCTGCCTCCTCCTGTTCCCCCTGCTTCCCCTTGTAACTGTAACCCAGCTGCCTCCCTGGACATCCTCACTATCCCCAGCTCCACCCTCCATGCTAGGCCCAGCTAAACTGTGCTAAGTGAGCACCAACCCCCTTTCCAGTGGAGCAATATCACTAAGTGCTGCAATTCTCCTCTCCAGATTTCCAATTTGAACTTCCAGAGAGGCAACATGCTCACACCTCTCACAGAGGTATGGACTCTGGATCATCTGTTCCAGTATTGCATACATATGACAGGATGTACACTGAATAAGGTTGCCACTGGACCGACTCATAATTATTATTATTGTCTACGAAATTTCAGTGGGAAAAATAAAGAATATAAAATAATATATTTATATAAAGTTTTCCTCCTTTGCACTATAAATCTGCCCTCCCTTTTCTTTGAAGGCCCTCCTTTTATTTAAACTCCTAGGCTTTTACTAGAATTGCACTTGATACTGAAAATGTTTGCAAGCTCACAAGTTCCCCTTCTCCAGTTTATATTAACTTATGCCTTCTCGCCTGGGCACAATTAGTGCACTCTGCAATTTATCAGCCTTTACTTGTAAGGTAAATCCACTTGTAAACAGGCCCCAAACCAGGTCACAAATCTTTTATACAAGTTTAACAGTCAAGCCACACCCTTCTCACCTGGGCACAATTAGTGCACTCTGCAGTTTATCAGCCTTTACTTTTTAAGGTAAATCCACTTGTAAACAGACCCCAAACCAGCTCACAAACCTTTTATACAAGTTTAACAGTCAAGCCACACCCCTCACACCTGGGCACAATTAGTGCACTCTGCAGTTTATCAGCCTTTACTTTTTAAGGTAAATCCACTTGTAAACAGGCCCCAAACCAGCTCACAAACCTTTTATACAAGTTTAACAGTCAAGCCACAACCCTCTCACCTGGGCACAATTAGTGCACTCTGCAGTTTATCAGCCTTTACTTTTTAAGGTAAATCCACTTGTAAACAGACCCCAAACCAGCTCACAAACCTTTTATACAAGTTTAACAGTCAAGCCACACCCCTCTCACCTGGGCACAATTAGTGGACTCTGCAGTTTATCAGCCTTTACTTGTAAGGTAAATCCACTTGTAAACAGGCCCCAAACCAGCTCACAAACATTTTATACAAGTTTAACAGTCAAGCCACACCCCTCTCACCTGGGCACAATTAGTGCACTCTGCAGTTTATCAGCTTTTACTTTTTAAGGTAAATCCACTTGTAAACAGACCCCAAACCAGCTCACAAACCTTTTATACAAGTTTAACAGTCAAGCCACACCCCTCTCACCTGGGCACAATTAGTGCATTCTGCAGTTTATCAACCTTTATTGTAAGGTAAATCCACTTGTAAACAGACCCCAAACCAGCTCACAAACCTTTCATTCAAGTTTAACAGTCAAGCCACACCCCTCTCACCTGGGCACAATTAGTACACTCTGCAGTTTATCAGCCTTTATTGTAAGGTAAATCCACTTGTAAACAGCCATTGTCTGTGATCAATGTGTTGATCTTTTGTTCAGACAAATCCAGTTTTTGATTAATAGCAGTTATGGCTTGAGAGTTAAGTGCTATTTGTTTGGAAAGATCTGTGGTTATCTTTAGTTGAAAGTCAAGCAATAATTCTTTCATTTTTGAGTAGGTTAAAATATCCTCCTCTTGTAATGTTGAGATTCGCCCACTATAAGAATGGATAGATGTATCCGGTGAGTGTTAGGAAGTTGAGTCCAAATTCAAATCGCTGTTACTTTGTTACTTTTTTCTTTGCTGAAAAAATAGAAGCAGGTTTTTGTTGATCGTCTTGCTTTTTAGCTTTAGTCTTAACTTTTGTTTGCATATTGTAAGATTTTATTAAATACAGCTAAAGTAAGGCTAAAGTATAATAGCCAAAAAAGACTGAAGCTCTATATCAAAAAGCTATGTAAATAATTAAACTTTAAATGCCCTTAAAGAGTGCTCAGTTTAAACATAGCTATATGAGGTTTTGCTGTTCAAATGCAAATTTTTACATCTTCAGAGTCCTCCTATACTTTAAACCATATATGTTAGTGGCAATATATAGTCCCCCAACTTGCCAAAGCTAGATATGTACACTTCAATAGTAGGGAACAGTTTGTATTAACTCCTTGTTCCCAGAAAGGGTTTGAGCATCAAAGGGGAATGAAGCTTGTTTGAACTGCACTATGATTAACCATTACAGAATAAACACGTTTGTGATCAGACCTCTTAATAGAGGATTTAGTAACCCATTATATAGCTCTTTGTATAACATAGAAATTAAATAGTAGAAAAGTACCTCAGAGTCTGTGGAAACATAGCTCTTATTTTCCTCCCTGTCCTTAACTCCTTTTCTTAATACCAACCTGGACTACTGGTACTCTAATGTGAGAGGACCATATAGTAGAATGAAATATTTTTAGAGATCTTTGCCTTTCCTTAACTTTGGACCAATCTGGGCTACAGATGCTCCAGTGGAGAATGGCCAATTTGAAGAGGGAGGCTAAATACGTGTGTCCCTATGGGACCCCCAAAGCCTATGGAGCTATACCCCCTCTTTTCCTTCTTGATTCTGAAAGTTTTGGGCTCAGAGAAAGTAATGCCAATAGGGAGAGATAGAGGTTAAAGGCAGGGTGGAGAAGTAGCTGTATTCAAGTGCTGGGTCTTAACTGACCCTCTCGCAAAAGCACCCCACCTGCCACCATGAGTGAAGAAACACCACAACCTCAAAAGATCTCCTTCAGTGAACCGGGCCTTTAGGAGCTGGGCAACTACAGTGCAAACGGAGGCTTGTCCCGACTCTGAGGAACATCCCTCACCACAGTGCCGTCTCCAGTAGTTTAGTTCCTGGTCTTGATATCTCTGGATATATCCGGGTCTGCTTGTCAGGCAGTCTGGTGGTCTAGCTAATCGCTGATGAATCCTTGCGTTCTTGTGGTCATCCACTCACACCGGGGCCCAACCATTAGCATCGGAGCTGACACAAAGCACCAACCAAGGTTTGTACGTAACTGACTGAGCGGGCATAAATAATTAATTTGTCAGCATTCGTCGAAGGTATAGCGCAGGGGTATTGTACGGTGTTCTCAACTTTCCTTGCTACCTTGCTACCACCTACATTGGCAGGAAATACATTTCCAGATCCACCTTCGATATCAAAACCTAGCTAATAGTTAGTAATTCTTGCAGATGGGAATCAGGTGAGTTGATATATTGGTACAGTATTTAGCACTGTAATGTACATGCATTGTGATTATTTTCTTTATTCTCCTGCGCCTTTTTTTAGTTGACTACTTTTTTTTTTTTTTTTTTTTTATTGTCGCCACACTGTATGTGTGAAACTGGATTGGATTACACAGTCCAGAGGTTTAATCATCTGTTTCATTTAGCAGATCCAGACAAGTTATAAGTGCTATGCACACTAATGGTTTCTTCAATTAAATGGAGTTTTTCAAAATAGTTAGTAAACCTTTTGCAGGTCCTATTTGGAGCCCATAGAGATTTTGCCTCCATTTGCAGGTTACTTGCTTCAAACACGTTGCAATTTATTAGCTAAATTGGAACGTCGCAATTATGGGTTTGACGGATTATAGGATTTACGACCGCAAAGTTCAATGTAGCTCAAATCGTAGGCTATTTTCGGCCCTCCTGTATCTTAAACCACCAGTCCTCTGCGTACTGTGTTATGGGGCTAATTTAATAGCCGTGAGACTTAAAATTGGAGTTATGGGCTACGTTTTAAAACGTAGCCAGAATTTAATAGAGCTGTGGCTTAGCAATACTTTGTTACATAGTTACATATATTTAAAGTTGAATAAAGACTGTTAGTCCATCAAGTTACATAGTAGTTACATAGTAATTGAGGTTGAAAAAAGACTTTCAGTCCATCAAGTTCAACCTTTTAAGATCTCCTCTGATCTGCAATATGCAGATTAGTTATTAATTAATTAGTTGTTAATTAATTATTAATAGTATAGTATTTGAGGATGAATAAAGCGTTAGTCCATGAAGTTCAACATTTATAGATCTCTTCTGATCCTTTTAATATGTGGACTATTTGTTAATAATTGTTAATTGTTCCAGAGGAAGACAAACAGAAAAACCCCATTGAAACTTTGCCAATTGTCTTATAAGGAAAAAAAAGCAAAATTCCTTCCTGAACCCAGAGACTGGCGATTGAATTTCTCCCTGGATCAATATTCCTTCACTGGTTATCTAGGATAACCTTGAATGCCCTCTTTTTTCAAAAATATATCTAACCCCTTTTCAAAGTTATGTATCGAATTCGCTGTCATCACCTCCTTTGGTAGAGAATTCCACAGTTTAACCACCCTAACTGTGAAGAACCCTTTTCTTTCTTTAAGGTGAAATCCTTTTTCCTCTAACCTCAAGGGATGTCCTCTTGTCAGTTGAAAATCTCTTGGTACCAAAAGTTCACTTGACAAAGCCTTATATTGACCCTGGATGTATTTAAATAAGGCAATCATATCCCCTCATAGAAACCTTTTTTCTAGGAAAAATAAGTTTAATGTGGTTAGTCTTTCTTCATAACCTAACCCCTCCATTCCCGTTATTAGTTTTGTTGTCCTTCTCTGTACTGTTTCCATCTCTAAAATGTCCTTTTTTTGAAGTCCTTTTTCACAAAATTGTACTCCATATTCCAAATGAGAGCATACTAGGGATTTGTACAGTGACTGAAATATCTCTGCTTCCCTTCCTTCTAAACCATCCTTAATACATGCATTGATAAGATAGGTATATTATGTGAATTATTATTATTATTAACTTTTATTTGTAACGTGCCAACATATTCCGTAGTGCTGTACAAGAGATAAAACAAGTAAAAATACGGTATTAACAACCTCCCAAAAATGGAGGACCCTGTTTTGAGCTTAGAATCTTTGCAGAAAGTGCTTTTTCCCAAAGCATCCTAGAAGACTGGAAACTCACCATTTACAATCTAAAGGGAATGGAAGGGCCAGAAACCGGGGAAAGATTAAACAGATAAGGAATAACAAGGGTCAGAAGGGAAGTGAAAGTTAAAAAGATTTTTCATTTAGTGGGTGGGAAGGAACAGAGGTGAGGGCTCTAGCATTTAATATGTTGTCTGCTCCTAGTGGTGAGAAAATATATGCAAGTAGGAAAGTCAGGTGATTCCCATTCCACTATGAATTTAATCTGAAATGGGGTGAGGGGCAGGGATCCCAGAATTCAGAGTAAGCAGTGAGGCCTAGTGAGACCAGGATGCAGGTAACAATTGGGGCTGCTGGTGTGTATGAATCTCCCAGAATTGAATGCATGAAATATTTATACTTTAAACTGGACAGTCTTCATGAGCTACAGATGGGAGAATCTAACTATTTGTTAGATTTTATGCAGAATAAACAGAGCTTTCAAACACTTCTTTATGAAATAAAGTACTCACAGTAAAGAGACAAATAGGAATATTATTGTTTTTGCTGCTCTGTCCTTTAGTTGTGTCCTATTCTTGGTGACCAAATGGATGTAGCACACTAGGCACATCTGCCTGTCTTTCTGGTTGTGCTTATCAACCTGGTTTTCATGGCAAAGATACTGAAGTGGGTTGCCAGTTCCTTCTCCAGTGGACCACACTTTGTCTGACCTCTCTGCAATAACCTGCCCATCTTTGGTAACTCTACATATTTTCAGCTCACAGCTTCATTGAAGGACACAAGCACTTCACCACAACAAGATGGCTATTCAGAAGTGGAGGAATATTATATTCCTACTGAAATCCAGAAGTCTTCCAAGCCACTTTAAAGGCATATCTAAGTTTTCTGGATTATGAATGCATCTGACCGAGAAGAATCAGTATGTAAAACATTTTTTGCATGAAACATTACCAAAATAAACATCAACAAACTCACCCTGATGTTTGCTATATCTCTTGAGTTTGCAAGCAGTTGCTTTTGTGAGTTAACACCCTTTGAAATCCCTGATACATTTAGCATAACATTCATACTTTGTTTTGGCCAATAACAGGCAGAAAATAAATGTGAATACAATGTAACAATCAATGATGGCTGTGACAGTCTGTGCAGGAAGGAATCATGGGATGTATAGTAGCAGGAGGAGCCAGACACTTATATGTAGATCTCTGCATTGAGCTCCTGTTGGCTTGAAGTTTAATAAAGGGTTAAAATTCATATGCAAATACAGTGTTTACATTGGTATCTGTGCCTATGTAAGCAGCTTGGGGGGGGGGGGGGGGGGGGGGATATAGAATAACTCCATGTAATGTGTGTGTCTGATATAAGCAGCATGCCTTAGATTAGAGAGAGAGAAGAACAGGGAAACTTAGATATAACTTTAACTAATTTAAACTGGAGGAAGGTAAATTCCTTAAGGGCCAAAGGTGACAAATGGCTTCCTCGTTTGGATATATTTTTACTTAAAGGCATATTCAAGTTTCATGGATTATATACATTTCTACACTCTATAGGCAAAAAGCAGCCTTTATGTATACAGCACATCTCACAAAACATTTTTTTTTTAAACATCTAAAAATCCTTGTAATGATTATGTTTACACTCCCAGAGGGGTGTCTACACATGCCCCTGATCCCCACTCAATGCCCACCCATCACCTGCTGTGTCTTACTCAGCCAATAGGAGATCACTGATGTGAGCCCCCAAGTCACTGCTTGGATATGACTCCCTGCTGCTTTCTGTCTGTGCTGTACTGTACTGATGCCATAGCCCCTAACATAGTGCCACACTACATATCCCAGACTGCTTTGCAACACAACAGGAACCCCAGAGTTTAAATCAAATGTTTTAGGTAATCTGATTGGCCAAAACAAATATAAAATAAATGCTACTTTAGCCTGGGTTTGGAGGGGGTGTTAACCCTAGTTTTCAACTGTCAGAAATTACAAGACATTTTACTAACTTCAAGGTAAGTGTTTGTATATTTTTTTTTTTTTTTTTCCATGCACTCAAAATCCAGGAAAATTAGATATGCCTTTAAATCTCAATGTTTGTGTGTAGGCAATCTGTTGGGGTTGGAAGTATTACTATGCCACCTATTACACCTTACTTGCCCTTTCAGAAACCATCCTTGCATTGTAGAGTACTGAGCTTCTTACTGCCCGATTCCCTGTATGGAATTAGAGCCTCTTAGCCAGGAGCAGCTGAGCCTGTCCTGTTGATTAGGTTCAGGTGTTCATCTTCAATAGGTAAGTGCAGGCAATTTACTTTAAATAACTTGTGCCCATGCATACTTGTTAAATGTGCTCACCACGCAGCAAGGATGTTAAGCAAGTCAACAAATTGCCAAGCAGGATAATCAATTCAGGTCATGCAAACACAAAACTCAAATAGACCATGATGTCCCCTACTGCAAAAAGCCTGCAGCATTTTGGCTCCAACATGTAGGCACATGTTTACTAAGTAATGCAACACACACAAAAACACATCTTTAATTATGTTGCTTGGAACTCGTCTTGTATTGGTACCTGGTACAGCCCAACACCTTATATCCTAGAAAAAACTCACTAAAATTATTTAAATATAAATCATCTTTTTAAGCTAAATAGTTGGCAGTTTAGAATCAAGCATAGAAAAGGTTAATGTATTTAAGATTTACAGCAAAGCTACAAAGAAACAGCCCCTAGAATTAATCTCCCAGGAAATATCTAAAAAAAATCTAAAGACCCATATTTCAACTCAGCATTTAATAATCACCTTGAGTTTTAAAAGTAAGGTAGTGTTTCTATGTAGTTATTTACTCTGCAGTAAGAAATATTCCCTGAGAAGTAGAATGGATAATGTAACTGATTATTCACACCTGCCTGTGGAAAGCAAGCTAACTGCTTTAGTTTTTTTCCAAACCCTGTGGATAAAAATTTAACCTGTTAATGGCATCAGATATGCATTACAATAATTGGTGTTTCAAGTATGTAGTACTAGTTTGATTTGAAAGTCATTGGCAAGATCATCATGTCCTGTGATATGTGGAGAAAACATATAAACGGATTTGATAGCATATAACCAATTTTGTATTGATTATTTTGAATTTGTGTAACTTCAATTGATTTAAATGACCATGATGGACTACTTTCTGCTGCTGTCATATACACAATCTGTACAATATAGGGGTATTGTGTGGTTATGGATTTTGTGAAATAGAGACTGTGAAAAGCAAGAGGTCTCAAAACTACCAATATCTCTGAGTCCAACCATGTTTACAATCTTCTAAATTCTAGATTGTATATTAAAATACTAGGTATTTCCTTGGAGAATACACATGGACATTGGAATATTCCATATATGTGAATAACATGAAATCACAGATACTGGACTAATATGTTCTCTGAAATACCTCTTGTCTAGAGGTTTATGTATGTGAGTGAACATCTGTACATGTATTTTTTAATTAATAATATATTATCTTATCTGCATTAGGAAGTGGTGTGTGATATCTCTCCCGTACCCTTTTTCTTTTTCAAGTGTTTGAGCACTGTTTGAGATGGTTGATATGCATTGTAGTTTTTCTATTGACAGGCGCCTACTTTGTTTAGAGAAATTGCAAGGGTGGCCCATTACTTATTTTTCACTGGTGCCTTAATTTTTCCCCAGCATCAGAGTCTTCTCTAGAGAATCCTGTCTTCTCCTGATATGGTCAAAATATTTGAGCTTTAACCTCATGATCAAACCTTCCAGTGAACAGTTTGGCTTGATTTCCTGTAGCATGGGTTGATTGAATCCTCTTGCAGTACAAGGGACTCTAAGAGGTTTTCTCCAACTCCGCAGTTGTCAGTTCTATGGTGCTCAGCCTTCTTTATGGTCCAGCTCTCACATCCTTATTACTGGGAATACCATAGTTCTAACTATATCTTTGTTGATAGTGATATACCTTTACTTTTAACTAGCTTGTCTAAGCTTGCCATAGCTTTCCTCCACAGAACCAAACATATTTTAATTTCATGGCTGCAGTCACCATATGAAGAGATATAGGAGCCCTGGAAAATAAAATCTGTCGCTGCCTCCACTGCTTCCCCATCGATTTGATAGATTGCAGTATCCATAATGTTCATCTTTTTAATGTTGAGCAGTAAGCCAGCTTTTGCACTGTCTACTTTTACCATCATCAATAGGTCCTTTAATTCCTCCTCACTTTCAGCCATCATCCGCATATCTGAGGTTGTTGATATTTCTCCCATTCTCACAACTTACAGATTCCTCAGGAGGAGGATGAGATGATCTGGTATCCCTATCTCTTTAAGAACTTGCCATGTTTTGTTATGATCCATGCAGTCTAAGACTTTAGAATAGTCTATGAAGCAGAAGTAAACGTTTTTTCTGGAACTCCTTTGATTTCTCTATTATCCATCGGATATTGGCAACTTGATCTCTTCTGCCTCTTCCTCTGCAGAACCCGACTTGCACATAATTTGTTGGAGCCTAGCTTGTAGGATCTTAAACATTACCTTACTTGAATGTGAAAAAGTGCAGTTGTTTGATAATTTGAGTACTCTTTGGCGGTCTTTTCTTGGGATTGGGATGTAGACTGTCCTTTACAGTCTATTGGCCATGGTTGAGTTTTCCAAATTTGTTGGCATTATGCAGGAAACACTTTCACAGCATCATCTTCTAGGATTTTTAATAGTTCAATTGGGATTCCATCAACTTCTGCAGCCTTGTTATCAGCAAGGCTGCCTAGGGCTCATCACACTTCACTCTCCTGTAATACAATTTGATATTACACAAATATTATAGTGTATTGATTTGATAAAGTTTATTGAGCTCAATGATCAATTTATAGACAAGTATACACTCTATTACAGAATAGCTTTTATTGAGACAATAATAAAATCAGTAAAACACAATTGGATGTAATTACTTGTAAGTTGATGTTTAGATAGATCACAATATAAAATAATATAGAAATCAATAGGATGTGTATATAATCTTATCAAGTTTGGTCAGCAATCTATCTTAAAACATTATATACTTGGTTAGTTCAAGATAGCAATATTACAATCCTTAACTGATTGGATAGAAATCTATCTTAAAACATTCTATATTTGGTTAGTTCAATATATGGATCAATGAACAGTGTATATAGTCTTTTAAAGTTTGGTATAAACAATCTAATTTAAAGCAAAAAGAAGTATATGAAATCTTATAGAACTTAGATTAAACATTTATTTTAATACAGTCTATATTTGGTTAGTTTAATGCAGAAATAATAAGCAGAGTATAATGTCTTATCACACTTGGATAAACAATCAGATGTCTGCAATATGTTTGGTATTTATATATATATTGTGACCACGATGGCCGGGTAGAGCTGTGCTTTCTTGAGTTAGAAACGGATACCTTCTGGTGAGGCAGCAAACAGGTTTATTATGAAATAACAAAACAAACAGGAGCAGTAACTCTGCTTAAATAATGAAAATAAACATCTACATATACGGACTGACTGTGACACAGGAACGCCCTGACTATACCTGTGCAGCTTACCTGCAACAGGGACAAAAAGACTACACCCCAGTGTCTTCAGGACGGAGCTCCCACTCCATTGTACTCGGGAAGGAGTAATTTCGTAGGAATAGCGCCACCTAGTGGCAAGGACAAAGACAGTCTTTTAATAATTATAATTTGTCACCTTGTGGCCAGGTTACAAATAGTCTCTGATTATTGAAAGATTGCCACCTTGTGGCCAGGATACAAATAGTCTCCGACTATTGCTATATTGCCACCTTGTGGCCAGGATACAAACAGTCTCTTGTATATCGGTAGTCTTTTCCACGTTTCTACATCAGTATCCGCGGATGAAGCATAGGGCCCCCCCGTCTCTCCCGTATGCTTCACCCCAGGGACCCTTTGATACAGCAGTATTAAATTATTGCATATGTACCGGTCAAACACTCAGCAACTTCCCTGGGGCATAATCAGTCTGGTACCTTCAAACAGGGCCTCTGTCAGTTCCACACTCAGCAACTTCCCTGAGGCATAATCAGTCTGGTACCTTTCAGCTCCAAGAAACCGCAGGATCTCACTCACCACATTGCTTCTCCAAACGATTCACCTTGGTCATCCCCGCAGCAATTCAGGCAGCTGTCAGTCCTCTCAACTAGCTGTACTTTACAGGCTCCTTCCAGCTTGTCTCCTAGGCAAGGCCCCAGCTTCTGGTTTCAGCTTCCAAACTAATCAGGACAGAGCCTAATCAGCAGCACACCCCTCCCCTTCACTGTGGCTTCCTGGGTTTTTTATAGTGAAGCACTGGACAAGGTGAATTTAAGTGTTTTAACTCCCTGAGAGCTGGATACAAGGAGCAGTTCAGTCTATGGCTTACATAACGGCTGTCCCCGGCTCCTTACATTCTTACTATATATATATATATATATATATATATATATATATATATATATATATATATATATATACTGAAGCAATATAACAACCTAGTGTATAATGTTTCTAAATGGCAATCTAAATAACCTTTGCATTTGGGTATTGGATTAGGGTTTTTATAGCAGAATTGGTTTCATTTATTATATCACAACAGTCAATTTAATCAATAATGGTATAATATAGTTTTGTTGATTGTGTTATTAAAGAGGAAACATGTTGAGAAATGCTAATAAGGTTTTGTGTATAGGTGTCTTTAATAATTGGGTTTGCATAGACCCATCTCATTATTAAATGGAGATATCCAAATCCATGGCAAATTAATGGCTGACAGAATTTCAAAATTTCTCCCTAGACTCATTCACAAAGACCAGACAGGATTTATACCTCTTGGTACAAAAAGTTCATTTGACAAAGCCTTATATTGACCTTGGATATTATATCTGCTTCCCTTGCTTCTATACCCTTCTTAATACATGCTAAGATTTTACTTGCCTTTGCAGCTGCTGCTTGGCATTGAGCACTGCTACCTAGGTGGATATCCACAAGTACTGCCAAATCCCTTTCAATATCAGATACCCCTAGATTTGCTCCATTAAGATTATAAATTGCATGTCTATTTTTCCTTCCCAAATGCATAACCTTACATTTATTTGTATTAAATCTCATCTGCCATTTAGCCACTCTAGTTTATGCAAATCCCTTTGTAGGGAAAGTACAGCATTATCTGATTTAAGTTCCTTGCACAACTTAGTGTCATCAGCAAAAATGGAGACACTACTTTTGAGTCCTACTTCTTAGTCATTAATAAATATGTTAAAAAGGAGAGGACCTAATACTGAACCATGACGAACCCCACTTATCACATTAGTCCAATCGGACTTCCTGTCTTTTAGCCAGCTCTCAATTCATGAGCAGATATTTAAAGCCTTTGCAAAATCCCAAAAGACTACATCCACTGAGTTGCCCTGATCCAATTTTCTACTAACATAAACTAATTAGATTGGTCTGACATGACCTATACCTCATAAATCCATGTTGACTCCTACTTATAATCCTGTTCAAATAGACATATTCTTGTATACTGTCCCTTTTTAACCCTTCTAAAAGCTTTCCCGCTACAGATGTGAGGCTCACTGGTCTATAATTCCCCGGATTTGCTCTTGCTCCCTTTTTAAATATAGGTATCACCTGTGCTTTTCTCCAGTCATATGGTAGCGACCTTGTGGTGAGTGGGGCTTGAAAAATTAGATATAAATGTTTGGCTATTACAGAACCCAGTTCCCTCAGTACCATTGGATGTATTCCATCAGGACCTGGAGCTTTACTAACATTTATTTTCTCCAATCTCTTTTGGATTTCTTAGTCCGTTAACCAATTATTTAATTATGGCAGTGTAGCTCAATTTTGTTGCAGTGTCCAAACCACTGGTCCCTCCCTTGTATATAGTGAAGAAAATAACCTATTTAGCCGATCTGCCTTTTCCTGCTCACTAAATATCAGACGGCCTGTGTCACATTGTAATGTTTCTATAGATAACTTCCTCGCCTTCTTCCCATTAATATATTTGAAAAAATATTTTAAGGTAAGTCTTACTTTCGTAACTTACTTCTCATTTTCTATTTTAGCCAGTCTAATAGCCCTTTTGAAAGCCTGGTTAATTTCCTTATAGTCACATAAAGCTGCCTCCGATCCCTCCTTCTTGTATAATTCAAATGCATATTTTTTTTCCTTATCATGATCTTTAAGTCATTGTTAAGCTACATGGGATGTGATTTACTCCTATTCATTTTATTCCCACATGGTACATGCTGATATTTATGTATATTTAGTAAGGATTTGAATGTTGTAAATTTATTTTCAGTATTTTTCCCTGTAAGTTCTTTATCTCAGTCTATATGTTGTATTGCTGTCCTTAGCCCATTAAAGTTAGCTCTTTTAAAATTTAGAGTTTTTGTTGGTCCCTTACAACTCTGTTTTTTGTATTGAATCTCAAATGAGACTGTGTTGTGATCACAGTTCCCCAAGGGTTCCCCTATTTTAACATTTGATATGATATCAATATTATTTGTGATGACTAAATCCAAGATGGCCCCATTTCTAGTAGGTTCTTGTATTACCTGGGCCAGATATTGATCCCAGAGTGTACTCAAGAACCTGCTCCCTTTAGCTGAACTGCTGGTCTCATTTATCCAGTTTTTTTCAGGGTAATTAAAGTCTCCCATTATTAGACCTTGCCCATGCTAAGCTGCATTTCCAATCTGTAACAAATATTGTAGTTCCTCACTTTCAATTATATATGGGGTTTATAGCATATTCCTACCAATATGCGT
This sequence comes from Discoglossus pictus, assembly GCA_027410445.1. Classification (NCBI taxonomy): domain Eukaryota; kingdom Metazoa; phylum Chordata; class Amphibia; order Anura; family Alytidae; genus Discoglossus; species Discoglossus pictus. The sequence continues at coordinate 85,240,020 of CM050169.1, forward strand.
TTAGAATTAGCTCCTCCACTATTTAACTCATCCCTCAAAGATTCAATGTTGTCGCTAGTTCCACTATAAATATCTTCTCTGAATACAGGTTTAAAACCAGGCTTAACATACAGACAAACCCCTCCTCCTCTTCTATCATTACCCCTATTTTTCCTAAATAAGTTATAACCATCCAAGTTAACTGTTCAGTCATGAAATTCATCCCAGCATGTTTCAGTAATGTCTATTAAGTCCTGTTTTTCTTGTATTGCTAATCATTCTAGCTCGCCCCTTTTTCCCAGGCAAACTTCTTGCATTAGCTGGCACTCACTTTATGTTGCTATGACTCTTCTGTTGGGAAGTGCCTGCCACTGTATTTGAGTCATTTAGTAATACATCCCTACTGTCTATTGTAACCCCCCCAATTCTCCACCCCATTGGTAGATAATCCATCCCTTTCTCCCTCTCCCCTTTCTACTCAAATACTTCTGTATAGTCCCTCCCCCCCAACTACTAGTTTAAAAACTGCCCCAGCCTTTCTACCATCCTATCCCCTAGCACACAATCTTCCTCATCATTAAGGTGCAATCCATCACTGCTATAGAGATTGTACACAAGTGAGAAGTCAACCCAGGGCTCTAAAAACCCCAAACCCTCTGCACTCCACCACTTTTCTAGCCATGCATTACCCTCCCTAAGCTCCTTCTGTCTCCCTGGGCTATCACATGGCACTGGTATTATCTCAGAAAATACTACCTTGGAGGATGTTGCTTTAAGCTGATTTCCTAGTTCTATAAAATCATTCTTTAGGACACTCCATCTTCCACTTACTTTGTCATTGGTACCAATATGTACCAAGGCCACTGGTTCATTTCTAGCCCCTCCCAATAATTTATCCACCCTATCCACAACATGCCGAACCTGAGCACCCGGGAGACAGCAAAATGTTTGATTGCTGGGATCTGGGTGACAAATCACCCTATCTACCTTCATTATAATATCATTGTAATATCTACCACCAAAACCTGTCTCTTGCTCAGTCTCCGAAAAATGACAATTAAGCCTCAAATTAGCTTGCAACCTCACTCACAGACTCCCTGCCTCTCCCCATGTGCTGTGTGTAAGTTATTTATTTTTTATTAGTTGGCCTCTTTTGGTGGCACTCTGACGGTTTCCGAATTATGGGCTTGAAAAAAATAATGTCTGTTAAAATCGTAAGTTTTGCGTGTAATTTTTTCAAAGTCTTGCGTGCCTCGATATAAGCGTCAAAGTCCTAAGGGCTTCGGCGCTGATCGCAGGCTTTTGACATGAGCTCCTTCAATCTGTTTTCATCCTCCATCGGTGAAGAGTTCTTGGGCAAAAAACAACTATGGCGGGACAGATGACCCCTAGAGGGACCCTGAAAGGCCACGATTGTGAGGCCTGCAATGAGCGCCTTTGGCACTCATTGCAGCAAAGTGGTGCCGGCCTCGCGATAAGCCTTCAGTGCTCATTGCGCATGCGTAAGCCCGTATCTTTTAACATAGCGTTACCAACAAACTTGCAAATATGACCACTATACTGTATATGTTACATAGTAACATAGTATATGAGGTTGAATAAAGACTGTTACTCCATCAAGTTCAACCGTTTTAGATCTCTTCTGATCCTTTTAATATGTGTACTATTTTTTAATAATTGTGAATTGATCCAGAGGAAGACAAACAGAAAAAAATAAACCATTGAAACTTTGCCAAAAAGCAAAATTCCTTCCTGACCCCAGAGACTGGCGATTGAATTTCTCCCTGGATCAATATCCCTTCGCTAGTTATCTAGGATAACCTTGAATGCCCTCTTTATTCAAAAATATATTTAACCCCTTTTTAAAGTTATCTATTGAATTCGCTGTCACCACCTCCTTTGGAAGAGAATTCCACAGTTTAACTACCCTAACTGTGAAGAACCCTTTTCTTTCTTTAAGGTGAAATCTTTTTTCCTCTAACCTCAAGGAATGTCTTCTTGTCAACTGAAAATCTCTTGGTACAAAAAGTTCATTTGACAAAGCCTTATATTGACCTTGGATATTATATCTGCTTCCCTTGCTTCTATACCTTTCTTAATACATGCTAAGATTTTACTTGCCTTTGCAACTGCTGCTTGGCATTGAGCACTGCTACCTAGGTGGATGTCCACAAGTACTGCCAAATCCCTTTCAATATCAGATACCCCTAGATTTGCTCCATTAAGATTATAAATTGCATGTCTATTTTTCCTTCCCAAATGCATAACCTTACATTTATTTGTATTAAATCTCATCTGCCATTTAGCCACTCTAGCTTATGCAAATCCCTTTGTAGGGAAAGTACATCATTATCTGATTTAAGTTCCTTGCACAACTTAGTGTCATCAGCAAAAATGGAGACACTACTTTTGAGTCCTACTTCTTAGTCATTAATAAATATGTTAAAAAGGAGAGGACCTAATACTGAACCATGACGAACCCCACTTATCACATTAGTCCAATCGGACTTCCTGTCTTTTAGCCAGCTCTCAATTCATGAGCAGATATTTAAAGCCTTTGCAAAATCCCAAAAGACTACATCCACTGAGTTGCCCTGATCCAATTTTCTACTAACATAAACTAATTAGATTGGTCTGACATGACCTATATCTCATAAATCCATGTTGACTCCTACTTATAATCCTGTTCAAATAGACATATTCTTGTATACTGTCCCTTTTTAACCCTTCTAAAAGCTTTCCCGCTACAGATGTGAGGCTCACTGGTCTATAATTCCCCAGATTTGCTCTTGCTCCCTTTTTAAATATAGGTATCACCTGTGCTTTTCTCCAGTCATATGGTAGCGACCCTGTGGTGAGTGGGGCTTGAAAAATTAGATATAATTGTTTGGCTATTACAGAACCCAGTTCCCTCAGTACCATTGGATGTATTCCATCAGGACCTGGAGCTTTACTAACATTTATTTTCTCCAATCTCTTTTGGATTTCTTAGTCCGTTAACCAATTATTTAATTATGGCAGTGTAGCTCAATTTTGTTGCAGTGTCCAAACCACTGGTCCCTCCCTTGTATAAAATGAAGAAAATAACCTATTTAGCCGATCTGCCTTTTCCTGCTCACTAAATATCAGACGGCCTGTGTCACATTGTAATGTTTCTATAGATAACTTCCTCGCCTTCTTCCCATTAATATATTTGAAAAAATATTTTAAGGTAAGTCTTACTTTCCTTTGTAACTTACTTCTCATTTTCTATTTTAGCCAGTCTAATAGCCCTTTTGAAAGCCTGGTTGATTTCCTTATAGTCACATAAAGCTGCCTCCGATCCCTCCATCTTGTATAATTCAAATGCATATTTTTTTTCCTTATCATGATCTTTAAGTCATTGTTAAGCTACATGGGATGTGATTTACTCCTATTCATTTTATTCCCACATGGTACATGCTGATATTTATGTATATTTAGTAAGGATTTGAATGTTGTAAATTTATTTTCAGTATTTTTCCCTGTAAGTTCTTTATCTCAGTCTATATGTTGTATTGCTGTCCTTAGCCCATTAAAGTTAGCTCTTTTAAAATTTAGAGTTTTTGTTGGTCCCTTACAACTCTGTTTTTTGTATTGAATCTCAAATGAGACTGTGTTGTGATCACAGTTCCCCAAGGGTTCCCCTATTCTAACATTTGATATGATATCAATATTATTTGTGATGACTAAATCCAAGATGGCCCCATTTCTAGTAGGTTCTTGTATTACCTGGGCCAGATAATGATCCCAGAGTGTACTCAAGAACCTGCTCCCTTTAGCTGAACTGCTGGTCTCATTTATCCAGTTTTTTTCAGGGTAATTAAAGTCTCCCATTATTAGACCTTGCCCATGCTAAGCTGCATTTCCAATCTGTAACAAAAATTGTAGTTCCTCACTTTCAATTATATATGGGGTTTATAGCATATTCCTACCAATATGCGTTTAGAATTAGCTCCTCCACTATTTAACTCATCCCTCAAAGATTCAATGTTGTCGCTAGTTCCACTATAAATATCTTCTCTGAATACAGGTTTAAAACCAGGCTTAACATACAGACAAACCCCTCCTCCTCTTCTATCATTACCCCTATTTTTCCTAAATAAGTTATAACCATCCAAGTTAACTGTTCAGTCATGAAATTCATCCCAGCATGTTTCAGTAATGTCTATTAAGTCCTGTTTTTCTTGTATTGCTAATCATTCTAGCTCGCCCCTTTTTCCCAGGCAAACTTCTTGCATTAGCTGGCACTCACTTTATGTTGCTATGACTCTTCTGTTGGGAAGTGCCTGCCACTGTATTTGAGTCATTTAGTAATACATCCCTACTGTCTATTGTAACCCCCCCAATTCTCCACCCCATTGGTAGATAATCCATCCCTTTCTCCCTCTCCCCTTTCTACTCAAATACTTCTGTATAGTCCCTCCCCCCCAACTACTAGTTTAAAAACTGTCCCAGCCTTTCTACCATCCTATCCCCTAGCACACAATCTTCCTCATCATTAAGGTGCAATCCATCACTGCTATAGAGATTGTACACAAGTGAGAAGTCAACCCAGGGCTCTAAAAACCCAAAACCCTCTGCACTCCACCACTTTTCTAGCCATGCATTACCCTCCCTAAGCTCCTTCTGTCTCCCTGGGCTATCACATGGCACTGGTATTATCTCAGAAAATACTACCTTGGAGGATGTTGCTTTAAGCTGATTTCCTAGTTCTATAAAATCATTCTTTAGGACACTCCATCTTCCACTTACTTTGTCATTGGTACCAATATGTACCAAGGCCACTGGTTCATTTCTAGCCCCTCCCAATAATTTATCCACCCTATCCACAACATGCCGAACCTGAGCACCCGGGAGACAGCAAAATGTTTGATTGCTGGGATCTGGGTGACAAATCACTCTATCTACCTTCATTATAATATCATTGTAATATCTACCACCAAAACCTGTCTCTTGCTCAGTCTCCGAAAAATGACAATTAAGCCTCAAATTAGCTTGCAACCTCACTCACAGACTCCCTGCCTCTCCCCATGTGCTGTGTGTAAGTTATTTATTTTTTATTAATTGGCCTCTTTTGGTGGCACTCTGACGGTTTCCGAATTATGGGCTTGAAAAAAATAATGTCTGTTAAAATCGTAAGTTTTGCGTGTAATTTTTTCAAAGTCTTGCGTGCCTCGATATAAGCGTCAAAGTCCTAAGGGCTTCGGCGCTGATCGCGGGCTTTTGACATGAGCGCCTTCAATCTGTTTTCATCCTCCATCGGTGAAGAGTTCTTGGGCAAAAAACAACTATGGCGGGACAGATGACCCCTAGAGGGACCCTGAAAGGCCACGATTGTGAGGCCTGCAATGAGCGCCTTTGGCACTCATTGCAGCAAAGTGGTGCCGGCCTCGCGATAAGCCTTCAGTGCTCATTGCGCATGCGTAAGCCCGTATCTTTTAACATAGCGTTACCAACAAACTTGCAAATATGACCACTATATATGTTACATAGTAACATAGTATATGAGGTTGAATAAAGACTGTTACTCCATCAAGTTCAACCGTTTTAGATCTCTTCTGATCCTTTTAATATGTGTACTATTTTTTAATAATTGTGAATTGATCCAGAAGAAGACAAACAGAAAAAAATAAACCATTGAAACTTTGCCAAAAAGCTAAATTCCTTCCTGACCCCAGAGACTGGCGATTGAATTTCTCCCTGGATCAATATCCCTTTGCTAGTTATCTCGGATAACCTTGAATGCCCTCTTTATTCAAAAATATATTTAACCCCTTTTTAAAGTTATCTATTGAATTCGCTGTCACCACCTCCTTTGGTCGAGAATACCACAGTTTAACTACCCTAACTGTGAAGAACCCTTTTCTTTCTTTAAGGTGAAATCTTTTTTCCTCTAACCTCAAGGAATGTCCTCTTGTCAACTGAAAATCTCTTGGTACAAAAAGTTCATTTGACAAAGCCTTATATTGACCTTGGATATTATATCTGCTTCCCTTGCTTCTATACCCTTCTTAATACATGCTAAGATTTTACTTGCCTTTGCAGCTGCTGCTTGGCATTGAGCACTGCTACCTAGGTGGATGTCCACAAGTACTGCCAAATCCCTTTCAATATCAGATACCCCTAGATTTGCTCCATTAAGATTATAAATTGCATGTCTATTTTTCCTTCCCAAATGCATAACCTTACATTTATTTGTATTAAATCTCATCTGCCATTTAGCCACTCTAGTTTATGCAAATCCCTTTGTAGGGAAAGTACATCATTATCTGATTTAAGTTCCTTGCACAACTTAGTGTCATCAGCAAAAATGGAGACACTACTTTTGAGTCCTACTTCTTAGTCATTAATAAATATGTTAAAAAGGAGAGGACCTAATACTGAACCATGACGAACCCCACTTATCACATTAGTCCAATCGTACTTCCTGTCTTTTAGCCAGCTCTCAATTCATGAGCAGATATTTAAAGCCTTTGCAAAATCCCAAAAGACTACATCCACTGAGTTGCCCTGATCCAATTTTCTACTAACATCCTCATATAAACTAATTAGATTGGTCTGACATGACCTATACCTCATAAATCCATGTTGACTCCTACTTGTAATCCTGTTCAAATAGACATATTCTTGTATACTGTCCCTTTTTAACCCTTCTAAAAGCTTTCCCGCTACAGATGTGAGGCTCACTGGTCTATAATTCCCCGGATTTGCTCTTGCTCCCTTTTTAAATATAGGTATCACCTGTGCTTTTCTCCAGTCATATGGTAGCGACCCTGTGGTGAGTGGGGCTTGAAAAATTAGATATAATTGTTTGGCTATTACAGAACCCAGTTCCCTCAGTACCATTGGATGTATTCCATCAGTACCTGCAGCTTTATTAACATTTATTTTCTCCTATCTCTTTTGGATTTCTTACTCCGTTAACCAATTATTTAATGATGGCAGTGTAGCCCAATTTTGTTGCAGTGTCCAAACCACTGGTCCCTCCCTTGTATATAGTGAAGAAAATAACCTATTTAGCCGATCTGCCTTTTCCTGCTCACTAAATATCAGACGGCCTGTGTCACATTGTAATGTTTCTATAGATAACTTCCTCGCCTTCTTCCCATTAATATATTTGAAAAAATATTTTAGGGTAAGTCTTACTTTCCTTTGCAACTTACTTCTCATTTTCTATTTTAGCCAGTCTAATAGCCCTTTTGCAAGCCTGGTTGATTTCCTTATAGTCACATAAAGCTGCCTCTGTTCCCTCCTTCTTGTATAATTTAAATGCATATTTATTTTTCCTCATCATGATCTTTAAGTCATTGTTAAGCCACATGGGATGTGATTTACTCCTATTTTTTTTATTTCCACATGGTACATGCTGATGAGTATGTTTATTTAGTAAGGATTTGAATGTTGTCCATTTATTTTCAGTATTCTTCCCTGTAAGTTCTTTGTCCCAGTCTATATGTTGTATTGCTGCCCGTAGCCCATTAAAGTTAGCCCTTTTAAAATTTAGAGTTTTTGTTGGCCCCTTACAACTCAGTTTTTTGTATTCAATCTCAAATGAGACTGTGTTGTGATCACTGTTCCCCAAGGGTTCCCCTATTTTTACATTTGATATTATATCAATATTACTTGTGATGACTAAATCCAAGATGGCCCCATTTCTAGTAGGTTCTTGTATTACCTGGGCCAGATAATGATCCCAGAGTGTACTCAAGAACCTGCTCCCTTTAGCTGAACTGCTGGTCTTATTTATCGAGTTTTTTTCAGGTGTACTTAAAGTCTCCCATTATTAGACCTTGCCCATGCTAAGCTGCATTTCCAATCTGTAACAAAAATTGTAGTTCCTCACTTTCAATTATATATGGGGTTTATAGCATATTCCTACCAATATGCGTTTAGAATTAGCTCCTCCACTATTTAACTCATCCCTCAAAGATTCAATGTTGTCGCTAGTTCCACTATAAATATCTTCTCTGAATACAGGTTTAAAACCAGGCTTAACATACAGATAAACCCCTCCTCCTCTTCTATCATTACCCCTAACTTTCCTAAATAAGTTATAACCATCCAAATTCACTGTCCAGCCATGAAATTCATCCTAGCATGTTTCAGTAATGTCTAATAAGTCCTGTTTTTCTTGTATTGCTAATCATTCTAGCTCACCCCTTCTTCCCAGGCAAACTTCTTGCATTAGCTGGCACTCACTTTATGTTGCTATGACTCTTCTGTTGGGAAGTGCCTGCCACTGTATTTGAGTCATTTAGTAATACATCCCTACTGTCTATTGTAACCCCCCCAATTCTCCACCCCATTGGTAGATAATCCATCCCTTTCTCCCTCTCCCCTTTCTACTCAAATACTTCTGTATAGTCCCCCCCCCAACTACTAGTTTAAAAACTGCCCCAGCCTTTCTACCATCCTATCCCCTAGCACAAAATCTTCCTCATCATTAAGGTGCAATCCATCACTGCTATAGATATTGTACACAAGTGAGAAGTCAACCCAGGGCTCTAAAAACCCAAAACCCTCTGCACTGCACCACTTTTCTAGCCATGCATTAACCTCCCTAAGCTCCTTCTGTCTCCCTGGGCTATCACATGGCACTGGTATTATCTCAGAAAATACTACCTTGGAGGACGTTGCTTTAAGCTGATTTCCTAGTTCTATAAAATCATTCTTTAGTACACTCCATCTTCCACTTACTTTGTCCTTGGTACCAATATGTACCAAGGCCAATGGTTCATTTCCAGCCCCTCCCAATAATTTATCCACCCTATCCACAACATGCCGAACCTGAGCACCCGGGAGACAGCCAAATGTTTGATTGCTGGGATCTGCGTGACAAATCACCCTATCTACCTTCATTATAATATCATTGTAATATCTACCACCAAAACCTGTCTCTTGCTGAGTCTCCGAAACATGACAATAAAGCTTCAAATTAGCTTGCAACCTCACTCACAGGCTCCCTGCCTCTCCCCATGTGCTGTGTGTAAGTTATTTTTTTTTTATTAATTGGCCTCTTTTGGTGGCACTCTGAGGGTTTCCGAGTTATGGTCTTGAAAAAAATAATGTCTGTTAAAATCGTTAGTTTTGCGTGTACTTTTTTCAAAGTCTTGCGTGCCTCGATATAAGTGTCAAAGTCCTAAGGGCTTTGGCGCTGATCGCGGGCATTGACATGAGCGGCTTCAATCTGTTTTCATCCTCCATCGGTGAAGAGTCCTTGGGCAAAAAACAACTATGGCGGGACAGATGACCCCTAGAGGGACCCTGAAAGGCCACGAATGTGAGGCCTGCAATGAGCGCCTTTGGCACTCATTGCAGCAAAGTGGTGCCAGCCTTGTGATAAGCCTTCAGTGCTCATTGCGCATGCGTAAGCCCGTATCTTTTAACATAGCATTACCAACAAACTTGCAATTATGACCACTATATTTGTTACATAGTAACATAGTATATGAGGTTGAATAAAGACTGTTACTCCATCAAGTTCAACCGTTTTAGATCTCTTCTGATCCTTTTAATATGTGTACAATTTTTTAATAATTGTGAATTGATCCAGAGGAAGACAAACAGAAAAAAATAAACCATTGAAACTTTGCCAAAAAGCAAAATTCCTTCCTGACCCCAGAGACTGGCAATTAAATTTCTCCCTGGATCAATATCCCTTCGCTAGTTATCTAGGATATCCTTTAATGACCTCTTTATTCAAAAATATATTTAACCCCTTTTCAAAGTTATCTATTGAATTCGCTGTCACCACCTCCTTTGGTAGAGAATTCCACAGTTTAACTACCCTAACTGTGAAGAACCCTTTTCTTTCTTTAAGGTGAAATCTTTTTTCCTCTAACCTCAAGGAATGTCCTCTTGTCAACTGAAAACCTCTTGGTACAAAAAGTTCATTTGACAAAGCCTTATATTGACCTTGGATATTATATCTGCTTCCCTTGCTTCTATACCCTTCTTAATACATGCTCATATTTTACTTGCCTTTGCAGCTGCTGCTTGGCATTGAGCACTGCTACCTAGGTGGATGTCCACAAGTACTGCCAAATCCCTTTCAATATCAGATACCCCTAGATTTGCTCCATTAAGATTATAAATTGCATGACTATTTTTCCTTCCCAAATGCATAACCTTACATTTATTTGTATTAAATCTCATCTGCCATTTAGCCACTGTAGTTTATGCAAATCCCTTTGTAGGGAAAGTACATCATTATCTGATTTAAGTTCCTTGCACAACTTGGTGTCATCAGCAAAAATGGAGACACTACATTCGAGTCCTACCTCAACATCATTAATAAATGTTAAAAAGGAGAGGACCTAATACTGAACCTTGAGGAACCCCACTTATCACATTAGACCAATCGGAGGATGTTCCATTTACAACAACCCTTTGCTTCCTGTCTTTTAACCAGCTCTCGATCCATGAGCAGATATTTACTGCAATTCCTGTATCCCTTAGTTTGCTCTCTAGTCTTCCATGTGGCACTGTATCAAATGCCTTTGAAAAATCTAAAAAGACTTCATCCACTGAGTTGCCCTGATCCAAGTTCCTACTAACCTCCTCATAAAAACTAAATAGATTGGTCTGACACGACCTTTCCTTCATAAATCCATGTTGACTGCTACCTATGATCCTGTTCAAATAGACATATTCTTGTATTCTGTCCCTTATTAACCCTTCTAAAAGCTTCCCAATTACAGAAGTGAGGCTCACTGGTCTATAATTCCCCGGATTTGCTCTAGATCCCTTCTTAAATATAGGTATCACCTCTGCTTTTCTCCAGTCATCTGGTAGAGACCCTGTAGTGAGTGAGTCTTGAAAGATTAGATATAATGGTTTGGCTATTACAGACCCCAGCTCCCTCAGTACCCTTGGATGTATTCCATCAGGACCTGGGGCTTTATTAACATTTATTTTCTCCAACCTCTTTTGTATTTCTTCCTGCGTTAACCAATTATTTAGTAAAGGTAGTGTAGCCCCATTATGTTGCGGTGTCCCAACCACTGGTACCTCCCTTGTGTAAACCGACGAAAAGAACCTATTTAGCTCATCTGCCTTTTCCTGGTCACTAATTATCAGATGGCCTGTGTCACATTGTAATGGTCCTATCGATTCCTTCCTGGCCTTCTTCCCATTAATATATTTATAAAATATTTTAGGGTTAGTCTTACTTTCCATTGCAACTGACTTCTCATTTTCTATTTTAGCCAGTCTAATAGCCCTTTTGCAGGACTTGTTGATTTCCTTATAGTCACATAAAGCTGCCTCTGTTCCCTCCTTCTTGTATAATTTAAATGCATGTTTCTTTTTCCTCATCATGATCTTTAAGTCATTGTTAAGCCACATGGGATGTGATTTACTCCTATTCATTTTATTTCCACATGGTACATGCTGATGAGTATGCTTATTTAGTAAGGATTTGAATGTTGTCCATTTATTTTCAGTATTCTTCCCTGTAAGTTCTTTGTCCCAGTCTATATGTTGTATTGCTGCCCGTAGCCCAATAAAGTTAGCCCTTTTAAAATTTAGAGTTTTTGTTGGCCCCTTACAACTCTGTTTTTTGTATTCAATCTCAAATGAGACTGTGTTGTGATCACTGTTCCCCAAGGGTTCCCCTATTTTTACATTTGATATTATATCAATATTACTTGTGATGACTAAATCCAAGATGGCCCCATTTCTAGTAGGTTCTTGTATTACCTGGGCCAGATAATGATCCCTGAGTGTACTCAAGAACCTGCTCCCCTTAGCTGAGCTGCTGGTCTCGTTTATCCAGTTTATATCAGGGTAATTAAAGTCTCCCATTATTAGACCTTGCCCATGCTTAGCTGCATTTCCAATCTGTAACAATAATTGTATTTCATCACTTTCAGCTCTATTTGGGGGTTTATAGCATACTCCCACCAATATGCGTTTCGAATTAGCTCCTCCACTATTTAGCTCAACCCACAAGGATTCAATGATGCCGTTAGTGCCAGCATAAATATCTTCTCTGACTATAGGCTTAAATTCAGTCTTAACATAAAGACAGATTCCTCCTCCTCTTTTACCATTTCCCCTATCTTTCCTAAATAGGTTATAACCATCCAGATTAACAGTCCAGTCATGAGATTCATCCCACCATGTTTCCGTAATGCCTATTAAGCCCCATTTTTCTTGTACTGCTAATATTTCTAGCTCATCCATTTTCCCAGGCAAACTTCTTGCGTTAGCAATCATACACTTTATGTTGCTATGGCTCTGCTGTTGTGAAGTGCCTGCCACTGTATTTGAGGCCCCTATTAATACCTCCCTACTTTCTATTGTAACCCTCCCCCCTTCTCCTCCCTTATGGGTAACTAATACATCCCTTTCCCTCTCTACCCTATTTACCCCAATACTTCTATATAGTACCTCCCCCCCACCTACAAATTTAAAAACTCCCCCAGCCGTTCTACCATCCTATCCCCTAGCATAAAAGCGCCCTCATCATTAAGGTGCAATCCATCCCTGCTATAGAGATTGTACCCAAGTGAGAAGTCAGCCCAGTGCTCTAAAAACCCAAAACCCTCTGTACTGCACCACTTTTTTAGCCACGCATTAACCTCCCTAAGCTCCTTCTGCCTCCCTGGGCTAGCACGTGGCACTGGTAGTATCTCAGAAAATACTACCTTGGAGGTCCTTGCTTTAAGCTTATTCCCTAATTCTCTCAAATCAATCTTTAGGACGCTCCATCTTCCACTAACTTTGTCATTGGTACCAATGTGTACCAAGACCGCCGGTTCATTACCAGCCCCTCCCAATAATTTATCCACCCGATCCACAACATGCCGAACCCGAGCACCCGGGAGACAGCAAACTGTTCGATTGCTGGGATCTGGGTGACAAATTACCCTGTCTACCTTCCTAATAATAGAGTCCCCTACCACCAAAACATGTCTGTTGCTCTGCCTATTCTGCCCTCCCTCTCCTCCAGTAGAACTGTTCTCCCGGCTGTTAGAGGGAACAGCTCTATCTGGCATTGCCATTCCTGAATGGACATCCCCAACAGTTTCACTCAATCTGGCAAATCTGTTGGTGTTTGCCAACTCAGAACTGGCCTGCCTCCTCCTGTTCCCCCTGATTCCCCTTCTAACTGTAACCCAGCTACCTCCCTGGCCATCCTCACTAGCCCCAGCTCCTCCCTCCATACTAGGCCCAGCTAAACTGTGCTCCGTGAGCACCAACTCCCTTTCCAGTGGAGCAATATCACTAAGTGCTGCAAATCTCCTCTCCAGATCTTCAATTTGAGCTTCCAAAGAGGCAACATGCTCACACCTGTCACAGAGGTATGGACCCTGGATCATCTGTTCCAGTAGTGCATACATTTGGCACGATGTACACTGAGTGAGGTTTCCACTGGACTGACTCATGATGATCAGTTACAAAAATACAGTGAGAAAACAGAAAACAACAAAATACACACAGATATAACTTACACAGGCCAAGCCACACCCACTCTCACCTGTACTCTGATTAATGCAACAGACAGAAAATTCTGCACTGACTAACAGTGCGGATTCAAACCAGACCTCGCATAAATGCACCCAGATATAACTACACAGACCAAGCCACACCCACTCTCACCTGTACTCTGATTAATGCAACAGACAGAAAACTGTGCACTGACTTAGAGCAAATTCAAACCAGACCTCACACAAATGCACCCAGATATAACTACACAGACCACGCCACACCCACTCTCACCTGGACACTGATTAATGCAACAGACAGAAAACTATGCACTGACTAACAGAGCGGATTCAAAAATCCTCAGTTGCTGGAAATTCTCTTGGTGAGTTTGTTCCTGGTCCTTTAATCTCTGTTCTGTGTTAAAATGTATTCTGTCATGTTTGAAGATACTCATTTAAAAAAAGCTCAACGCTTTCATGTTAGTATTGTTAAAAAAAATTCATTACCCACTGTTTACAATATAAGTTCAATACTAGAAACCTTCATGTAATGGTTCAAAATACGTATTCTGAGAAATTTTATGGATTGTTATATTATTATTCGATACATGACAATTAAAAAGTTTGATATGGTTTAACAGTACATTGTTAAAAAAATTATAATAATTATATACATTTTTGCACTTATTTGTAGATAAGAAAAAGATTCAGAGTGTTAGAGAATCACATTGTGTCACAAACAGCATTTACAGCTTTAAAATTGTATTGACCGTCATTTTTTGACTGGCAAGTTGCTTGTAACATCATATTTATACAATAGGAGGATCTATGTAGGATTTAACGTGGATACAAATATGTGGAAGAAGTTTTTTTTCTTTCCCTATATATGCATATGGAATACCTCTTCTTTAGAGGATATTAAATGTGAGTGTGCATTTGTTATTTAAGTGTGTTTTATATTAAAGGTTTTATTGATTCACACTAGGAAGTGGGGTGCGCTCTCTTGTTTTTCTATTTTGGTTGTCCACAAGCACTCCTAAATCCCTTTCAATATCTGATACCTCTATATTTGCTCCATTAAGATTATAAATTGCATGACTATTTTTCCTTCCCAAATGCAAAGGTTGCCCTATTTCAACATTTGATACTATATCAATATTATTTGTGATGACTAAATTTAAGATAGCTTCATTTCTAGTAGGCTCTTGTATAACTCTCTACCAATTCTCTACCAAAGGAGGTGGTGACAGCGAATTCGATAGACAACTTCAAAAAGGGGTTAGATATATTTCTGAATAAAGAGGGCATTCAAGGCTATCCTAGATAACTAGCGAAGGAATATTGATCCAGGGAGAAATTTGATCGCCAGTTTCTGGGGTCAGGAAGGAATTTTGCTTTTTTTCCCCCTTATGAGACAATTGGCAAAGTTTCAATGGGTTTTTTTTTATGTTTGCCTTCCTCTGGATCAATTAACAATAATTAACAATTAACAATAATAATAAATAGTCCAAATTAAAAAGATCAATAGAGATCTAAAAAGGTTGAACTTGATGGACTAACTCTTTATTCATTCTCCAATACTATACTATTAATAATTATTTAATCAATAATTTAATTAATAACTAATCCGCATATTGCAGATCAGAGGAGATCTTAACAGGTTGAACTTGATGGACTGAAAGTCTTTTTTCAACCTTAATTACTATGTAACCTGGGCCAGATAATGATCCCTGAGTGTACTCAAGAACCTGCTCCCCTTAGCTGAACTGCTGGTCTCATTTATCCAGTTTATTTCAGGGTAATTAAAATCTTCCATGATTAGAACTTGCCCATGCTTAGCTGCATTTCCAATCTGTAACAATTATTGTATTTCCTCACTTTCAGCAATATTTGGGGGTTTATAGCATACTCCTACTAATATTCTTTTGGAGTTTGCTGCTCTGCCATTTAACTCTACCCACAAACATTCAACTTTATCACTAGTTCCACCATAAATATCTTCTCTGACTATAGGCTTAAATTCAGGCTTAACATACAGACAAATACCTCCTCCTCTTTTACCATTGCCCCTATCTTTCCTAAATAGGTTATAACCATCCAGATTAACAATCCAGTCATGAGATTCATCCCACCATGTTCCAGTAAGGCCTATTAAATCCCATTTTTAATTAATTTTAATAATTCTAACTTCCTGGCAAGATTCTGGCATTAGCAAGCATACACCCTATGTCATGAGTCTGTAGTTCTGATGTGCCTGCCACTGTACTTGAGTTACTTAGTACTACCTGTCTATTGACTTTACTACCACTCCCACCATCTTCTCCCCTATGAGTTGTTAATTCATCCCTTATACCCTTTACCCCATTACTTATATCTAGTCCCTCCCCCCACCTAATAGTTTAAAAACCCCTCCAGCCTTTCTACCATCCTATCCCCTAGCACAAAAGCTCCCTCTTCATTAAGGTGCAATCCATCCCTGCTGTAGAGATTGTACTGAAGTGAGAAGTCAGCCCAGTGCTCTAAAAACCCAAACCCCTCCTTAGTGCACCACATCTTTAGCCACGCATTAACCTCCCTAAGATCCTTCTGCCTCCCTGGGATAGCACGTGGCACTGGTAGTATCTCAGAAAATACTACCTTTTAGTTCCTTGCCTTCAGCTTATTACCTAGTTCTCTAAAATCATTCTTTAGGACACTCCATCTTCCACTAACTTTGTCATTAGTACCAATATGTACCAAGGCCACCGGTTTATTTCCAGACCCTCCCAATAATTTGTCTACCCGATCCACAACATGACGAACCCGAGCACCCGGGAGACAGCAAACTGTTCAATTTCTGGGATCTGGGTGACAAATAACCCTTTCTACCTTTCTAATAATAGAGTTTCCTACCACCAAAGCCTGTCTGTTGCTCTGCCTAACACTCCTCCAGTAGAACTGTTTTCCGACTGTTAGAGGGAACAGCTCTATCTGGCATTGCCATTCCTGAATTGACATCCCCAATTGTTTTACTCAATCTGGCAAATCTCTTTGCCAACTCAGAACTGGCCTTCCTCCTTCTGTTCCCCCTGATTCCTCTTCTAACTGTAACCCAGCTACCTCCCTGGACATCCGCACTAGCCCCAGCTCCACCCTCCATGCTAGGTCCAGCTAAACTCTACTCAGTGAGCACCAACTCCCTTTCCAGTGGAGCAATATCACTAAGTGCTGCAATTCTCCTCTCCAGTTCTCCAATTTGAGCTTCCAGAGAGGCAACATGCTCTGACCTGCCACCGAGGTATGGACCCCGGATCATCTGTTCCAGTATTGCACACATATGACAGGATGTACACTGAGTGGGGTTGCCACTGGACTGACTCATAATTATTATTATTGTCTACAAAAATTCAGTGGGAAAAATAAAGAATATAAAATAATATATTTGTATAAAGTTTTGTAAAAAATATATATATATATATATATTTTTTTTTTCCTATTTTTCCCCTTGCACTATAAATCTCCCTCCCTCCTTTTCTTTGGACTCCCTCCTTTTATTTAAACTCCTACACTCTTACTAGAATTGCACTTTATACTAGAAATGTTTTCAAGCTCACAAGGTCGCCCCTTCTCCTGTTTATATTAACTTCACACAGAAAATAACACACTTTACATGTCTGAGCAAATCAGATGCAGTCACACACTTGGCCCAAACTTACTGTATATGGAAGTTTAATCCAGGCAAAAATCACTCCCCTCTCACCTGCACCAAATCACTGCACACAGGAAATAACACACTTTATTTGTCTGAATAAATCAGATGCAAACAGTCACACACAAGGCCCAAACTTACTGTATGAGCAAGTTTAACCCAGGCAAAAACTCTCAGCTCTCACATGTACCAAATCATTGCACACAGGAAATAACAGACTTTACTTGTCTGAGTAAATCAGCAAGTTAGTTATCGTATGCAGTTTTTGTATGTTGTTTGTTACCTATGCTGGGCAGCCTTTTTAACCAACCCTTCTTTCTGTATGGCATCATCTTTCCCATAATGACAAATGGAAGTGGGTGAGGACCAGAGTAATAGCCATGACTGTAGTATGAACTGAGGGAGAGAAAGAAACCAGTATACTCTCAATATAACAGAAGATGAGATAATTGCTTTAATTATGCATTGGGCATAAATTAAACCTCTATGTAATGGTATATAGTGGTAATAATAAATTCACTTTCAAACAGTAGAGTATCATCCATAATAGAGTATCAGCCAGTTGAACTAATTATCTCGACCTTGGTAAGGGCATTAAGGAAGATGGACAGTGTTGCTGACACACCAGTCCAAAGTGTTTTAAGGATATTCTGTTTAGAGACTAACAGCCTTATTAAATTGCGATTCGGCCAATTGAAAAGGGCTCTATATAAGCACAGAGCATATTTTTTTTACGGAAGCTTTTAGTTAGTGAACTTCTATCCAAAGGAAGGTCTTAACTAACTAAAAACTTCTGTAAAAATATATGCTCTGTGCTTATATAGAGCCCTTTTCAATTGGACGAATCGCAATTTAATAAGGCTGTAAATAATTACTCATAGCTTGCCCCAAAGGCAAAAGCATGTGGACAATGGAAACCACTTAAACATACAACCACTGGAGACCATTGTTTGTTATAGCCTTGTTCCATAAAATCTTGCACTGCCTTCTAGACAAAGCCATATTTGCTTAGCTGAATCTGAACTTTGGAACTAATTGATAATTGTTTTTCTTAATGACTGAATATTCATTTTATGAATGAATATGAATTTTATAAATGATCAATGCTTAACTCTTGTTACTAGGGCAGTACAATGACCCTTTAATACATATTTTTGACTGCAATGAGCTGAGTGAGATGATAAGTTTAGGAATATCCAAAACTAAAAGTAAACTTTTCTTCATTTAATATATATTTTAAAAATCCTTAAATAATATGTTATATCTAATGGTACTACCCAAGAACAGACGGTTTTCCTTTTTTTATACAATGGGACATTTTAGTCGGGGGTGGTTGGTCCATTTTGGTAATATAGACATAAGCAATATATGGTCACATATATATATTTATATATTTATTTATTAGCATGTGTACATATACATATATGTACGCAGTATTTTACCCTAATTATTGAATTAATTAAAAGCTGGCTTCTCACTGATGAGCTCCACAAGAGTGAAACAGTTTTGTCTGTGACAGGGTTTGCTAATGCATACCTATCCAACCAGTGCTAGACTTAAAAGCTATGATATAAATGCCCTATATGTAAACAATAGTGAAGGGAAAAAAGCACAACTGAACCAATTGGTAGTGTAAGTAAAAAAAATATTTATTTCATATAAGCTAAAAAGCTAATTTGAAAATATGTATTATAATATGTTCAATAAGACATAGAGCGGGTTTGATCCCCAATGCATTTGTTTTGATAGGACTTAGGGATATTATCACATTACAGAGTAAATGAAAGGTAGAGTAAATATAAATCCCATATTCACAAATCTTCCTCTAGGAAGTTAATGATTTGCATATGTCAATTGGATAATTATCAATTAACCTAAATAAGCTATTTTAACACTAAATAGAAACAATATGCAATAAAAAGTTAAAAAAACAAACACACAAAAAAGCTTTAAAGAGGCATTGTTACATTTGTTTTTGTGTTGCATGACCTTGTTAGACTGTGGTGTGATTTTGAGTTAGAAGCAAGCTCTCTAACCTGGTTTGACATGAAAATATACTCACAAGTGTAATATTTGCTTGTTATTTAAAGAAATCTAACACAAACATAGCCTGAGTTACTAAACCATTTGATATCTAATGCTAAGCTAATGCTATGACTATCATACTGAGATAAGCCTCTAGATTTGAAAAGATCTGATAATATATGTTCAGTGATATATAATCCTGTAAAATTAACTGTTAAACTGAAAGATTTCAGATACAATGCGTATTTTTTTGACCAAATATATGTCTATTTGCAGTTAATATACTCAATATACTATGTTTTAACATGCAAGCAAATACAATCTTTCTGCATTTATAGCAATTATTTACTCATTGTACGGTACATTTTGCTGTGTAAAGTCCTGGTACTTTATAAAGAAAGATTAAATAAATGATAAATAAACCTAAGCACATCATATAAATGTTCATATTTTAGTTGTAATCTTACCGTAGCAAATTATTTAGACAAATCCTAACATTAGTAGGGTCTATCTATATTCTTTTTGAGCTAGAATTATACTGCACCTTTAAGGCCATTTGTCTTTTATGAGCCTTCAGTTCATATACAATTTGCAGTATGGATGTGGGTGCCAAAAGCCATTTCACTGAGGCACCCAGTCACCCCGTCTTAAGGCAGCGAGCTTTCCCTTAAAAAATATTTACTGAAACAGCTATTATACTCACAGTGGGGAGCCATCCATCTTGGTAAGGTACTTCTTCATGAGTAAAACGCTAATTAAGGAATCAGACGACAAATAGGGAGCAGGTTTATGGCTATTGAATGGTTGTTTCCATAGGAAAGTAACACACAGTTCCAGCTGCCTGTTTTGGCACTGGAATGCCTGCCTCTTGGAAACTGCATGGCATTAGCAGTGTAAATGAGGCTGGCTATCTACAGCCATTGTTAAGTGGCATTGGTGCCCTAGGGCAATGATGTGAATGACTTGCTGAGCGGGCATGGGGCCATTGAAACAGATGGACAAGAGCTCAGCCAGACCAGAGAATATGGATGTGCTGGAGTTTGTGGAGACAATGATTTCCCAATGGGACTGCACAAATGGTTGGTTATCATGAACGCAATGTGGGCACCTATAATGATATCCACTCACTGTGTACCAGTTAGAAAATAAACACATTGAGCTGTGCGGTGATATTAATTTCATCTGTCCATTTGTTCGCTTTTATGACAGGAAAATATTTTTTAACCCTTTAATCTCCTGTGAATAAAGATAGAATCTCAGGAAGCTGTTAATTGTAAAAAGATTAGTTTCCGCGTGATTAGTTGTTTGAGAAAAAAGTAAATGTGTATATATATATATATATATGTGTGTGTGTGTTTTATCCTGCTAAGGAGACATCTTTTTGACCACTTTGTTGATACAGAAATTAAAAAAAGCATCAATATTCTATTATTCTATGTGAAGAGGTGGAATGACTTCTGGCATATCACATATATAGTACTCAGCAGCGCGGGCGTGCAAAAAAATGTTTGTAATGCAATGTTTAAACTGCGGGTTTGAAGGAGCGCCGTACGACCCCGTACGACTTAGGCAGGGATCGCCATAGGCACTCATCCCTACGACCCTGCACGACTTAAGCATCATACCTACGACCCGCGGGACTACAGATCAACAGAAAACTCAAATTCACAGTGCGAGACCCGTAGCACTTTGAAAAGGAAACTGACACTTACATAAAAAAAAATACGACCCACAAAAAAAATGAAGTTAATGGCCGAACCGTGTACATCAAAAAACACAAAAAATACAAAAAATACAAAAAAAACCATACAAAAATCTTTACACACCGCATGGGGGACAGCCAGGACGTCTGGGAGTGAGGTTGTACACAAATTGATGTCGAAATTCACAGTCCACTACTCGAAAATTGCCTAAGTGAAAGAAAAAATGGCCACATAAAAAATAAAACAAGGCTACACGACCCCTAAGCACGCAAAACCCAGCAACGTACGATGTACAAAATACACTATTAGGAAGGACACCGTCATTTTACAACACTAACTTAAAACTAATAACATTACCATTCTAAAATGCCATTTTACACAACTAAACAAACGGGTTAGCCTCGCGCACACACACTTGCCACATTGCTGACACTTTTTCCTCAGGTCACCAACAGTCCAAATGTACATTGTATGCTGCAGAAAAACAACAGCGATTGTTAGCTCTTCAGCATATTGATTGCTGGATATATTAAATAGGTAAAGTATATTCATTTATTATTTAATTAATTAATTAATTAATTATTATAAAAATATATATTTATTTAAAAAAAATAACAGGGGAGAGGCTCGTAATAAGCACCAAAGGCGCTCAGTGCGGGGCTCACAATGAGCACCGAGAGTGCTCAGAGGAGCAAATGTACACGAGGGGAGAGGCTCGCAATGAGTACCGAAGGTGCTCAGACAAACGAAAGTACGAGGGGAGAGGCTGGCAATGAGCGCCGAAGGTACTCAGAGGACTAAAAATCTTGCATTGTGTGACAAACAGCATTACCTGCCTTACAACTTTATTGCCGTCATTTTTTGATGGGCAGGTCGCTAGTTTGGTATAAATATGAAGAACAGAAACCAGGACAGAACATTCCAAGAAATATATCATCTTTCATATGTACTAAAAAGTGACAAGCTGAAGTAAGATCTTAATACACATGGCTCACGGGACATGAAAAAGGAGTGGTTTTCAAGAATACATCTTTCTTCATATCTCTGCAGTAGCTTAAAATAATATTATAGTATTCTATTCTGAAACTTGGAAAAGATATGGAGAATGCAGTAAGTTGTGTTTGTGGAGAGGTATGAGCAACAGATAAGAGCCAAAAGAAAAATTCTCAAGAATTTAAAAGATCATGTTCTAAACATTACAAAAGTTGGATCTTTTCTGTCTTCTGACAGCCACCAGTGGTGGCCAATGGCCATTGAGTGGAGTAGCCGAGAATTTAGTCAAATTCTTGTTAGTGTAAAGCTTATCATCAGACACTACCCTAACCCTAAATCAAACTCTAAACCCTAAAATAAAAACCCTAAGCCTAAACGTTAACCCTAACCCTAAACCCCAACCTTAACCCTAACCCTAAACTCTAAACCTAAACCCTAACATTAAACCCTAACCCTAAACCATAAACCTAAACCCTAAAACCTAACTCTAAACTCTAACCCTAAAGCCTAACACTAAACCCTAACACTAAGCCCTAACCCTATAGCTAGAAAATTGACTAAAATCTTGGCTGCGCCACCTACTAGTCAGTGGATGCCGCTTATGGAGGCAGAAAGCCGGAAAGCGCACAAAAGTTGTATTTTCATGAAAATATATTAATTAAAATCAATTAAAATCAAATTTAAAAAACAACAGAAAGACACAGAGCTTATTTTAGTCTGTAGACCTCATTGACAGGCATCTATGAGGCATAAAGCTTTGTTTCTGCTTATTGGCTGACTGGAGCAAGCCTTCAACAGCAGTTAATTATTTGAGTCAGTTTATAGTGCTTATTAACAAATACCCTCTTTCAGGTACAACAAATAAAAAAATATATTTTCAGGTCCCTTTAATCCTTTGTTACAGGAGTACTGGAATGGATACTAAAGCCAGGTTTGTGTATCATTGTGATGGAAAGAGGGGAATGTATTTCTCTACACTTTTCAAAAAGATTATCAAAATCTATTAATTTTATCTATAGAGTACCCAATTGTTGTTGTGTCATTTAGTTGTGTCCAACTTTTTGTGACTTCATGGACCATAACACATCAGGCATACATTTCTCTCCATGGTCAGACTGATATACTTGGTATTCATGGCAGAGATACTGGATAGGATTGCCAGTTTCTTCTCCAGTGGTCCACAGCATAAAGCTCCTGGCATTCCTATGTGGTCTCCCATCCAAGTACTGAACCCAGGTCACAGCAGTAAAAGCTCCAAATTGTTACCACTGGACCACCAGAAACCCAGATTACTCCACTAGCTGTCCTTAAGTAGATACAATTATGAATTAAAGTGGTCAAAATGTAAAGGTATGTCATAGAAGTTAAAATGTAATGGAGGGCATGTAATGTCCATGCAGTATTACAGCAGAACAGGAATTGGCAGATTATAAACTCTTGCTAAAGGAGAGATCATATAGATTATGGACAAGTCACTGAGGTTTTGCTTTCATTGTTTTCTATGCAAATGCCTGTATAAAAAGAGACTTGACATGCTTAAGAGACTTCTCACTTTAGGGGCTTCTCGATAATTAATCCCCTTCTATATCTCTACCTTGTTATGGTGAAGGGGCGTGTGCACCTTAATGAAGCTGTGAGCTATACCATGTAGGGTCACCCAAGACGGACAGATCATAGCAGAGAGCTAATTCAAATCACAGTCCACTACAGAAGGAACTGGAAACCCACTCCGGTATATTTGCAAAGAAAACCATGTGGATAAGCACAACCATAAACACGGGTAGATGTGCCTGACATGCTGCATCCATATGGTCACTGTCACCACCCAGAGGTGAGGGGCTCAGTACACCCCTAATTCTCCTATTGAAGCTTATAGGAGCAATCTACAGGTTATGTCTAAAAGACAGGAAGCAAAGGGTTGTTGTAAATGGAACATACTCCAATTGGACTAATGTGGTAAGTGGGGTTCCTCAAGGTTCAGTATTAGGTCCTTTTTCACATATTTCTTAGTGACATAGAAGTAGGACTGGAAAGTAGTGTCTCCATTTTTGCTGATAACACTAAGTTGTGCAAGATAATTAAATCAGATAATGATGTACTTTCCCTAGGGATTTGCATTAATTAGAGAAATGGGTGGCTAAATGGCAGATGAGTTTTAATGCAAATAAATATAAGGTTATGCATTTGGGAAGGAAAAATAGCCATGCAATGTATAATCTTAATGGAGCAAATCTAGGGGTATCAGATATATGGAAAGGGATTGGGAGTACTTGTGGACAACCACTTCGGTAGCAATGCTCAATGCCAAGCAGCAGCTGCAAAGGTAAGTAAAATATTAGCATGTATTAAGAAGGGTATAGAAGCAAGGGAAGCAGATATAATTGTGTCATTGAACAAATCCCTAATACACCCTCATTTGGAATATGGAATACAATTTTGGACACCACTTCATAAAAAGGAAATTTTAGAGCTTTAAAAAGTACAGAGAAGGGCAACAAAACTAATAAGGGGAATGGAGGGGCTAAGTTATGATGCAAGGCTAACCAAATTAAACTACGAGGAGTCTACAAGGGGATATGATTTCATTATTTAAATACATCCATGGTCAATATAAGGCTTTGTCAAGTGAACTTTTTGTACCAAGAGATTTTTAACTGACAAGAGGATATCCCTTGAGGTTAGAGGAAAAAAGATTTCACCTTAAAGAAAGAAAAGGGTTCTTCACAGTTAGGGTGGTTAACTATGGAATTCTCTACCAAAGGAGGTGGTGACAGCAAATTTGATAGATAAATTTAAAAAGGAGTTAGATATATTTTTGAATAAAGAGGGCATTCAAGGTTATCCTAGATAACTAGTGAAGGAATATTGATCCAGGGAGAAATTATATCGCCAGTCTCTGGTGTCAGGAAGGAATTTTGCTTTTTTCCCCCCCTTATTAGACAATTTGCAAAGTTTCAATGTTTTTTTGTTTTTTTTTACCTTCCTCTGGATCAATTAACAATTATTAACAAATAGTCCACATAATAAAAGGATCAGAAGAGATCTAACAAGGTTGAACTTGATGAACTAACAGTCTTTATTCAACCTTGAATACTATGGCCCTCATTCAATTGCAATTTGGACAATTGAATAGGGCTCTAAATAGCATATGTTTTTTAAAGAAGTTTTTAGTTAGTAAACATCTATCCAAAAGCAAGGTTTTCACTAACTAAAAACTTCTTTAAAAAAAAAAAAATGCTTATTTATAGCACTATTCAATTGGCCAAATTGCCATTGAATGAGGACCTATGTAACTATGTAATTATATTCTTCTCAGCACCCAGCCAGATCAGAACATCATTCATGGAGACACAAGAAAAATCAGAACTAAGCATCTGCTCACATTAGATTGGCTACCCCCACCTGGAATTCTGGTGGTGAAGGGCACTCCTATTTCTAGATCAGAGGCCAGATGCCTGGCAACTGTCTCTCTCTATTTTTTTACAATATTATTTGTTTACTAGCAACTTGCCCTTTAATAAATATGGTAATAAAATTTTAATGCTGGCAATGCTGTTTGCCACCCAATGTGAGCACCTTTGGCGCTCATTGCGAGCTTCACCCCTTGTGTCTCTTTTCCCCCTCCTCTTCCTCCCTTGTGTCTCCTTTCCCCCTCCTCTCCTTCTCCTGTTTCTCTATTCCCCCCTCTCCCTCCACTGTGTCTCCTTCCCCCTCTCCTTCCCCTTTGACTCTTTCCCCCTCTTCTTCCCCTGTGTCTCTTTCCCCCCTCCCTCCCCTGTGACTCCCCCCCTCGCTCCCCTGTTTCTCTTTCACCCTCTCCCTCCCCTGTGTCTCTTTCTCCATCCTCTCCCTCCCCCTCCCCTGTGTCTCTTTCCCCCTCCTCTCCCTCTCCTGTGTCTCTTCCCCCCTCTCCCTCCCCTGTGTCTCTTCCCCCTCCCTCCCCTGTGTATCTTCCCCACCCCTCTCCCTCCCCTGTGTCTCTTTCCCCCATTTCCCTGCCCTGTGTCTCTCCCCTCCGTCTCCATGCCCTGTGCTCACCCTCCCATCCCCTGTGTCTGTTCCCCCCTCTCCCTCTGTCTTTTTCCCCCTTTACTCCCTCTGTGTCTTTTTGCCCTGCTCTCCCTATCTTGTGTCTCTTCAGCAACCCCTCTCCCTCCCCTGTGTCTCTTCCCCCAATTTCCCTCCCCTGAGTCTCTCCCCCCTCCCTGTTCTGTGTCTCTCCCACTCTCCCTCCCCTGTTTCTACCCCCCTCTCCCTCCCCTGTCTCTACCCCCCATTGTCTTACCCCCTTCCCTGTGTCTCCCCCTCCCTCTCTTGTGTCTGTTCCCCCTCCCTCCCCTTTGTCTGACCCCCCCCCCCCTCTGTCACCACCTGTCTTTTTCCCCCTATACTCCCGCTGTGTCTTTTTGCCAAGCTCCCCCTCTCCTGTGTCTCTTCCCCACCTATCCATCCACTTGTGTCTCTTTCCCCCCTCTCCCTCCCCTGTGTCTCTTCCCCCTCTCTCCCTTCCCCATGTCTCTTTCCCCCTCCCCCTCCCCCCTGGTTTCTCTTTCCCTCCCCTCCCTCCCCCTGTGTCTCTTTCCATCTCCCTTTGCCTGTGTCTCTTTCCCCCTATTCTCCCTACCCTCTGTCTCTTCCCCCCTCTCCCTCCCATGTGTCTCTCCCCCCTCTCCCTCCTCTGTGTCTCTTCCACCACCTCCCTCCCCTGTGTCTCCTCCCCCTCTCCCTCCCCTGTGTCTGTTTCCCCCTCTTCCTCCCCTGTGTCTTTTCCCCCACTCTCCCTCCCCTGTGTCTGTTCCCCCTCTACCTCCCCTGTCTTTTTCCGCATCTACTCCTATCTGTGTCTGTTTGCCCTGCTTCCCATCTCCTGTGTCTCTTCTCCCCCTCCTCTGTGTCTCTTCCCCCCTCTCCCTCTCCTTGTGTCTCTTTCCCCCTCTCCCTCCCCTGTGTCTTTTTCCACCCTATCCCTCCCCTGTGTCTCTATACCACCTCTCCCTCCCCCTGTGTCTCTTTCCCTTTCACATTTCCCCTTATCATCCTCTTCTCTCCTCATCCCTTCCCCCATTATCATCCTTGTAGCGGAACCCATCACTGTTTTACCCTGTATGTTGGTTGATGCTCTGCAGAATATTGTCCCAGACATTTACAGCTACTTGGCATGGGAGATAATCTTGTTACAACGACTCTGCATAAGATAAAGGAAGTCTATTGTATACAGTGTTCTCATTCTCAGATAAGAACAAAGAAGTGTAATTGAATCAATGTCTGATTGTATCAAAGTTGCCAGGGAGGTGTGACCCACCTATTGTTCTCTTTATGTGTATTGTGCGGCCATATATGGGCATGTGTATTGCCTGTGGGAAGAGATGGGTATAAATATTTCTGCAGAACAAAATAAAGTCAGTATTCATTTGACTCCCAAATTGTGTGTCGTCCAATATGGGAGGTCGGGGATGGTGAAACTGTAGTGCCTCTTGGGTATTTTATCGTATACCAGCGGAGATTTTGGACTGCGTGTTCCTGCTCCGTTACAATCCTTCTCCTCCCTCATCTTCCTCCTCCTTTTCCCCCTCTCCAACAATGATGAAAATCGCAAGTTAATGCCCCTCCAAACCTTTGATCTTCCACTTTGATCTTCCAAGTGTCCTGAACGCTAAAATTGCAAAACGCTATTCAATTGCTCTGAGTCCCCCTTGCTAACTATCCCGCAAAGCCTGCAAACACCAAAAGTGGATCCACAAGTTAGGAATTCCCAGGAGGACTCACAAAGGGTCTAAAGACAAGTTCAGAGCACTTTAATTGCAAACATAAATTCAATACTGTACTTTTATTAAAAGGGAAAGTGAAGTTAGCTCTTATAATTAATAGCACAACATACTCAAGCTCGCAAATCGGCCCTACAAAATATTTTATTTCATGTCTGATTTCTGTTTTATATCGCTCCCGGCAATCAATGTGTTAATACTTATAATGGAAGTCGTATTTAATAGAATATCATATTTACGGTTTTATCGATATTGCAATATTTCAGGAATGTGCTACATACAATTGCATGGTTTCCAAATTTCTCTAGCGGCCCATAACTTGCGGTCTTCTTGAATTGAATAGCACCATAACTTGCGATCGCTGCAGGCCCACAGGAAGCCCACAGTCATATGGCCTATACTCCATAACTTGCAGCCTTGCAATTGAATGATGCCACTGTACACACAATATTGGGCATAGCCTACATAGCATAATTGCCAACCCCCTGGCCATGGCACATGCTCCCTCCAGTGCCTGTTTCTTCTTTTGGGACTAGGTGCATACATATACTCCTCTGTGGCAAAAAAAAATGATAATCCCAGTAAGTACCCAGAAAGTTTGATCTGATAACTAGCATCAGAAATCTGGGCCATGGCTGTACTTTTCCACCCGTCTGGGTTGAGCACTGCACTCCACTTTACCTTGCACCACAGTCTGGGCACTGTACCCCTGCTCACCTAGAACAATGGTCTGGGCATGGGACTCCATTTCTCCCTCTCCTTGGACCACAGTAAGGGTGCTGTGCTCCAGCTGTGCTCCAGCTCTGCTAACTTGGGCCCACAAAATGGAGTGCTGTCCTAGTCTAGTTTATTGGCTTGGACTCTGTCTAGCAGGATCTCAAGGTTCATCCCCTCCCCTGCCCTTTGGTCTGTTGCTAGCAACCTGACCATTTATATCAGCTGGAGCTCCATCAGTTATTCAAAGTTCATTCCCAGGGCACAATCCATTTTCTCCTCCTAGGGCTGATATGGCTGCTCCCATCAAGACTCTCCCTTTCATCAGCAATCTGACAGACTTTTTGCCCCACTGCCTAGTCCTTAGCAATGGTGCACCCACCACCTGTATAGGGCTGTGCCCCCTGGTCTGCCACAATCCCAGGTTTGCTTGATGAGTCTGTCCCTTGAACTGTGGCTGGTTTCCTGACGTTTGTTATCAGTTGGAGCCCCATGTTAGGTAAACAGTCCATTATCAAGCCAGAGTCCATACTTGGTTCTTGCAAAAGATTTATTAGACTGGCTAAAATAGAAAATGAAAAATTAGTTGCAACAGAGAGTAAGACTAACCCTAAACTACTTTTTAAATATATCAATGGGAAGAAGGCCAGGAAGGAAGCTATAGGAACATTACAATGTGAAAAAGGCTTACTGATAATTAGTTACCAGGAAAAGGCACATTTGCTAAACCTATTGTAACGGAGCTGGAACATGCAGTCCAATATCTCCGCTGGTATACGGTAAAATACCCAAGAGGCACTACAGTTTCACCATCCTCGACCTCCCATATTGGACGACACACAATTTGGGAGTCAAATGAATACTGACTTTATTTTGTTGTACAGAAATATTTATACATCTCTTTGGCCACAGGTAATACACATGCCCATATTTGGCCACACAGTACACATAGAGAGAACAATAGGTGGGGTCACACCTCCCAGGGACTAGCCGGCTACTTTGATACAATAACAGACATTGATAAGATAATGCTTCTCTTTGTTCCATCTTTCACAATGTGAACACTTTACACAATAGGGCTCTCCTGCCTCTAGGAGACCCTAATAGGATTATGTATTCTGCTAGGTGTCTGCAATAGTCTGGCTAATATTCTGCAGAGCATAAACCAACATACATATAGTAGGATCATATTTTAACCATAATAATCATAAAACAGGGTAAAACAGTGATGGGTTCCGTTACACCTATATTCAAGAAGGGAGCAAGAGCAAATCTGAAGAATTATAGACCAGTGAGCCTCACCTCTGTAGAGGGAAAGCTTTTAGAAGGGTTAATAAGGGATAATATACAAGAATATGTCTATTTGAAAAGGATTATAAGTAGGAGTCAACATGGATTTATCATGGATAGGTCATGTCAGACAAATCTAATTAGTTTATATGAGGAGGTAAGTAAGACCTTGGATTAAGGCAACTCAGTGGATGTAGTATTTTTGGATTTGGCAAAGGCGGTTGATACAGTGCCACATGGAAGACTATTGTGCAAACTAAGGGATACAGGAATTGCTATAAATCCCTGCTCATGGATTGAGAGCTGGCTAAATGACAGGAAGCAAAGGGTTGTGGTAAATGAAACATACTACGATTGGACTAATGTGGTAAGTGGAATTCCTCAGGTTTCAGGTATTAGGTCCTCTCCTTTTTAACATATTCATTAATGACTTAGAAGTTGGACTGGAAAGTAGTGCCTCCATTTTTGCTGAAGACACGAAGTTGTGCAAGGTAATTAAATCAGATAATGAAGTACTTTCCCTCCAAAGGGATTTACCTCTTTACCTCTCTCCATACCTCTGTGACAGGTGTGAGCATGTTGCCTCTCTGGAAGCTCAAATTGGAGATCTGGAGCGGAGAATTGCAGCACTTGAAGATATTGCTCCACTGGAGGGGGGGTTGGTGCTCACTGAGCACAGTTTAGCTGGGCCTAGCATGGAGGGTGGAGCTGGGGCTAGCGAGGATGTCCAGGGAGGTAGCTGGGTTAAAGTTACAAGGGGAAGCAGGGGGAACAGGAGGAGGCAGGCAAGTTCTGAGTTGGCAAACACCAACAGATTTGCCAGATTGAGTGAAACTGTTGGGGATGTCCATTCAGGAATGGCAATGCCAGATAGAGCTGTTCCCTCTAACAGCCGGGAGAACAGCTCTACTGGAGGAGTGGGAGGGCAGCATAGGCAGAGCAACAGACAGGTTTTGGTTGTATGGGACTCTATTATTAGGAAGGTAGACAGGGTGATTTGTCACCCAAATCCCAGCAATAGAACAGTTTGCTGTCTCCCCGGTGCTCGGGTTCATCATGTTGTGGACCGGGTAGACAAATTATTGGGAGGGGCTGGAAATAAACCGGCAGTCTTGGTATATATTGGTACCAATGACAAAGTTAGTGGAAGATGGAGTGTCCTAAAGAATGATTTTAGAGAACTAGGTAATCACTAAAGGTATGGACCTGAGATACTATCAGTGCCACGTGCTAGCCATGGGAGGCAGAAGGAGCTTAGGGAGGTTAATGTGTGCCTAAAGATGTGGTGCACTAAGGAGGGGTTTGGGTTTTTAGAGCACTGGGCTGACTTCTCACTTCGGTACAAACTCTACAGTAGGGATGGATTGCACCTTAATGATGAGGGAACTTTTGTACTAGGGGATAGGATGGTAGAAAGGCTGGAGGAGTTTTTAAACTAGTAGTTGGGGGGGGGAGGGACTAGATATAAGTAATGGGGTAGAAAGTGTAGAGGGTATAAGGGATGAATTAACAACTCATAGGGGAGGAGATGGGGGGAGGGGTAGTATAGTCAATAGAGAGGTAGTACTAAGTAATTCAAGTACAGTGGCAGGCATTTTAGAACTACAGACTCATAACATAAGGTGTATGCTTGCTAATGCCAGAAGCTTGCCAGGAAAAATGGGAGAGTTAGAATTATTAGCAATTAATGAAAAATTGGATTTAATAGGCATTACTGAAACGTGGTGCGATGAATCTCATGACTGGACTGTTAATCTGGATGGTTATAACCTATTTAGGAAAGATAGAGGCAATGGTAAACGAGGAGGAGGGGTTTGTCTGTATGTTAAGCCTGAATTTAAGCCTATAGTTAGAGAAGATATTTATGGTGGACCTAGTGATAAAGCTGAATGTTTGTGGGTAGAGTTAAATAGCGGAGCAGCAAATTCCAAAAGAATATTAGTAGGAGTATGCTATAAACCCCAAAATATAGCTGAAAGTGAGGAAATGCAATTATTGTTACATATTGAAAATGCAGCTAGGCATGGTCAAGTTCTAATAATGGTAGATTTTAATTACCCTGAAATAAACTAGATAAATGAGACCAGCAGTTCATCTAAGGGGAGCAAGTTCTTGAGTACACTCAGGGATCATTATCTGGCCCAGGTTGTAGAAGAGCCTATTAGAAATGAAGCTATCTTAGATTTACTCATCACAAATAATATTGATATAGTATCTAATGTAGGAATAGGGCAACCTTTTGGAAACAGTGATCACAACACAGTCTCGTTTGAGATTGAATTAAAAAAACAAAATTTTAAGGAACCAACAAAAACTCTTAATTTTGAAAGGGCAGATTTTAACGGTCTAGGGACAGCAATACAAAGTATAGACTGGGACAGAGAACTGGCAGGTAAAATCACTGAACATAAATGGACAACATTTAAATCCTCACTAAATATACATACACATCGGCATATACCGTGTGGGAATAAAAGTAAAAGGAGTAAATCACAACCCATGTGGCTTAACAATGATTTAAAGATCAAGATACGGAGTAAAAAACAGGCATTTAAATTATACAAACAAGAGGGGACAGAGACTGCTTTACGGGAATACAAGGAAATCAACAAGGCTTGCAAAAGCGTGATTAGACTGGCTAAAATAGAAAATGAAAAATTAATTGCAAAAGAGAGTAAGACTAACCCTAAAATATTTTGTAAGTATATTAATGGGAAGAAGGTGAGGAAGGAAGCTATAGGAACATTACAATGTGACACAGGCCGTCTGATAATTAGTGACCAAGAAAAGGCAGATGAGCTAAATAGGTTCTTTTCTTTGGTATACACAAGGGAGGTACCAGTGGTTGGGACACGGCAACATAATGGGGCTACACTACCTTTGCCAAATAATTGGTTAACACAGGAAGTAATCCAAAAGAGGTTGGAAAAAATAAATGTTAATAAAGCCCCGGGTCTTGATGGAATACATCCAAGCGTACTAAGGGAACTAGTTTCTGTAATAGCCAAATGATTATATTGAATTTTTCAAGATTCCCTCAACACAGGGTCTCTACCAGATGACTGGAGAAAAGCTAAAGTGATACCTATGTTTAAAAAGGGAGCAAGAGCAAATCCGGGGAATTCTAGAGCAGTGAGCCTCACTTCTGTAGTGGGTAAGCTTTTAGAACGGTTAATAAGGGATAATATACAAGAATATGTCTATTTGAACAGGATTATAAGTCAACATGGATTTATGAGGGATAGGTCATGTCAAACAAATATAATTAGTTTCTATGAGGAGGTTAGTAGGAACCTGGATCAAGGCAACTCAGTGGATGTAGTCTTTTTGGATTTTGCAAAGGCTTTTGATACAGTGCCACATGGGAGACTATTGTGCAAACTAAGAGATACAGGAGTTGCAGTAAATATCTGGTCATGGATTGAGAGCTGGCTAAAAGACAGGAAGCAAAGGGTTGTTGTAAATGGAACATACTCAGATTGGACTAATGTGGTAAGTGGGGTTCCTCAGGGTTCAGTATTAGGTCCTCTCCTTTTTAACATATTTATTAATGACTTAGAGGTAGGATTGGAGTGAGGTGTCTCCATTTTCGCTGATGACACGAAGTTGTGCAAGGTAATTAAATCAGATAATGATGTGCTTTTCCTCCAAAGGGATTTACATAAAATTGAGGAATGGGCATCTAAATGGCAGATGAGATTTAATACGAATAAATGTAAAGTTATGCATCTGGGAAGGAAAAATAGCCATGCAATTTATGATCTTAATGGAGCAAATCTAGGTGTATCGGATATTGAAAGGGATTTGGGAGTGCTTGTGGACAACCACTTAGGTAACAGTGCTCAAAGCCAAGCAGCAGCTGCAAAGGCAAATAAAATATTAGCATGTGTTAAGAAGGGTATAGAAGCCAGGGAAGCAAATATAATTCTGCCACTATACAAATCTCTAGTACGCCCTCATTTGGAATATGGAGTACAATTTTGGGCACCACTTCATAAAAAGGACATTTTAGAGCTGGAAAAGGTACAGAGGAGGGCAACAAAACTAATAAAGGGAATGGAGGGGCTAAGTTATGAAGAAAGACTAACCAAATTAAGCTTATTTTCTCTAGAAAAAAGGCGTCTAAGAGGAGATATGATTACCTTATATAAATACATCCAGGCTCAGTATAAAGATTTGTCAAGGGAGCTTTTTGTGCCAAGAGGTTTTTAACTGACAAGAGAACATCCCTTGAGGTTAGAAGTAAAACGATTCCACCTTAAAGAAAGAAAAGGGTTCTTCACAGTAAGGGTGGTTAATCTGTGGAATTCTCTACCAGAGGAGGTGGTGACAGCGGATTTGATAGATAACTTTAAAAATGGGCTGGATATATTTTTAATACAAAAAGGCATTCAGGGTTATCCTTGTTAATTAGAGATAGAGTATTGATCCAGGGAGGAATCTAATCGACAGGATCTGGGGAAGGAAGGAATTCATTTTTTTCCATTTGAGATGATTGGCTAAGTTTTACTAAGTTTTTTTTTTCTGTTTTTCTGTTTGCCTTCCTCTGGATCACTTAACAACTAATCCGCATATTGCAGATCAGAGGAGACCCCAAAAGGTTGAACTTGATGGACTAAAAGTATTTTTTCAACCTCAATTTCTCTGTAACTATATAACTAAGAACCCAGGAGCATGGTGGCTCCCTTCCCAGACCTCCACTGGGCCTGATATCACAGTGTGAGTCCCATATTCATTTTTTTCTGTATGTACCCACAACTGCATAGTACAGTCCTCAACTGGCCCAGCCATAGAAAAAAAAATACCTTGGCCGGGTCGATTTGTAGGTCCATTTGTACTGGTCGGAATCCATCATATTCTATCCCCAGACCCCTTGAGCGTAATTACCCTGGTCCATACCTCCTTGTTGGTGGTGGTTCAGTAACCAGTCCTCTTCATCACTGTCCACCTGACAGAGTTCCTCTCAACTGGATGTCCAAAATTCCTCCATGGATGCCTCATCCAGCAATTCAACATACTCAGTCTCCAGCTGCAGATCATGCTTAATTGAGGTTCCAGCAAATTAGCTTCCTGGGACTATGGTTCTAGTCGCAGACCTTAACAGTGTTTAAGAAACAAGTTATTCTACCGCTTTACTGTCATGCCACACTCACTATCACTATACATAATCTACCAGAGTCCATTCATTAGCTCCAATCAAAAATTGGGATCCTCTCCCAAGGCATCAACAGAGCCTATCCACATCATATTGCTTCTCCAATGCAATCTCTTTAGATACCAGTTCCTCCAGCCAGCCTGACAGCTCGTGGCCCTCCCACAATCCCAGGAATGCCATCCATTGCTTTAGAAGGGCCATTCCCTGACATTTCTTTGCCTCCCTTGTCACCTGGCTCTCCTCCTCTCTGTCTCCTGCTAGACTGCAGGAGATTTCTGCCTCCACTGGGGATAGAAGTTCCACATCCACAGGAACTGGGGAAGGTTACCCTTCTCTTCTACCACTGGATCTCGTACACTATTTTGTCCAGATGGTCACCAGCTAATCCATGCTTAGCTCTGACATAACATCCCTCCACACTTGGAACTTCCTGGACACCTCATCCTCCTAAGCTGCAAATAATCTGGGGCCAGGGAATGAGGCTTGAGTGACCTCCAGTTTGTCATCCCCTCTGTCTCTAGCCTTAGTTCCTCCATCATGTCCCTGTAGGTAGCCATCCATAAGCTGGTTACTGCACCGAGACACTACCACTGCCAACCAATATGTCATGACCCACAGTACACCCTAATTCTCCTACTGTAGCTTATAGGAGCAATCTGCAGGTTGTGACTTTATATTCATCTCAGCACCCAGCCAGATGAGGACAGCATTCCTGGCTTTATTATTCTTTACACAAATGTTATACACAGCACCAAAAGATCCACCTCCCCACGCCTTCCTCCCCCAATTATTTCCTGTATATACCTGATCTGGTATGTGTTTCTGTCCATAGGTTGGGGGGGGGGGGGTTACATTTATTTCGGCCCTCAAACCTGATTTGCTTTACAACCCTAGAGCAATGAACTATCTTTAACTTTTATTACTGAGACCTGAGATCAAGCATCTGCCCATGTTAGCTTGGCTTCCCCCCACCTGAAATTCTGGTGGTGGGCGGGGCATTCCTATCCCTAGGTCAGAGGCCAGATGCCTGGCAACTGGCTGTCTCAAATTTTTACGATATTATTTGTTTATATTTCACACAACTATAGAAAATAAATGCACAAACTAAACAAACAAAAGGGTATTCACATCTGTCGCTTTTAACATAACATTAAATGTCAATTTTGATAGCCTTGGTGTTTGCAATGAGATGCAAAATAGTCCCAGATAACAGTGGTACTTGTTAGTTGCAGGGGAGTCCCATCATGGCCCCAAAATCAGTCATGACAGCCACCAACAATAATTAATGCCCATAATCTCTCATTAATAAAATATTAGAATCAGCTTTTGTGGGTGGATCATAGCTCAAAGTGTTCAATGTTAGTTAGCATTATTTTAATAGCATTCAACTGATAATACAATTATCTGCTATTTTAAATGAAACCATATTTTGGACCCTTTAATGACCAAGTCCCAATACACCTAATACAAGTTTTCTTATCTAGCAATTTTGTATTACTCTTGATGTTTTATAAATGTCAAACATCTCTTGAATTGCTGCAAATATTGTTGCTTATTTGAAGCACCAATCAGTCTTAATGCTCTAAACAAAACAACACCAGATTATCAATAAAACAGACAATAAAATAAACTGTGGGTTTTATTTCTTACTGGAATCTGGTGCTGTTTACTTCAACTCCCCAGATTTGCACTTTGATAAATAACCCCACAATACTTCCAGGACATTATCTGAGCTGTAACCGGAGAAGTTCAATAAAAAATATTGGATGCACAGCAAGTGTTAATAGCATGTATAAAATTGATTGAGATTTTAGTAATTCCGTATAATCACAGTCTACCAGCAGGTTGCTGCTCCAGCAGGAGGGTTGAGAATTATTTTCTCTAGTTTGCAATATAGAACTTAAATTAAGCCTCAGAAGTCAGAGGAGTTCTGTCGCATGTTTAATGCGGTACTAAATTCTCAGCAGCACATCCCCAGTATTAAAGCCATTGCCAGCAATTAGGTTCATTAACTATCACAATACTTTATTTATTACTTGCTCTGCCATATGGTTCTGCAGCTAAAGAACGACACCCATTCTAACACAGACCATTTGGCATCATAAAAAATGTTAACAAATAATATGAAAGTCTCAAGGGCAAAAGGTTTCACAGCTCTTCTTCAGTCATCAGAAATGGGGAATTAAGCAGAAAAAAAATAAGCAATTTATCGATGGGGGTGTGATTTTCTGTTCAGTTTAGTTTTGAAGTTGTGAATTAATTTATCTTTGTTTGATGGAGTTTGCGTTGATGATACTGATAATATTTCTACCTAAACATAGCACAATAATATTATGTTGGTTTAGCATGAAATACAGAAGACAAAGATTTTTTTTTTATATTTATTATGCTGGGTTCTTGAAAGAAATAGAAAAAATAAAAGTGAAAAAAAAATAATGAGAGTTCATGTGAAATGTCTTCATGAAGAGGACCTCTGTTAAATCTGCCCTTCGTGGTAACATAGTTACATAGTAATTGAGGTTGAAAAAATACCTTTAGTTCATCAAGTTCAACCTTTTCTGTAATATGTGGAGTAATTGTTAATTAAGGCAAACAGAAAAAAAAACATGGAAAAAATTAATTCCTTCCTGACCACAGATTCTGGCGATTGGATTACTCTCTAGATCAATACTCACTCTCTAATTATCCTAGAAAACCCTGAATGCCCTTTTAACTAAAAAAAATATATTGAATGCGTTGTCACACCTCCTTTAGTAGAGAATTCCACAGATTACCCACCCTTACACATTTTCTTTCTTTAAGGTGGAATCATTTAACTTCAAACATCAAAGGATGTCGTCTTGTCAGTTGAAAACCACTTGGCACAAAAAGTTCACTTGACAAAGCCTTGTACTGACCCTCTTGGACACCTTTTTCCTAGAGAAAAAAAAAAGTATAATTTGGTTAGTCTTTATTCATAACTTAACCCCTCTATTCCCCGTATTAGTTGTGTTGCCCTTCTCTGTACTTTTTCCAGCTTTAAAATGCCTTTTTTCTGAAGTGGTGCCCAAAATTGTACTCCATATTCTAAATGAGGGCATACTAGGGATTTGTATAGTGGTAGAATTACATTTGTTTCCCTTGCTTCTATACCCTTCTTAATACATGCTATTATTTGTCACTTGCATTTGCAGATGCTGCTTGGCATTGATTTCACTAAAGTGTTTTGGAGCTCTAAGCTTGGAACTACCTAACATTCAATATCTCCGTCTGGATCACTCCCTTGTCATGGTGAAGGACTTGTGTACCTCAATGGAGCTGTTGAGACCCCCATGATAGCAGACAGGTCTGACAAATCACAATCCACTAGAGAAGGGACTGACAACCCATTCCTGTATATATTCCAAGACCTTACTGCATGACTGAACAACAGCAAACTCTCAATATAAACTCCACCAGCTCTACTCCCTCCTTGCATAGTGTATAGCAAAACATGCTCCCTGGGTTCGGAGGAAATAGAAGGAACAAGCACAGAAACAGAATAATTGTGTAATAGGTCAGATTAACACAATTTATTAAAAATAGACAATTACACACTCCCAATGGTAAAAATAGATTAAAAACAGCTTCTGAAGGTACACATTCATCCTCTTTCTAGAGGTAGTCACCATGACAGGAAACATTCGTCATGTTACTCTAGAAGACCTTCACATTATTTTACACAAGAGGGAGTACTAACAAACTGGATTACTGGTGTAGTAGATGTTATATAACTACAATAATGCCAAGTGTTTCTTCCTTCTGGAAACTTCATCGGGGGTTGTCGTCGTTTCGCAGCAGGATTTGTGGTAGAACAGGTTACTGAGCTGTTGGGTTGTTCATGTGTTCTTTTATAGTTTAGAACATCTCTGAAGTCTGGCTCCTGAAGCTACCATTTCATTGTCTACATGGTCCTGCTGTGCCACTTACTTTTTCGACTAAAAAACACAATAACCTAGATTGCCTTATGTGTAAGGTCTTTGCAAAGTTTGTGAGGTCTCACAACACATTGCCTTTAGAGCCACAATTAATTTACTAAGAGTTCTTATAATATGAATGAGACTTATGCCTTTGACTCGCAAGCATCTGGAATCCTCATTGCGTACTCTTTGTGTACGTTTTATATGTTTCTTTATGTGCATGTTGTTGTTTTTTTGTGTATATGCATATGCACATTTCATGTATATTGGGAATTCTCAACTTAGGAAACTCTTACAATTTACTGATTTATTGTAGGATGGGTGAATGCACCCACCTCTCCATTCATTTCTAACACTAGAATAGCCAAAGAAACATGTCACAATGGTCAAGCAAGTGTCATTGTCTCTTATTAGAAAATCATAATTAAATATTATTGTATTGCTGTTATATTGTATTGATATTTTATTTTATTGTATTAAATAAATATCTTTTTTATATGTTTCAAACGACCCCGAAGGTCTGAGGTTCCATTAATCTTTGACTGAAAAACACTGTTCTTTACTGATAGGGATATTGTATTTTCTCCCTGAAAAAAGTTCTGGGGTGTCTATTAAATTAATGATGCAAAAAAATAAATAATTTGAATGAGGTCAAAGAAAAATAGTTAACCTTTTAGAGCGGCTTTTCTTTTTCTTGAGATTTGAATGGAATGCTGCCATGCTCAACATCAAGTTGGCTTTATTGCTGATCCACTTGGCATTCATGGCAGTGATACTGAAAGGGGTGATCAGTTCCTGCTCCGTAGCATATTCCTAGGTGGTCTCCCATCAAAAGTACTGACCCTGCACAACCCTGCTTGGCTGCAGGTCATGTGAACTCTTGGTTCCCTGGGTGGAATCAAACCCAGGTCACAGTCGTGAAAGCACCAAATCCTTACCACTGGGCCACCAGGGAGATGGGTTTTATTTTAAAGAGCCTTAAAAACTGTCTGTAATAGCTGGTGCTTCCACACCATATTATTCCTGAAATACTTAGCATTGCTTGTGCAGCATTGCTTGTGCATTGCTTGTATGATGTCTTATGTTACTTTTCAATAAAAAAATGTATTTTATTTTGAGAACAGTGTAATTATTAATAATCTTACTCTCTATTAGCTACTTACAAAATACGTAAACAACACAATAAGAAAGAATTTTACCAGCAAAATCTTTTGATTATATTTGCCAAATTTACCTTGTTTCCTGGTTAAATTGAGATTAAAAACTTTTTATCTTTTTTTGTAACCAGTTGCTAGGAAACAGGCTCTGTTTTGTACCTCTCAATGGGCAAAATGCCAAGATCATAAAAATGTGCCGTAACAGTTGTTTTTCTTGTAGTTACTGTAAATTATAGCTCAGAAGGTATCAGCAGCATCCAAACATGTATCTATCTTGACATTATTGGAATTATGTATTATTTGCATGTTAGATACAATTTTGAGAATATATCTCAATCCATTAGCTTGTCTGAATTTAAACTTAAAACTTACATATAAGGAATACATAATATGGTATGAACCATACCTAACAGAAAATGAGAGAGAAGTGCAATCATGTAGATATCAGTGGTGATTGATAACTTTCCAAGTTGGAGGGGTGGCAGAACGAGAGCCCCTCCCTCTTCATAGACTCTACCTATTTGTATGGACTCCACCCATGACATCATTTTGACCTTTATATGCCCCACCCAATGACATTACACTGGCTTCACCCATTGAAATATAATCCACCCACAGTTTTTTTCCTTGTTGATAAATTCAAGATTCTTAGGACGAATAATAACAGTAAGCTCCAACTTCTGTTTTAACAACACAATTATACCATGGATGTCTATATAGGCCTAAATCATAACTAAAACCCCACAATATACCATACAAGTCTATACAGGCCCAATGAGTACCTAAAAACCCACATTATACCATGCTGGTCTATATAGACCCAAACAGTACCTAAAAACCCACATTATAGCAAGCAGGACTATATATGCCCCAACCGGACCTTAAAAACCCACATTACACCAGGCGGGACCATATAGGCCCCAGCCGGACCTTTAAAACCTTAAAATACCAAGCGGGACTATATAGGCCCCAACCAGACCTTATTAACCCACATTACACCAAGCGGGACCATATACATCCCAACTGGACCTTAAAACCTTAAAATACAAAGCAGGACTATATAGGCCTCAATCGGACCTTAAAAACCCACATTACAGCAAGCTCCACCATATAGGCCCCAACCGGACCTTTAACATTTTAAAATATCAAGAGGGACTATATAGGCACCAATCGGACCTTAAAAACCCCACATTACACCAAGCGATAACATATAGGCCACAAACCGGACTTTTAAAACCTTAAAATACCAAGTGGGACAATATAGGCAAAAAACGTACATAGAAAACCTTAAAATACAAAGCAGGACTATATAGGCCCAAACCGACCCTAAAAACCCACATTAAACCAAGCAGGACCATATAGGTCCCAACTGGACCTATAAAACTTTAAAAAAACAAGCAGGATTATATAGGTTCAAACCGTACCTAAAAAACCTTAAAATACCAAGCGGGACTATATATGCCCAAACCGGACCTTTAAAAACCCACATTACACCAAGCGGGACCATATAGGCCCCAACCGGACCTTTAAAACCTTAAAATACCAAATGGGACTATATACACAAAAAAATTACATAGAAGATCTTAAAATGCCAAGCGGAACTATATAGGCCCAAACTAGACCCTAAAAACCCACATTACACCAAGAGGGACTATATAGGCCCCCAACCGGACTTATAAATCCTTAAAATACCAAGAGGGTCTATATAGGTCCAAACTGGACCTTTAAAAACCCACATTACACCAAGCGGGACCATATAGGCCCCAACCGGACCTTTAAAACCATAAAATACCAAGTGGGACTATATACACAAAAAAATTACATAGAAGATCTTAAAATGCCAAGCGGAATTATATAGGCCCAAACTGGACCCTAAAAACCCAAGAGGGACCATATAAAACCTTAAAATACCAAGAAGGACTATATAGGTCCAAACCATACCTAATAAACATTAAAATACCCAGCGGGACTATAAAGGCCACAACCAGACCATAAAAACCCACATTAAACCAACCGGGATCATAGAGGTCCCAACCGGATCTTTAAAACCTTAAAATACAGAGCGGGACTATATAGGCCCCAACCGTACCTAAAAAACCTTTACATAAAAGTGGTACTATATTGGCCCAAACCGGACCTTAAAAACCCACCTTATACCAAGCGGACCAGACATTTAAAACCTTAAAATACAGAGTGGGACTATGTAGGCCCAAACTGTACCTAAAAAACCTTAAAATACCAAGCAAGATTATATAGGCCCCAACAGGACCTTAAAACCCCACATTACATCAAGCGGCACCATAAAGGGCCCAACCGGACATTTAAAACCTTAAAATACCAAGCAGGACTATATATGCCCAAACCTAACCACAAAAAACGTAAATTTCCAAGTGGGACTATATAGGCCTCAACCGGAACTTAAAAACCCA
The DNA here is from genome assembly GCA_027410445.1 of Discoglossus pictus. Classification (NCBI taxonomy): domain Eukaryota; kingdom Metazoa; phylum Chordata; class Amphibia; order Anura; family Alytidae; genus Discoglossus; species Discoglossus pictus. The sequence continues at coordinate 85,282,307 of CM050169.1, forward strand.
TATTATACCAAGCGGTACAATATGGGCCCCAACCATACCTTTAAATCCTTAAAATATCAAGAGGGACTATATAGACCCCAAACGGACCTTAAAACCCCACATTACACCAAGCGGGACCATATAGGCCCCAACCGGACCTTTAAAACCTTAAAATACCAAGCGGGACTATATACACAAAAAACTTACAAAGAAGATCTTAAAATGCCAAGCGGAACTATATAGGCCCAAACTGGACCCTAAAAGCCCACATTACACCAAGCGGGACCATATAGGCCCCAACCGGAACTATAAAACGTTAAAATACCAAGAAGGACTATATAGGTCCAAACCGTACCTAATAAACATTAAAATACCCAGCGGGACTATAAAGGCCAATATAGGCTCAAACCGGACCTTTAAAACCTTAAAATATAAAGGCCCAAACCGGACCTTAAAATCCAACCTTATACCAAGCGGGATCCTGTAGGCCCCAACCAGACATTTAAGAACTTAAAATACCAAGCGTGACTATATAGGCCCAAACCGGACCTTAAAAACCCACATTACACCAAGTGGGACCATATAGGCCCCAACTGGACCCATAAAACATAAAAATAGCAAGAGGGACTGTATAGGGCCCAAACCATACCTAATTAACCTTAAAATATCAAGCAGAACTGTATAGGCGCCAACTGGACCTTAAAAACCCACATTAAAGCAATCAAGTCCATATAGGTCCCAACCGGACCGTAAAAGCCTTAAAATACCAAGAGGGACTATATAAGCCCAAACCGGACATTAAAAACCCACTTTACACCAAGCGGGAACATATAGGCTCCAATCGGACCTTTAAAATCCCACATTACACCAAGCAAGACCATATAGTCTCCAACCCGACATTTAAAACCTTAAAATACAAAGCTGAATTATATAGGCCCAAACCGTACCTAAAAAAACTTAAAATACCAAGAGTGACCATATATGCGCCAACCAGACATTTAAAACCTTAAAATACCAAACTGGATTATATAGACCCAAACACCAAGCGGGACCCTATAGGCCCCAATCGGACATTTAAAATCTTAAACTACCAAGCGGGACACTATAGGCCCCTACAGTACTTTTAAAATCTTAATACCAAGAGGGACTATATAGGCCAAAAGCGTACCTAAAAAACTTTAAAATACCAAGCGGGACTATCTAGGCCCAAACCGGACCTTAAAATCCCACCTTATACCAAGTGGGACCATGTAGGCCCCAACCGGACCTTTAAAACCTTAAAACACCAAGCAAAACTATATAAGCCCAAACCAGACCTAAAAAAACTTAACATACTAAGAGGGACTATATAGGCCTCAACCGGACCTATAAAACCTTAAAATACCAAGAGGGACTATATAGTGCCCAAACCGTACCTAATTAACCTTAAAATATAAAGCAGGACTATAAAGGCCCCAACTGGACCTTAAAAACCCACATTACAGCAAGCGGGACCATATAGGTCCCAACCAGACCGTAAAAGCCTTAAAATACGAAGAGGGACAATATAAGCCGCAACCAGACCTTTAACAACCGAAGTTACACCAAGCGGGACCATATAGGCACCAATCGGACATTTAAAACATTAAAATACCAAGTGGAACTATATAGGTCAAAACGAGCCCTAAAGAACCTTAAAGTACCAAGCTAAACTATATAGGTCCCAACCGGACCCTAAAAATCCACATTACACCCAGCGTGACCATATTGGCCTCAACCGGACATATAAAACCTTAACATACCAAGAGGGACTGTATAGGCCCAAACCGTACCTAATTAACCTTAAAATACCAAGCAGGACTATATAGGCCAAAACCAGACCTAAAGAACCTCAAAATACCTTAAAAACAGGACTATATAGTCCCAATCGGACCTTAAAAACCCACATTATACCAAGCAGGACCATATAGCCCCAACCAGACATTTAAAACCTTAAAATACAAAGAAGAACTATATAGGCCCAAACAGTACCTAAAAAACCGACAAATACCAAGCAGGACTATATAGGCCCGAACCGGACCTTAAAAACCCACATTACACCAAGCGGGAACATATAGCTTCCAATCGGACCTTTAAAAACCCACATTACACCAAGGAGGAACATATAGCTTCCAATCGGACCTTTAAAAACCCACGTTACACCAAGCAGGACCATATAGTCCCCAACCGGGCATTAAAACCTTAAAATAAGAAGCGGAACTATACAGGCCCAAACCATACCTAAAACACCTTAAAATAGAAAGCAGGACCATATAGGCCCCAACCAGACATTTAAAACCTTAAAATACCAAGTGGGATTATATAGGCCAAAACACCAAGCTGGACCATATAGGCCCCAACCGGACCTTTAAAATCTTAAAATACCAAGCGGGACTATATAGGCTAAAAGCGTACTTAAAAAAACTTTAAATACCAAGCGGGACAATATAGGCCCAAAACGGACCTTAAAAAAACACCTTATACCAAGTGTGACCATATAGGCCCAAACCCGGACCTTAGAAACCAACCGGACATTTAAAACCTTAAAATACCGAACGGGACTTTATAGGCCCAAAACAGACCTTAAAAAAACACCTTACAACAAGTGTGACCATATAGGCCCCAACCGGACCTTTAAAACCTTAAAATACCAAGCGTGACTATAAAGGCCTCAACCGGACCATAAAAGCCCGCATTACACCAAGCAATACCATGTAGGCCCCAACCGGACCTTTAAATGCTTAAAATACCATATATATATATATATATATATATATATATATATATATCAGTGATGAGTGTACGTGGGAGAGAGACTGAGCAGAGCCCTGTGTCCCTCTAAGGGAAGAAAGGGTTAACACAGCAGGCTAATCAAGAAGGCCCAGCTGGGTTCCACCTTTAAAGGTCTGATTAGCACCCAGCTGAGAGAGAGAGTTCAGTCTGAGCTGGACAGAGGACGTCAGAGCCTGCTGTGGAAATCCCCTGCTACAAGGGAGACTTGATATCCCGTAAGTTTTTGTTTGGACTTTTGTTTTGTGTGGACTTTACAGCCAAGAGTAAAGTCAGGGCTTCTATTAGAAGCTAGGATTTTGTTTTGCACCATTTATGTTGTTTTGCTGCACTCGAATAAATACTGCTGATATTTTAAAAAGGGCTCCTGTGTACTCCATTGTGGTGCCGGATGCAGGGGCACGAACCCTGAGTGTGACAGCAGCGTTATCACTATCATAAATATAGTTGTGAGCATGCGAGTTGGCGCTAACGCTTGCGGGCTCGCGCAGCGAGCCCGCAAGAAATGCGTCCCTCACAAAGTAAGGGACACAGTTCCCCGAAATGCGGGTCCTCGCGAAGCGAGGGGCCGCATTTGCAGTGGTGGAGCATCCCAACGTCCCCGCAAATGCGGATCCTCGCGAAGCGAGGGTCCGCATTTGCGGAGGTGGAGGCTCCAACGTCAGCTGTGTTTGTCTGCAAATGTGGACCCTCGTGAAGCGAGGGGCTGCATTTGCGGTGGTGGAGGCTCCAACGTCGGCTGTGTTAACACACACACGACTTAAAAAAAACAACAAAAAAAACCTCAAAGGCGCCTCACACCCGGTTACACACACACGCACGACTTAGAAAAAAATACGCTGCGTCGTACACGTAAAAAACAACTGCATCCCACGCAAACAAATTACGGCCGCCTCGCAAAAAAATACGGCCGCGAAACAACCCATTCCCAACACGCAAAACCAGACGACAAAGGCGCGCATGAAAACAGCAGAAACACAAGAAATAAACACAACGAACACATAAAAACCTTATTTACAGCAAGGGGGGGGGGCATCCGGCACCTCGAAAAGTTAATTTACACGTCCATTTAAGTCGAAAAAAACAAGTTTTAATTGCCGAAAATCACCTAAGCGAGAGAAAAAATGGCCCCCGAACAAAACGAAAACGAGGCTACAGACGTAACTATACTACAATGACACGCAAAACTGAAACAACGCTACAGTCAACTTTACGAGGTACGTAACACATACTATGCGGCACTTGCTACAATAATATTAACCACCATTTTGAAAACTACTACGCATAAAATGGCGGATGGGACGCAAATTGTAAGCTGGAACGCAAATAGCGCATGCGTATTGTGTTCTAACGGTCTGAGGCACTTCAACGTTTATAAATACTTCCTACGTTCCAGAAAATTCTACATTTCTACTCAGGTGATGAACGGAGTGACTGGATAGTTAACTGCTGCTGTTACTTGAGAAGAAAATTGTTTCCTAATTTCCTACTTTACATTGTGCAAGTTAGAACTGAAAGGTAAGCTATAATATATTAAATTTTATTATCAAGACAGGACAAAAAAAAAAAATGTAAGTATGAAAATGTGATTTATGTATAGTGACATGTGGCACGCACATTTATGTGTATAGCCCCTACAACAAACTAATCTTAATCCAAACTAATTAAACAACTATATTTAAATGACATTAAAACAAACAAAAAAATTAACTATTAAAATATGATTCATGTATAGTGGTATATGACACGCACATATATGTGTATCATGTATAGTCACATGTCACACCTACATTTATGTGTGTAGGCCCGAAAACAAACTAATGTTAATTTAACTATTAAAGAAGTATATTTAAATGACATTAATTTATTGTCATTGAATAAATAACCTAAAGCTCAATCTTTCTCCTTTTTTTTTACTATTCAAACAGACTCTGCATCAACAGCGTCACTCAAGAATTTGCACCGTGCATTGTGAACCACAATCCCTTTTAAACAACACAAACAAAGAAGAAGAGGTAAGATAGAAAAATACATTACATGCTGAAAAAGACCATGCTTTGCTAAATAAAAAAGAAATATACAATTAACCATTTCACTCTCTTTTTCAAACAGACACTAAAAGAAGACCGGCGGATTAAGATTGGCAGGAGAGGACCCTCTGTCATTCGACACTTCAATCAAGGTAAAGTATAACAAGTACAAAAAATAAAGGAACTATATATGTTTAATGGCTGCCAATATAGCAAATGCAGCAACCAACAACTGGTGAACACAAAATAGGATAATGCTAAAAATATAGCCAAAATATATAAAAAAAAAAAAAAACATTCATTTGCACTGTAGAAAAACCTTAAAGCTTCATAAAAAAGACTAATTAAGCAAATCAAGTATGCAACATATGGTAGACACAAAATAGGATTGTACCAAAAATCACACTAACAAATAGCAAACTAAATTAATATTCTTTTTAAATGTTTAAGAACCTATAAGCCTTACAAAGAAGCCTAAATAAGCATACTAAAAGTGGTAGACACAAAACAGGATTGTACCAAAAATCAAACAAACACATAGCAAAGTAAATTAATATTCTTATTGACTGTTTACCAAGCTATAAGCCTTACAAAGAAGTCTAAATTTGTATACCGAAAGTGGTGGACACAAAACAGGATAATGATAAAAAACATTGAAATCATATCCAAAATAAGAAAAACAATTATAATTACAGTATAAAAAAAGAATAACTGGAATATACAAATACATTTAAATTATTTTTAAAAGGTTGCACAAAAAACAGCATAGCAGAAAAATTCACCATAACAGATACAATACACCAAAATAATGAAATTTTTTATTTATTACAAATACATTAAAATCAAATTACATTTTCATTTTTCTTTTACAACAGATACTGCGTGAAGAACATCGGACAAGGACTTTCAACAGAGGATCAGACGAGGACTTTCAACAGAGGACCAGACCATCGGACGAGGACTTTCAACAGAGGACCAGACCATCGGACGAGGACTTTCAACAGAGGACCAGACCATCGGACGAGGACTTTCAACAGAGGACCAACAAAGATTCAGATTGAAATCACACTTCAACCAAGGTACAGTATGACAAGTAAAAAATGAGAAAACTAAATAAACATGTTTGCTCTGCATCCATGTCAACAGAAAAAAAAAACAAGAACAAGCACTAACTATGGCCCTCATTCAATGGCAATTTTGCCAATTCAATAGAGGTCTAAATAAGCACATCACATATTTTTAAAGAAGTTTTTAGTTGCTAAATATCTATCCACAAAGAAGGTTTTCACTAACTAAAAACTGATTTAAAAAAAAAAGGTTATATGCTTATTTAGAGCATTATTCAATTGGCCAAATCGCAATTGAATGTGGGTCTATAACTTTTACCAAAATATAACTGACACATTTCTGATTTACCTCTTATTTATCTGTTATGGACAATAATGTTTAACAGTAAATCCAAACTTAAATCTAGCCACAAAAAAAATAAAACACCATAGTCCACAAAAGTCTCAAAACATAGACTAAATAAAATTTGCCATTCTAAATTACCAGTCGTAATGTACAATATTAAGCATAAAACCTAAACACACAAAGAAAATAGAATAGTACAACAAATAGTAGTAACACCACAAGAAAATAAATAAATATTTAATTTACCCAACATATAAGCTTTTAAATAAAAGATCAAAATACTATTACGACAATCCCCTGTACTAAAAATTAGACTAATTTTTGCCCTCTACTATGTCTGTAAGTAAAAAGTACAACAAAAAAACAAATTTCCAAAACAATTAAAATATTAATTTGAATTACCTATTAGATGTAGAAGAAGGTATACTGTGAGTTTCTGACTATCAGCTAGAAAAATTAAAGATACGCCAAAAAAAGCTACCAAGCAAATAAAGCATTTAGAACCTGTTCCTCAAACATCAGATGACATTTTACCTGAAAAAATAAAAGAGATACCAAAAAAAGCCACGAAAAAAACAAAGCATTTAGAACCTGTTGTTGAAATATTACATGACATTTCCCATGATGAACATGAAAGTCAAACTGCTATATGCTTTGCAAATTGTCCTTTACTCAAGTCTTTAGCAGTAGAGGTTCATAGTTGTGGGGACATGACTACTCAATGTCAGTTTTGTAAGGCTTATTATTTTAAACAGGAGAGGCCAATTTATTAGTTGCTGTCAAAAAGGCAAGTTCAAACTTCCAGAAAGAAAAGAATTTCAAATCTAGTTACAAAACATTATGATTGAACCTACTTTTCCAAACTACAAACATTTTAAGACAAACGTAAGATCCTACAATAGTGCCATATCCTTTGCATCTATGGGGGCAACATTAGCTGCTAATGTACCAGGACATGGTCCTTACTGTTTTAAAGTCCAAGGACAAATTTATCATCACACTTCAAATTTACATCCAGAGGAAGGAGAGCAAAGAAAATTCGCTCAACTATATGTCCTAGATACAATGGAAGCTGTTGACCAACGTATGCAGCTGGAAGAAAATAAAAAATGCTTACCCAGTGTTTTTATAAAGCTAAATAACATTATGGACAATAACCCCTACAGTAAAGCTTATAAAAAAATTGGCAGAAGTCGAAAATGAACAACTACTTCATGCACAAAGACATCAATTACCAATGCCAAAGGTTAATATGGTGCTTAAAAGAGACAGACATACTGATAAACGTCGTTATAACTTGCCAACATCAAATGAGGTTGCAATGGTGTTTCAAAATGATGAAGGAGAACCACCATTTTAAAGAGACATTAGAATATATCCCAGAAATGAGGAGCAACCATTCATTAATATGAGTATCTTAAATCCACATTTAGATCCAATGACATATAACATTTTTTTCCCACATGGAGAAGCAGGTTGGCAACCAAAATTAACACTTCCCAGTTACCAAAATGCTAAAGCCAGAATCCGAAATAATGTTTCTATGCTTGAATTTAAAGTAGATCAAATTGCCATTCGAAATGCATTTAACCCAATTTTATGTGGTGGAAAACTAACTCAACAATGGATTATTGATTCCTATTTGCAAGTTGAGGCCAATAATTTAAACTTTATAAAATATCAACAAGATAAACTACGTGTAGAACAATATTCGGGACTAATGGACTATGTTGCTGACGTGGCTACAAGCAGAGACATGAAAGCTGGCAAAGCCATCATTTTACCATCTTCCTTTCAAGGATCTCCTCGAAATATGAGAGAAAGATACAATGATGCTATGGCTATTGTCACAAAATTTGGGAAACCCGATTTATTTCTTACATTTACATGTAATCCACAATGGTCAGAAATTACACAAAATTTACTTCTTGGACAAAGTGCTTCCAATAGACCAGTTTTAGTAGCCAGAGTTTTTAAGATTAAATTAAATGAATTAATACGTGACATCACTATAAATAACTTATTTGGCAAATGTCTTGCTTATGTATATACCATTGAATTTCAAAAAAGAGGACTTCCACATGCACATCTTCTGATAATACTTCAAGAAAAAGATAAATTAAATACTTCTGACAAAGTGGATGCAGTCATTGTTGCTGAACTACCAGATCCAGAACTAAATGGTAGACTATATGAGATTGTTACTCATTGCATGATTCATGGACCCTGTGGTGATCTTAATCCACAATCACCATGTATGGAAAATAATAAATGTTGCAAAGAATTTCCAAAAGATTATAGAGACAAAACCTATGCCAATTGTGATGGCTATCCAATTTATCAAAGAAGAGAAGGAGATAGTGCCATTATTCGTGGGAAAAAAGTTGACAATAGATATGTAGTACCCTACAATCCACATTTACTCATGAAGTTTAACGCCCACATCAATGTAGAAGCCTGCACTTCCATCAAATTTATTAAATATGTCTATAAATATATTTACAAAGGCTATGATGCAGCTACTGTAGTCGTCAAAAGTGCAGACAACCGGGAAAGCACTGAGTTAGTACATGATGAACTTGCATCTCATGTAGATGCTCGCTATGTCAGTGCGCCAGAAGCTATGTGGCGGCTTTTAAAATTTGAAATGCTTGATAGATCACATGCAGTATATAGATTAGCAGTACATTTGCCACAAAGACATTTAGTGTATTTCCATGCTGGAAATGAAAGTAATGTATTGGCCCAAAGTGAAGATCGTCACACTACACTAACTGCATGGTTTGAATTAAATTCCACAGATTCAGAAGCAACACAATTCTTATATATTGAAATTCCATATCACTATGTTTTTGTGAATGGATTATGGAGAGCCAGAAAAAGCAGAGGCAATAAAATAATATCAAGAATTTACACAGTCAGTCCAAGAGATGTTGAACGTTTTTGCTTACAGATATTACTTTTAAATGTTCCCGGACCACAACGTTTTGAACACTTAAGAACTGTTAATGACATCGTATAGAATCCTTCCATTTAGCTGCAAGGCATAGAAACTTACTAGCTGATGATACAGAATGGGAAAGATGTTTAGAAGAAGCAGCACAATGTCAAATGCCACGACAGATGAGAGAACAATTTGCTTTTATTTGTATCTTCTCAAATGCTCCAAATGCATTAGCTTTGTGGGAGACATTTAAAAGTAATATGGCTGAAGACTTTATGCGACGATACAATGAACCGATTGCACACTTAAAAGCGTTAATGGAAATCCAAGAAGTATTTTTAACTCATGGATTAAGTTGTGCAAGTTTTAATTTGCCTGATCCAGCTCTTATAGATGACATACACTTTGAAGATTATGACATTCAACTACAAATAGGAAGAACAGAAGAAAGACTTGCAACTTTAAAAACGTTACAATTGGAAGCATTCAAATTCAATAGATGATGACATGGTAACAGAGCGTTATTTCTATCTTGATGGACCTGGCGGGTCAGGAAAAACATATCTATATAATTTATTAATGAGTTCTGTACGAGCACAAGGTCAAATAGCAATGGCGTTTGCCACTACTGGAATTGCTGCACTTTTGTTAGAAGGTGGAAGAACTGTACATAGTGGCTTTCTGTGTCAGTTATTCGCATGACATCATTACAAGCAAAGAAAATGAAAAAAATTGAAATTAATTGTGATAGATGAGGCCACAATGATGTCATGCTATGCCCTCCAATGTATTGACCGTTTGCTTCATTTAGTCATGGATAATACTTTTCCATTTGGTGGAAAGGTAATGTTGTTAGGTGGCGATTTTAGACAAACATTACCTGTCGTTGTACATGGAAATCGAACTGACATTATCAAAACCTGTATGAAGTCAAGCACACTATGAAAACATTTTACCCATCTTCAACTGCAACAAAATATCAGATCAGAAGGCCAAACTGATTTCAATGATTGGCTTATTAAAATTGGAGAAGGCAGAACAGAAAAAATACCACATTTACCTGACGGCAGTGTAGAGATTCCACCTCATATGATTTGTCAACAAGATATTATATCGGCTATATTTGAAGGTAGCATAAATAACCAGGAATATTCAGAGCTTGCCAACCAAGTCATACTAACGTGTAAAAATAAGGATGCATTAATCCTCAATAATGAAATCTTAAAAAAAAATAATGCACCACAAAGAAATTATCACAGTGCTGATTCTGTACTTGCTGATGACAATGAAAGTCAGGCTAACTTTTCTACTGACTTCATAAACTCACTAACTCCTTCTGGAATGCCACCACATATTTTGCAGCTAAAGAAAGGTGCAATTGTCATGTTACTGCGAAATATGAACCCCAAAAAAGGCCTATGCAATGGGACAATATTAATTGTTCAACAATTAAAGGACCATTTTATAGATGCTGAAATTTTAACTGGTACCCATAAAGGAGAGAGAGTTTTCATACCAAGAATAGATTTAGCACTAAGTGAAAGTAGTCTCCCTTTTATACTTCAAAGACAATATCCCATTATTATGGCATTTGCCATGACCGTTAATAAATTACAAGGTCAAACGTTCAAATCTGTGGGTATTTTCTGGGAAGAACCAGTATTTGCACATGGTCAATTGTACGTTGCGTTGTCACGGTGCAAAAATCCACAGGCTATTAAAGTTTACATTGAAAAGAATGAAAGTCAAGGTGATTTATTAGAAGATGGACGTATTTTTACTAAAAACATTGTCTACTATGAAGTACTATAACTTTTCATTTAAGAAATAAAACCCATGCAAATTTTTTTTAAAAAGCCTTCAAAAATACAAAACAATAAACAATTCAGTCATAATTAATGGAAGTACTGTTTATGGATGATTCGCCTCACAAAACACTTGCCTTGCATTATTTTTACAAATTATGTTAAAATGTTAATTAACTATGTTACTGTTTCTAATGTTACAAGTTTGAAAACAATATTTTCAAGTTCTTTACTTCAACATATTACAAAGTTCATGTTAAGAGCTCAACCACGTTTTAAGACACAATGTAAATATTGTCTGTTATGTTAAGATTACTCCCTGTATTAATGTTTACAGCCAGTTCATGGGGTCAGGAAGGAATTAATTTAATTGGGTACGTTTTAAGGAGAGTTTTTACTGTTTGCCTTCCTCTGCATTAAATGTATATGGAAGTTAACAATTATTCTGATAGAAATTGCATGTTAAAAAAACATTACCTCAAGTTTACAATACTATTTAGTTTAAAGTTCAACTGTTTTTACATTCAACTGTTAATACATTTAATACAAATTTATGTTAAAAAATTAATTCATTATGTTACTGTTTATAATGTTACAAGTTCTAAAAATGTTTTGTCAAGTTCCAAAGTTACACAGATAATAAAGTTCAAGTTTAAAAAATATACTTTCAAGTTTCTTACTTACATATATTACAAAGTTCATGTTAAAATTGTGTACGTTTGAGCAAGGCTTTTTACTGTTTGCTTTCCTCTGGATTCAATGTATATTGAAGTTAACAATTCTTCAGATACAAATTGCATGTTAAAAAAACATTACCTCAAGTTTACAATACTGATTAATTTAAAGTTCAACTGTTCTTACATTCAAATGTTAATACTTTGAATACAAAATGCTTTAAGACTTATTGTTCACCAAGAGAACATTTTACAAAACTAAACATGTTTAATATCACAATACTTACAAGTGTCAAATATGTATATTAATAACTAAACAACTTTCCAAACATACACATCTCATTGCAGTCATTTTTTGACGGGCAAGTCGCTAGTATATATATATATACTAGCGACTTGCCCGTCAAAAAATGACGGCAATGTGATGTATATGTTTGTCAAGTTGTTTAGTTATTAACATATATTTTTGACACTTGTAAGTATTTTAATATGAACGTGTATTTTTGTAAAATGTTGATGTAATGGTTTTTTAAAATGTAATTAGTATCTGAAGAATTGTTAACTTTAATATACATTGAATGAATAGGAAAGCAAAAAGCCTTTTTTAAACATTGCAAATTTTAACATGAAGTTTAAAATATATGTAAGCAATAACCATCAAAGTATATATTTTTAAACTTGAACTTTATTTTTTATGTAAGTTTAGAAGTTGACAAAACATTGGTATAATTTTGAACATTATAAACAGGAACATAGTGAATACATTTTGTAACGAAATTTTTTATTAAAAGTATTAACATTTGAATGTAAAAACTATTGACATTTAAATTAATCAGTATTAAAATTCAATTTCTATCACAATAATTGTTAACTTCAATATACATTGAATGTAGAGGAAGGCATACAGTAAAACTCTTCTTAAAACGTACGTAATTAAAGTAATTTATTACTGAGCACATAAATTGGCGATAAACATTAATGTAGGTAGTAATCTTAAGATAACAGACAATATTTACATTGTGACTTAAAAGGTGCTTGACCTCTTAACATCCACTTTGTAATATGTTGAATGAAATAACTTGAAAATATATTTTTTAAACTTGTAACATTAGAAACATTAACATAGTGACTTAACATTTTAACATAATTTTTACTAACAATGCAAGGCAAGTATTTTGTAAGGCGAATCATTCATAAACATGACTTCCATTAATTATGACTGAATTAAACAACCAATTGTTATGTATTTTGCAATGCTTTTAAAAAATCTTGGCATCTTTAATTAGTATCCTTCAAAGTTATAGTACTTCATAGTAGACAATGTTTTTAGTAAAAATACGTCCATCTTCTAATAAATCACCTTGACTTTCATTGTTTTCAATGTAAACTTTAATAGCCTGTGGATTTTTGCACCTTGACAACGCAACGTACAATTGACCATGTGCAAAAACTGGTTCTTCCAAGAAAATACCCACAGATTTGAAAGTTTGACCTTGTGATTTATTAATGGTCATGGCAAATGCCATAATAATGGGAAATTGTCTTCTTTGAAGTATAAAAGGGAGACTACTTTCACTTGGTGCTAAATCTATTCTTGGTATGAAAACTCTCTCTCCTCTATGGGTCCCAGTTAAAATTTCAGCATCTATAAAATGGTCCTTTAATTGTTGAACAATTAATCTTGTGCCATTGCATAGGCCTTTTTTGGGGTTCATATTTCGCAGTAACATGATAATTGCACCTTTCTTTAGCTGCAAAATATGTGGTGGCATTCCAGAAGGAGTTAAAGAGTTTATGAATTCAGTCGAAAAGTTAGCCTGACTTTCATTGTCATCAGCAAGTACAGAATCAGCACTGTGATAATTTCTTTGTGGTGCATAAATTTTTTTTAAGATTTCATTATTGAGTATTAATGCATCTTTATTTTTACACGTCAGTATGACTTGGTTGGCAAGCTCGGAATATTCTTCGTTATTTATGCTCCCTTCAAATATAGCCGATATAATATCTTGTTGACAAATCATATGAGGTGGGATCTCCACAGTGTCGTCAGGTAAATGTAGTATTTTTTCTGTTCTGCCTTCTCCAATTTTAATAAGCCAATCATTGAAATCAGTTTGGCCTTCTGATCTCATATTTTGTTGCAGTTGAAGATGGGTAAAATGTTTCCATACTGTACTTGACTTTATACATGTTTCGATAATGTCAGTTCGATTTCCATGTACAACGACAGGTAATGTTTGTCTAAAATCGCCACCCAACAACATTACCTTTCCACCAAATGGAAAAATATTATCCATGACTTCACGAAGCAAACGGTCAATACATTGGAGGGCATAGCATGACATCATTGTGGCCTCATCTATTATAATTAATTTACATTTCTTCAATTTCTTTGCTTGTAAGGATGTCATGCGAATATCTGACACAGAATTTTCTAAAATAGGCACTGGCAGTTTAAATCCACTATGAACAGTTCTTCCACCTTCTAATAAAAGTGCAGCAATTCCAGTAGTGGCAAACGCCATTGCTATTTTTCCTTGTGCTCGTACTGAACTCATTAATAAATTGTACAAATATGTTTTTCCTGATCCGCCAGGTCCATCAAGATAGAAATAACGCTCTGTCACCATGTCATCATCTATAGCATTTTTAATGGCATGAAATGCTTGCAATTGTAGTGTATTTAAAGTTGCAAGTCTTTCTTCTGTTCTTTCTGCTTGTAGTTGAATGTCATAGTCTTCAAAGTTAATGTCATCTATAAGACCTGGATCAGGCAAATTAAAACTTGCACAACTTAATCCATGAGTTAAAAAGACTTCTTGGATTTCCATTAACGCTTTTAAGTGTGCAATGGGTTCATTGTATCGTCGCATAAAGTCTTCAGCCATATTACTTTTAAAAGTCTCCCACAAAGCTAATGCATTTGGAGCATTTGAGAAGATACAAATAAAAGCAAATTGTTCTCTCATCTGTCGTGGCATTTGACATTGTGCTGCTTCTTCTAAGCATCTTTCCCACTCTGTATCATCAGCGAGTAAGTTTCTATGTCTTGCAGCTAAATGGAAGGATTCATATACAATGTCATTAACAGTTCTTAAGTGTTCAAAACTTTGTGCTCCAGGAACATTTAAAAGTAATATCCGTAAGCAAAAACGTTCCACATCTCTTGGACTGACTGTGTAAATTCTTGGAATAATTTTATTGCCTCTGGTTTTTCTTGGTCTCCATAATCCATTCACAAAAACATAGTGATATGGAATTTCAATATATAAGTATTGTGTTGCTTCAGCATCAGTGGAATTTAATGCAAACCATGCAGTTAGTGTAGTGTGACGATCTTCACTTTGGGCCAATGCATTCATTTCATTTCCAGCATGGAAATAGACAAAATGTCGTTGTGGCAAATGTACTGCTAACCTATATACTGCATGTGATCTATCATGCATTTCAAATTTTAAAAGCCGCCACATAGCTTCTGGCGCACTGACATAGCGAGCATCTACATGAGATGCAAGTTCATCATGTACTAACTCACTACTTTCAGGGTTGTCTGCACTTTTGACGACTACAGTAGCTGCATCGTAACCTTTGTAAATATATTTGTAGACATATTTAATGGATTTGATGGAAGTGCAGGCTTCTACGTTGATGTGGGCGTTGTACTTCATGAGTAAATGTGGATTGTAGGGTACTACATATCTATTGTCCACTTTTTTTCCACGAATAATGGCACTATCTCCTTCTCTTCTTTTATAAAGTGGATATCCATCACAATTGGCATAGGTTTTGTCTCTATAATCTTTTGGAAATTCTTTGGAACATTTATTATTTTCCATACATGGTGATTGTGGATTAAGGTCACCACAGGGCCCATGAATCATGCGATGAGTAACAATCTCATATAGTCTACCATATAGTTCTGGATCTGGTAGTTCAGCAACAATGACTGCATCCACTTTGTCTGAAGTATCTAATTTATCTTTTTCTTGAAGTATTATTAGAAGATGTGCATGTGGAAGGCCTCTTTTTTGAAATTCAATGGTATATACATAAGCAAGACATTTGCCAAATAACTGATTTATAGTGAAGTCACGTATTAATTCATTTAATTTAATCTTAAAAACTCTGGCTACTAAATCTGGTCGATCTGAAGCAGTTTGTCCAAGAAGTAGATTTAGTGTAATTTCTGGCCATTGTGGATTACATGTAAATGTCACAAATAAATCGGGTTTACCAAATTTTGTCACAATAGCCATAGCATCATTGTATCTTTCTCTCATATTCCGAGGAGATCCTTGAAAGGAAGATGGTAAAATGATGGCTTTGCCAGCTGTCATGTCTCTGCTTGTAGCCACGTCAGCAACATAGTCCATGAGTCCAGAATATTGTTCTACACGGAGTTTATCTTGTTGATATTTGATAAAGTTTAAATTATTTGCCTCAGCTTGCAAATATGAATCAATAATCCATTGTTGTGTTAGTTTCCCACCACATAAAATTGGATTAAATACATTGCGAATGGCAATTTGAGCTACTTTAAATTCAAGCATAGAAACATTATTTCGGATTCTGGCTTTAGCATTTGGGTAACTGGGAAGAGTTAATTTTGGTTGCCAACCTGCTTCTCCGTGTGGGAAAAAGATGGGATATGTCATTGGATCTAAATTTGGACTTAAGATACTCATATTAATAAACGGTTGGTCCTCATTTCTAGGATATATTCGAATGTCTCTTTGAAATGGTGGTTCTCCTTCATCATTCTGAAACACCATTGCAACCTCATTTGTTGTTGGCAAGTTATAACAACGTTTATCAGTATGTCTGTCTCTTTTAAGCACCATATTAACCTTCGGCATTGGTAATTGATGTGTTTGTGAATGAAGTAGTTGTTCATTTTCTACTTCTGCCAATTTTTTATAAGCTTTACTGTAGGGATTGTTGTCCATAATGTTATTTAGCTCTATGAAAACAGTGGGTAAGCATTTTTTATTTTCTTCCATCTGCATACGTTGGTCAACAGCTTCCATTGTATCTAGGACATATAGTTGAGCGAATTTTCTTTTATTTCCTTCCTCTGGATGTAAATGGGAAGTGCGATGATAAATTTGTCCTTGGACTTTAAAACAGTAAGGACCATGTCCTGGTACATTAGCAGCTAATGTTGCCCCCATGGATGCAAAGGATATGGCACTATTGTAGGATCTTATGTTTGTCTTAACATTTTTGTAGTTTGGAAAAGTAGGTTCAGTCATAATATTTTGTAAATAAATTGGAAATTCTTTCCTTTCTGGAAGTTTGAACTTGCCTTTTTGACAACAACTAATAAATTGTCCATCTCTGGGTCTCTCCTGTTTAAAATAATAAGCCTCACAAAACTGACATTGAGTAGTCATGTCCCCACAACTATGAACCTCTACTGCTAAAGACTTGAGTAGAGGACAATTTGCAAAGCATATAGGATTTTGACTTTCATATTCATCAGGTGAAATGTCATATAATGTTTCAACAACAGGTTCTAAATGTTTTGTTTTTTTCGTTGCTTTTCTTGGTATATGTTGTATTGTTTGAGGTAAAATGTCATCTAATGTTTCATGAAACGGTTCTAAATGCTTTGTTTTCTTTGTTGCTTTTTTTGGTATGTCTTGTCTTTTTTCTGGTAAAATGTCATCTGATGTTTGAGCAACAGGTTGTAAATGCTTTATTTTCTTTGTTGTTTTTTTTGACATATCTTTAATTTCTGCAAGTGACAGTCTTTTGCTTGCAATTCTTTTGCGTTCTTTTTCTCGTCGAATTTCCTTCTTCTCCGGTGTCTGCTGGCTGTCTGCTCTCTGTCGTCGTTCTCTAGCTTGGCGTCTTTTCTTTTCTTGTTTACTCTCATTATCAGCCATGTTAATCTGTAAAAATAAAATAATGTACCATTAGTTTATTTTGAGATGTTAAGTTGTTTTTCATGACATATAGTTATCAATAGTGTGTTAACATTTTATAGTTAATCAATTTCAATGCGTTCAATTGAATAAAAGTCTAAATAAGGGCATGAGATAATTATTTAAAGACATTTTTATTTATTAAACATGTATCCAAAAGCAAGTGTTTCAGTAACTAAAAAGGTATTTTAAAAAATATGTTATGTCCTTATTTACAGCACTATTCAATTTGTCAAATGGCAATTAAATTAGGGTTTAGGACTGGAATGTTACAATGACAAATTGTATAGATTCTGTGTTTTTAGACTTTTTTGGACTATGCCAATTTATTTTTTAAGTTTACATTGAAGTTTGTATTTATTGTTAAAGATTATTGGCCCTAAAAGACAAATAAGAGATAGATGATAGATATTACTTTTTATACTGTACCTTGGTTGAAGTTTGATTTCAAGCAAAATTCTTTGTTGGTCCTGTGTTGAAAGCCTTCGTCCGATGGTCTGGTCCTGTGTTGAAAGTCCTCGTCCGATGGTGTAGTCCTCTGTTGAAAGTCCTCGTCCTCTGGTGTGGTCCTCAGTTCCAACTCCTGTTCCGATGTTCTTGACGCAGTATCTGTTATAAAATAAAAATGAAAATGTTATGTTATTTGAATGTCTTTGTATTAATGAAAAAATGGCATTATTTCTGTGTTTTTCTACAATCCTTTTTGGTGCGCCACAATTTTGGTATGCTTCTGTAGGCTATTTTCTAAGGCTTATAGGTGGTTAAACATTAAAGAAGAATATTAATTAATTTTTCTCTTTTTTTACTTGTTATACTGTACCTTGGTTGAAGTTTGATTTGAAGCAGAATCTTTGTTCGTCCTGTGTTGAAAGCCTTCGTCTGATGGTCTGGTCCTGTGTTGAAAGTCCTCGTCCAATCGTCTGGTCCTCTGTTGAAAGTCCTCGTCCGATGGTGTAGTCCTCTGTTGAAAGTCCTTGTCCAATGGTCTGGTCCTCTGTTGAAAGTCCTCGTCCGCTGGTGTGGTCCTCAGTTGAAACTCCTGTTCCGATGTTCTTGACGCAGTATCTGATATAAAATAAAAATGAAAATGTAATATTATTTTAATGTATTTGTATGAACTAAAAAATGACATTATTTCTTTGTTTTTCTACAATCCCGTTTGGTGTCCACCACTTTTGGTATGCTTATTTAGGCCTTTTTCTAAGGCTTATAGATTGTTAAACATAAAATAAGTATGTAAATGTACTTTGGTATGTGTTTGTGTGAGTTTTCATACAATCCTGTTTGGTGCGCACCACTGTTGGTATGCTTATTTAGGCTTCTTTCTAAGGCTTATAGGTTGTTAAACATAAAATAAGAATGTAAATGTAGTTTGCTATGTGTTTGTGTGAGTTTTCATACAATCCTGTTTGGTGCGCACCACTGTTGGTATGCTTATTTAGGCTTCTTTCTAAGGCTTATAGGTTGTTAAACATTAAATAAGAATCTAAATGTAGTTTGCTATGTGTTTGTGTGAGTTTTCATACAATCCGGTTTGGTGCGCACCACTGTTGGTATGCTTATTTAGGCTTCTTTCTAAGGCTTATAGGTTGTTAAACATAAAATAAGAATGTAAATGTAGTTTGCTATGTGTTTGTGTGAGTTTTCATACAATCCTATTTGGTGCGCACCACTGTTGGTATGCTTATTAATGTTGTTTTGTAATGCTTATAGTTTGTTAAACATAAAATAAGAATGTAAATGTAGTTTGCTATGTGTTTGTGTGAGTTTTCATACAATCCTGTTTGATGCGCACCGCTGATGGTATGCTTATTAATGTTGTTTTGTAATGCTAATAGGTTGTTAAACATAAAATAAGAATGTAAATGTAGTTTGCTATGTGTTTGTGTGAGTTTTCATACAATCCTGTTTGGTGCGCACCACTGTTGGTATACTTATTTAGGCTTCTTTCTAAGGCTTATAGGTTGTTAAACATTAAATAAGAATCTAAATGTAGTTTGCTATGTGTTTGTGTGAGTTTTCATACAATCCTGTTTGGTGGGCACCAATGTTGGTATGCTTATTTAGGCTTCTTTCTAAGGCTTATAGGTTGTTAAACATTAAATAAGAATCTAAATGTAGTTTGCTATGTGTTTGTGTGAGTTTTCATACAATCCTGTTTGATGCGCACCACTGTTGGTATGCTTATTAATGTAGTTTTGTAATGCTAATAGGTTGTTAAACATAAAATAAGAATGTAAATGTAGTTTGTTATGTGTTTGTGTGAATTTTCATACAATCCTGTTTGGTGCGCACCACTGTTGGTATGCTTATTTAGGCTTCTTTCTAAGGCTTATAGGTTGTTAAACATTAAATAAGAATTTAAATGTAGTTTGTTATGTGTTTGTGTGAGTTTTCGTACAATCCTGTTTGATGGGCACCACTTTTGTTATACTTATGTAGTGTTTTTTCTAATGGTTATACGTTGTTAAACAATCACATTTGAATGAGGCCCTCGGCCATTAAACATATTTAGGTCCTGAATCAATTGCGTTTTGACCAATGGAATAGGGCTCTATATAAGCACATAAAATATTTTTTGACAGAAGTTTTTAGTTAGTGAAGACCTATTATGTGCTTATATAAAGCCCTATTCAATTAGCCAACTCACAATTGAATAAGGCTCATGGTTCGGTTCTTTTTTATACTTAAATACTTTACCTTGATTGAAGTGTGGAATGACAGAGGGTCCCCTCCTGCCAATCTTAATCCGCCGGTCTTCTTGTAGTGTCTGTTTGAAAAATAAAGTGAAATAGTGAATTATAGAATTTTTTATTTGTATTTAACAAACCATGGCCTTTTCAGCATTTAAAGTATTTTTGTATCTTACCTCTTCTTCTTTGTTGGTGTTCTTTAAAAGGGATTGTGCTTCACAGTGCACAGTGCAAATTGTTGAGAGACGCTGTTGATGCAGAGTCTGTTTGAATATTAAAAAAAGTAGAAAGATTGAGTTTTAGGTGATCTATTAAATTGCAGTAAATTAATTTCATTGAAATATACTTCTGTAATTAATTAGAATTAACATTATTTTTTGGTGGGGTCTACACACATATGTCACATACATGAAGCACATTTCCATAGTTGAAAGTAATTTTTTTGTGTGCGTGTGACATATCACTATACATGAATCATATTTTAATTGTTAAATTAGCCTTATTTTTTTTTTTGGCCAACATACATAAATGTGTGTGTGACATGTGACTATAGATGATACACATATATGTGCGTGTCACATATCAGTATACATGACTCATATTTTAATAGTATTTTAATAGTCCCAACTTATTTTTTTGTAATGTAATTTAAATGTAGTTGTTTAATTAGTTTGTTGCAGGGGAAATACACATAAATGTGCCTGTGACATGTCACTATACATTATACGCATAAATGTGCGTGTCACATGTCACTATACATTATACGCATAAATGTGCGTGTCACTTGTCAGTATACATTATACGCATATATGTGCGTGTCACATGTCAGTATACATTATACGCATATATGTGCGTGTCACTTGTCAGTATACATAAACCTCTTTGTCTTCTTTAATTTTTTTTTTTGATGTCCTGTCTTGAAAATAAGTAATATATTATAGCTTACCTCTCAGTTGTAATTTGCACAATGTAAAGTAGTAAATTATGAAAGAATTATCTTCTCAAGTTTTAGCAGCAGTTATCTCCGAAGTCACTCTGTTCATCACCTGAGGAGAAATGTATTTTTCTCTGTCAAATAGACAGTATTTATCAACTTGTAGAACATTCTGGAAAGTTAGACCGTTAGAACGTAATACGCATGCGCTATTTGCGTTCCAGCTTACAATTTGCGTTCCATCCGCCATTTTGTGCGTAGTAGTGGTTAAAATGGTGTTTAATATGAGTGTGATCCGTTCCGCATAGTATGTGTTTCATTATTGCGAGTAAGTGTAGTGTAGTTACGTCTAGAGCCTCGTTTTCGTTTTGTTCGGCGGCCATTTTTTCTCTCGCTTAGCCGATTTTCGGTCGTTTAAACTCTTTGTTTTGACTTAAATGGACGTGTAAATGAACTTTTGGAGGTGCCGGATGCCCCCCCGTGCTGTAAGTAAGCTTTTTATGTGTTTGTTGTATTTATTTCTTGTGTTTGTGATGTTTTGATGCGCGGCGGTTGGAATGGGTCTTTCGCGGCCGTATTTTTTTCCGATGCGGCCGTATTTTGTTGCGATGTTGCCGTATTTTTTTGAGATATACGCAGTTAGCTTTTACGTGTACGACGCAGTGTATTTGTTTCTAAGTCGTGCGTATGTGTGTTAAGAGCGTGTGAAGGGCCTTTTTTACTGTTTTTTTGTTAAGTCTTGCGTCTGTGTGTCTGGGTGTAAGCGGGTGTGAGGCGACTTTGAGTTTTTTTTTGTTATGAAGTTGTGTGTGTGTGTATGTGTGTTAACACAGCCGATGTTGGGATGCTCCCACCACCGCAAATGCGGACCCTCGCTTCGCGAGGATCCGCATTTGCGGGGACGTTGTTGGGTTTTTGTTGGCTGGGCGGTTGGGTTTATTCTGATAAAAAAGTCGTGTGTGTGTATGTGTGTGTTAACACAGCCGACGTTGAGCCTCCACAACCGCAAATGCGGGCCCTCGCTTCGCGAGGACCCGCATTTGCGGCGAACTGCGTCCCTCGCTTTGCGAGGGACGCAGTTCTTGCGGGCTCGCTACGCGAGCCCGCAAGCGTGAGCAACGACTCGTACGCTCACAACTATATATGTGATATATCACATATATAGTTGTGAGCATGCGAGTTGTTGCTAACGCTTGCGGGCTCGCGTAGCGAAGCGAGGGCCTCAGTAGCTGGCATGGAGCGCCCGTTGTAACGCAAACAACGTACAAGACACGTTACCACCCATTACGACCTCGCAGATATCGTCAGCAACCCGCGGACATGAAAAAATTAAAAACACAATAAATACACATACATAAAAAGCTTACCTACAGCAAGAGGGGGCATCCAGGACCTCAAAAAATTAAGTTACACCTTAATTTAACTCAAAATAAAAGAGTTTAGACACTAAAAAATTCTCTAAGCAAAAGAAAAAATGGCCGCCGAACCAAACGAGGCTACAGCACTCTAAACACTCAAAACACCACAAAACACCTACGGATATTCCGCTACAGACGCTTACCACACATTAGCCGCCATTTTAGAACAATAACTTAAACAATGCGGAAGTACACAGCTACGCTAACGGTTTGGTCTCGCGCACGCACACTATTACACTGCACACATTCATCACGCTTACACAGCAGCTCCACACCACTAATGCTCCAGCAACATCAAAACAGATTGTCAGCTCTTCAACAGAATGCTTCCTGCACATATTACTTCAAAATAGGTAAAGTATATTAATTTATTAATGTATTATTTATTTGATTATTATACATCAAATAGCATTAGCTCACTTACAATTTCATTGCCGTCATTTTTTGACAGGCAATTCACTAGTATAGATAGATAGATAGATAGATAGATAGATAGATAGATAGATAGATGTATATATATACAGTGCCTTGCAAAATTATTCACCCCCCTTGACTTTTTACCTATTTTGTTACATTACAGCCTTAAGTTCAATGTTTTGTTAATCTGAATTTTATGTGATGGATCAGAACACAATAGTCTAAGTTGGTGAAGTGAAATGAGAAAAATATATACATACAACTATTTTTTAGAAATAGAAACCAAAAAATTGGCATGTGCGTATGTATTCACCCCCTTTGTTATGAAGCCCATAAATAGTTCTGGTGCAACCAATTACCTTCGGAAGTCACATAACAACTGAAATGATTTCCACCTGTTTGCAATCTAAGTGTCACATGATCTGTCATTACATATACACACCTTCTGTAAGACCCCAGACGCTGCAACACCTAAGCAAGAGGCACCACTAACCAAACACTGCCATGAAGACCAAGGAGCTCTCCAAACAAGTAAGGGACAATGTTGTTGAGAAGGAGGGTTAGCCAAAAAATAGCCAAATCTTTGATAAGCCTCGAGAGCACCATCAAATCTATCATAACAAAATGGAAAGAACAAGGCACAACAGCAAACCTGCCAAGAGACGGCCGCCCACCAAAACTCATGGACCGGGCAAGGAGGGCATTAATCAGAGAGGCAGCACAGACATCTAAAGTAACCCTGGAGGAGCTGCAGAATTCCACAGCAGAGACTAGAGTATCTGTACATAGGATGACAATAAGCTGTACGCTCCATAAAGTTGGGCTTTATGTGGCCAGAAGAAAGCCATTCCTTTCAGCAAAAAACTAAATGGCACGTTTTGAGTTTTCGAAAAGGCATGTGAGAGACTCCCAAAATGTATGGAGGAAGGTGCTCTGGTCTGATGAGACTAAAATTGAACTTTTTGGCCATCAAAGAAAATGCTATGTCTAGCGCAAACCCAAAACATCACCCAAAGAACACCATCCCCAACAGTGAAACATGGTGGTGGCAGCATCATGCTGTGGGGATGTTTTTCAGCAGCTAGGACTGGGAAACTAGTCAGAGTTGAGGGAAAGATGGATGGCGCTAAATACAGGGATATCCTTGAGCAAAACCTGTACCACTCTGTGCGTGATTTGTGGCTTGGACGGAGGTTCACTTTCCAGCTGGACAATGACCCCAAACACACTGCTAAAGCAACACTTGAGTGGTTTAAGGGGAAACATGTAAATGTGTTGGAATGGCCTAGTCAAAGCCCAGACCTCAATCCAACAGAAAATCTTTGGTCAGTCTTAAAGATTGCTGTTTATAAGTGCAAACCATCCAACTTGAAGTAGCCGGAGCAATTTTGCAAGGAGGAATGGGCAAAGATCCCAGTGGTAAGATGTGGTAAGCTCATAGAGTCTCATCCAAAGCGACTTGGAGCTGTGATTGCTGCAAAAGGTGGCTCTTGACTTTAGGGGGTGAATAGTTATGTACATTGACTTATTCTGTTATTTTGTCCTATTTGTTTGCTTCACAATAAAACAAAAAAAAACATCTTCAACGTTGTGGGCATGTTCTGTAAATTAAATTATGCAAATCCATGTTAATTCCAGGTTGTGAGGCAACAAAACATGAGAAATGCTGAGGGGGGCGAATACTTTTGCAAGGCACTGTATATATGTACATATAAGGGTTCTTCACAGTAAGTGTGGTTAATCTGATGAATTCTCTATCTGAGGAGGTGGTGACAGCGGATTCCATAGATAACTTTAAAAGGGGACTGGATTTATGTCTAATTAAAAAGGGAATTCAGGGTTATCTGGGATAATTAGGGAGAGAGTATTGATCTAGGGAGAAATCCGATCGCCAGTATCTGGGGTCCGGAAGGAATTCATTTTTTTTTTCCTTCAAGACGATTGGCTAGGTTTCACTTTTTTTTTTTTTTTTTCTGTTTGCCTTCCTCTGGATTAATTAATAAATAAAAAAATAAAATAAAATCATTAAATAGTTGATTAATCATTAACTAATTAATTAATAACTAATCCGCATATTGCAGATCAGAGGAGATCTTAAAAGGTGGAACTTAATGGACTGAAAGTATTTTTTGAATCTTAACTACTATGTAACTAAGTATATATATATATATATATATATATATATATATAGTTGTCGTACTGTGAGATGTCGTCGCAAAGTGAGGCGAGTAGTCGAGGCATGCAGGACTTACTTAGGCTGCAATGAGCGCAAAGCGAGGCGAATAGTTGAAACATGTGGAGCTTAAGCTGCAATGAACCCCGATGGGCTCCCGATGAGCACCACGAATGGGAGAGGGTTGCAATGATCACCCAAGGCGCTTATTGCGACCCTCGCGATGAGTGGCAAAGACGCTCATTGTGGGGCTCGTGATACACGCCGAAGGTGATCAATGCAAAGCACGAATGTTGATGAGCGCCAAAGGAGCTCACCATGGGGCTTGTGATAAGCGCTGAAGGTGCTCAGAGGAGAAAAAGCCTCACATTGTCAGCCTTACAATATTATTCCCGTCATTTTTGACCGGCAATTTCCTAGTGCATATATATGGGTGTATATATATATATATATATATATATATATATATATATATATACTAGTGACTTGCCCGTCAAATGCTGTTTGCCACACTATGTGAGTCTCTGACACTGTTAACACTGTTAACAATTATAATTATAATAATAATAATACGTTTTTTTTATTTTTTTAACATTTAACTTGTATTTTAACAACTGTTAAACCATATTAACCTTTTTAATTGTCATGTATGTAGTAATAATATAACAATGGCTTAAATTTTTAACCATTGCATAAAGCTTTCTAACATGCAACTTATATTGGAAACAGTGGTCAACCAATTATTTTTAACAATACTAAAAAAAAATATTCTGATCTATGCATGAGTAGCATACCAATAGGTCAGCTTTGTATGAATGAGTATTTTAAACCATTACAGAATGCTTCTTAACATGCAACTTATTGAATCCAGAGGAAGGCAAACAGTTTTATTCCTTTCTGACCCCAGTATTGGCGATCAAATTACTCCCTGGATGAATCCTGTCTATTTAGTTTTACATTTAAATTTTGATGAAATGATTAAGCTCCTACTGACAGAAACCCTTAATAACATCCAATAAAACAACTTTTCAAACCTTGTAAAATACAATGTTAACAATGCAAACATTAATGTAATAACAATTACATTAAAAAAAAATACAGTAATCTTGAATATTGAATCCAGAGGAAGGCAAACCCCAAAAAACCCCAGTGAAACTTGGTCAATTGTTTTAAAGTGGTCAAAAAAATGAATTCCTTTCTGACCCCATTAACTGGCAATCGGATTACTCCTTGGATGAATAATCTCTATGTAATTAAACATTTACATTTTACCACAAATTATCATTCTCCTACTAACATGAACCCTTAATTACATACAATGAAACAACTTTTCACTCCTTGGAAAACAGAATTTTAACATTACAAACATGAACTTAATGTATTAAAATTGAAACAGTAAATTTAAGAAAATGCAAGGTAAATTCCAAGACATTTTCCAATTTTTTTTGTTTTGTATGTTAAAGTGGTTTCCTTAAATAGAGCCCAGCAGACTTGTAATTTTGTCTATGGGATATAACCACTCTTTATTGTTGTTGGGGGTTTTTTTGTTCACTTTTTGTTGTCTTTATTGTAGTTCTTGAAAATGGCATATAGAGTTTCCTATGTGAAATAGTGGTCCTCTAAAAAGAGCCAGCCAGACATCAAAGTTTGTCCACGGGGTATACCACTGTTCTCTATGATTTTTGCCATTTTATAGAATTTCCTTAGCGAAATAGTGGTCCTCTAAAAAGAGTGACATAAAATTGCGTCCTCGAAAAATTAAACCACTGTTCTCTATATTTGTTGTGGTATTTTTTATGAATGTGTCCTAGATATAAGAGCACTGTTTCTCATGTGGTGCATGTCTTTGTCTCACCCTAAACTCTGAACAGATATATGAACTTTTCCTCTTGTATCTTTTCAGTACTGCTAAAGACTTGATAAAGAGAAGTCTATTCTTGAAAGCTTGTCAGAATAAATGAATATGTTTGTCCAATAAAAAATGTATCACAATGTACTGCAATACTCTGATTATTCAACTATAAATATATTTATTGTCATGATTTAATTGTTTAAGGACTCATATTGTCAGTAATTTATGAATATGTCCAAGGGAGCATGACATTGTTGCATTGGGATCATGTGTTATAATATGGTTATATGTTGCCTGTACATGGTTATTATGTATCCTAGTTATAATATATTATACGAGGGAAAATGTTATACAGAACATATGTGGAATTGGTAAAAATGCTCTGCATAGAAGATAGCTGCAGATCATTGCACACTCACACATACAGACCTTGGGTCAAGACAGATGCATGTACTTCATATAGTCCTAAGCAAACACTTGAGTTTAACATAAAGGTTTGTTCACTAGATATCTGGTGAATTTGATCTCAAAAGCTTTGATAGCCTAAGGTTGCAAGCCAGATGGTCTGACATCACACATACACAAATGTACACAAGAGTGTGGTATTAGAGAGTATACATATGTTGTTTTGATCATTCAATAACGTTTAAGAGATAGTTTTCACATAAACAAGGTGTGAGACTATTTTTGTGTGTTGTATCCTGACTTGGGAGTGTCTTGCCATGGGCAACTTGTAACCTCTATGCATTATTCTCTGCCTGCACCTCTTCAGAAGCCATCTTTTGTGCCACAGAGAACAGGAACTACATGATTCTTCTGGGGTAGGTTTAAACTAGGTTCATATCAAGCCTCTTGAAGAAGCAGATGGGGACATTGGCTTGTAGCGGTGGGATCCCTGTTACTATAACAAGCAGGATGTCCAGATATGATAGCATGTCATCTGGTGACCTCAGGGACCTGTTCCAGGAGAGAGGGCTCTACAGCACAAAGGCTACTACCATGGCAGACATGATCCAAGAGCTCTTGTTGGTGGATGAGCTCCATCAGGTGGAGGAATGTATGGTAACACGGGGGAGATGTTACAGAACCTGACCCAGAGTTAGTTCCAGAGATGGAGCTTACTGCAGAGGAGGAGGATGAGGTATTCCGGATATTTCAGAGGTGGAGGTCGGTCATTCCAGAGGCACAAGTGATGGCCCTCCGGACCCAACAAAGTCATGAGGTACGGCTACAAAACAGAAAAGAGACTGTGCATTCCTCTCTAGGATCCAATGAGGGGAAGGATATAGGGGCAGCCAGATTAAAAATGGCATACTGCAGTGTCAAGCATTTCTGTGATGAGAAAGTCCCAGCACCAGTTCCCGGCCACATTATAGCCAACTGCTCTAACCCTGCTACTTTCCAAGATGGCAGACGACCTCAGGTGACCACTGGAGTGGCCCCTCATCTCACAGTACTTACCAGCTCACTTCCTGTCACCCAGAACACAAGGGGTGGAAAGTGTTATGGTTGTCACTAGAGATGTCGCGAACAGTTCGCTAGCGGACTATTCGCAGCGATTTTGGCATGTTCGCGTTCGCAGCGAACGGCGAACACATGCGCTGTTCGGTTCGCCCCCTATACTTTATCATTGTGGAAACTTTGAATATCTAATATCATAATTTTTATCTGTGTAATCTATGCCTGCCTGCCAGCGTGTGTGTGACAGGCTAACACCTAACAGCTTATATTGTGCTTATTTTCACAACTCATACCTGGTGGTGTACCATACATTGAAAACAACCATTTTTTTCCTGTAATCTAATTTCAGTTGCCTGCCTGTGTCAGGCTCACAGCTTATATTGTGCTCAGTGAAATAAAACAACACTTTTTTGACTGTAATAGATTAAATAGCAATTGCCTGCCTACTGGCGTGTGTGTGAAGCCTATTGCATCTACTCTGCCAACTTTTGCCAGTGCACAGTGATACGTCATATCTGGTGCAACCGTAGTGTACAGTGACATAAAACAACACTTTTTTTACTGTAATCGATTGAATATCAGTTGCCTGCCTACAGGCGTGTGTGTGAGGCCTACAGCGCCTACTCTGCCAACTTTTGCCAGTGCACAGTTACACTCATATCTGGTGTCACAGTAGCTTGCACGCATAGTACCACTAATCCCCCCAAAAAATGACAGGCAGAGGCAGGCCACCCCGCAGGGGCCGTCATGGTCGTGGTGCTGTGATTCCCTTTGGCCCTAGAATAATGCCCAGTTTTCAGAGGCAACTTACCCTGAACTCAAAAAGTTCTGAGGACATGGTTGACCGGCTAACACAGGACACCCAATCTTCTACAGCTTCCGCTCGGAACCTGGACGCACCATCCTCCTCCAGCTTAGCTTCGGGGCACCTCTCCAGTTACCACTCACCCGCCTGCCGCCACCACCAACACTAGCACCACAGCCGCTTCACTTGATCCGTCAGCAGAGTTATTTACACATCCGTTGGAAGAAATGAGTGATGCGCAAACATTAGTGCCAGAGGATGTAGGTAACAGGGATATTTCCCAGTCAGGCAGCATTACACACATGGACGTACGGTCTGATGATGATGATGTTGTACCCGGTGCTGCTTCCTTTGTTGAGTTGTCAGATACAAGTGAAGCGGTTAGTGATGACGATGAGTCCGTGGATGTCACGTGGGTGCCCGCTATAAGAGAAGAAGAACAGGAGGAAAGTTTGGATGGGGAGACAGAGAGGAGGAGGAGACGAGTTGGAAGCAGAGGGAGGTCATCGCAACGAGCTAGTGGCACAGTCAGACAGCATGCATCAGCACCCGGGGTCAGCCAGACAGCACGCCAGTCAACGCATGCTGTTGCCACCACCAGAATGCCGTCATTGCAGAGCTCAGCAGTGTGGCAATTTTTTGGTGTGTCTGCCTGTGACAACAGCGATGCCATTTGCAACCTGTGCGAAAAGAAACTGAGTCGTGGGAAGTCCAACACCCACCTAGGTACAACTTCTTTGCGAAGGCACATGATGTCACATCACAAACGCCTATGGGATCAACACATGAGTACAAGCAGCACACAAAGTTAAAGCCGCCATCCTCCTCCTGGTCCAGCATCTTCAGCCACGTCAACCACTGCTGCCCTGCTTGCCCCCTCTCAACCATCCGCCACTCCGTGTCTCACCCTGCGCAGTCCCTGCTCATCTGCCCACAGTCAGGTGTCTGTCAAGGACATGTTTGAGCGTAAGAAGCCAATGTCACAAAGTCACCCCCTTGCCCGGCAACTGACAGCTGGCTTGTCTGAACTCTTAGCCCGCCAGCTTTTACCATACAAGCTGGTGGAGTCTGAGGCGTACAAAAAATTTGTAGCTATTGGGACACCGCAGTGGAAGGTACCCGGCCGAAATTTCTTTGGACAAAAAGCAATCCCCAACCTGTACTCGATTGTGCAAAAGGAAGTAATGGCATCTCTGGCACACAGTGTTGGGGCAAGGGTCCATCTGACCACTGATACCTGGTCTGCAAAGCATGGTCAGGGCAGGTATATCACCTACACTGCGCATTAGTTAAAACCTGGTGATGGCTTCCAAGCATTGAATATGTTGCTCAAATTTGTAGTGGGAGGACCGACCAAGCATCTTTTTCCATCTCCCTGTTCCAAAAATCAATGCCATATACACGTCCCCTAATAGTGGACGTAAAAGGGATTAAACCGATAGGAATAGTACTACTTAACAGTACACACCTTATAATAACGCAGACAGAGGCAACGCAGAGAGAGGAGTCTGAAGAAGAGGAGTCAGACGAGGAAGGTGGCTTTGAGGAGGTGGAAGACCAAACACAGCGGGCATCCCAGGGGGCTTGTTGTCACCTTTCAGGGACCCTTGGTGGCTGGGTGGAGGAAGAGACCTTCAATGACATCAGTGAGGACAAGGAACGGGACATGGCTAGCTTGGTATCCAACCTTGTGCAAATGTGGAGTTTGCGGTTGTGCAAAGGGACTGTTTGCGGTTGTTTGTGGTGCATTAAACGAGGAGATTGGTCTGTTACTGTGAAGCGGATGTAACCCTTACACTATCTGATCGATACAACATCATACCTGATGTTTGAAAGCATGTTATTCCAAACAATTTAGGAATGTTAGGTGATTTATGCCCTTTATGGCTAAAAGCCAGTCTCTGCATCAACTATGTAATTTTCCGTGGGAGTTTTGCCATGGATCCCCTTCCGGCATGCCACAGTCCAGGTGTTAGTCCCCTTGAAACAACTTTCCCATCACTATTGTAGCCAGGAAGAGTCCCTGTAGGTTTTGAAATTCGCCTGCCCATTGAAGTCTATGGCGGTTCGCCTGGTTCGCCCATTCGCGAACCTAAAATTTGATGTTCGCGACATCACTAGTTGTCACCAACCAGGGCATATGAAAAGAGAATGCCCCAATGTACCACGCAGGGAAAACAGACACCCCACTAAGCCTGTCTAATATCTGGGAGAGTGGAATGTGGACCTTGAGGAGTCTGGAGTGATCCAGACCAGACCCAGAGAGGGGGATTACTATCACCCCATCCATGCTGTACAAACCAGTACAGATGGCAAGAGGAACCAGCATTTCCAAAAGGTTTTGGTCCAGGGAAAGGAGGCAAGGGGATTTCGAGATACAGGAGCTGCAGTGACTGTGGTCCATCCGGAAATAGTACCACGAATCTATGCTTACATATGTGTGTTCATGCCTTTTTATTGATTTATTCATTTCATGTTTTTAATCTATGCAAAAATAGGTATGTTAAGCCTCATTGATTAATACAGATGTAGTAACATATTATACATTAATTACTATTTGATATAATTGCAGGGAAATCTACGTGAATGACCAGAGATAGTGACGTTTGCACACATTGAACAGCATAAGGATCATTTGGACAGGTACAGAAATTAAATTATATTACTACGTCAAAATATTACAAATTATGAGTTTTTTTATGTAGCCAAATATATGTATGTTGATGTTCATTTAAGGATATTGATGAAGCAAAAGTTTAAAAATAGTATCTATTTGATTTTACAGTTTAATCCGATCTGCAAGGGAATAAACAGACAGTGTGACGTTTGCAGCCTTTGAACAACATCAACATCATCCTCACAGGTAGAAAATGTTAAAAAGGCTATTGTATTATATATTTGGGGAAAATTGAAATTTCTGGAAAAGGGATAGTACTTATTGAGTCATTAATTTATGATAGTTAGTCAAAACTTTACAAAACTTGAAAAGACAATACCAATTGATAATAATATTGAAAGAAAATAAGAAGCTTAAAACACTTGCAAAAAAAAAAAAAAAGGATGGTATGCTGGGAATTCAATCAAGAAGGAATGATATTGAAGGAGTTAATATTATATAGATAGATATGTGCAGCTATTTCAGATTTCATATATGTCAATAAAATACTTTGAAAAATGGTTTCATTTCTTTCAGACTAAAGTGCAACAATTGAAAATGTTTGATTAGTTTATTCATCTACTTTAATCTAAAAGTACAAAAAGGATTTTTTTTTTTTAGATAAAACAAAGAACAAACAATGATTACATCTCTTTTTAAAATTACAGATTAACATGGCGGACAATGGAGAAGACAAAGTTGAACGCAAAAGAAGATTGGCAAGGGAAAGGAAACAAAGGTGGAGAGATGCTCAGACACCAGAAACTTCACAACGCTTGCGAGAAGAAGATCGAGAGAGACTTTTAAATAAAAGAAAGATGAGTAAGAAAGCCGCAAGTGAGTGTGTTGGGGCTTCCAAGAAACGTAAAAGTAAACAAAAACATCTCTCTGAACCATTGTGCAATGATTTCATTTTGCAGAATGACTTGAATGTAGACACACAAGAAAAAAATGTACATATAGAATGTGGGTCCGATATTTATGTTGAAGAAATGCATGACAATGTGTTTACTACTGCAGTAGAAGTAGATACTCATTATTGTGGGTTACTTAATGTGGTTTGTCAGTTTTGTGGGGCCTATCATTTTATAAAGGAAAGACCTACTGACGGAAATTTCATTAGTTGCTGTCAGAAAGGAAAGGTCAAACTTCCACTAAGACACTCATTTCCATATTATTTAGAATGCATTATGAGTGATCCAACATTTCCAAATTATAATAATTTTAAACAAAACATAAGGTCTTATAACAGTGCAATTTCATTTGCTTCAATGGGTACAACATTAGCAGAAAATGTACCTGGACATGGTCCTTATTGTTTCAGAGTTCAAGGTCAAATATACCACAGAACTTCGCATTTACACCCACAAGAAGGACAGCAAAGGAAATTTGCACAGTTATATGTCTTAGATACGTTGGAAGCTGTGGAACAAAGAATTACACTTCCAGAAAATAGACAGTGTTTGCGCATAGTCTTTGAACAGCTGGATAAAATTATGAAAAAAAACCCATATAGTCAAGCATACAAACAATTAGCAGAGCTTGAAAAAGAACAACAGGAACATGCTCAAAGACATCAATTGCCTACACCAAGAGTCAATATGGTGTTAAAAAGAGATCGCAACACTGATCAGAGAAGATATAATTTACCTACTGTAAATGAGGTTGCCATGGTGTTTAAAAATGAAGATGGTGAACCACCTTTTCAGCGGGATATTAGAATATATCCACGCAATGAAGAACAACCATTTATTAACATCAATATATTAAGCTGTAATTTAGATCCAATGACATATCCCATTTTCTTTCCAAATGGGGAACCAGGATGGGAACCAAAATTAAAATTGGAAAGTTATCCCAATACTAAACTTCGTATTCGATCTAATATTTCCATGCTGGAATATAAAGTGGCAAAACTGCTATCCGTGATTGTTTTAATCCAATTTTACATGGAGGAAAACTCACTCAACAATGGATTATTGATTCATATTTACAAGTTGAAGCCAATAATCTAAATTTTATTAAATATCAACAAAATAAATTACGAGTAGAACAGTATTGTGGATTAATGGATTTTGTGGCAGATTTAGCTTCCAACAGAGACATTCCAGCTGGAAGAGCAATTATTTTGCCATCCTCTTTCCAAGGATCTCCTCGCAATATGCGAGAAAGGTATAATGATGCCATGGCTATTGTTACAAAATTTGGAAAACCAGATTTATTTATTACATTCACGTGTAATCCACAATGGCCAGAGATCAAGGAAAATTTGAATCTGGGACAAACTACTTCTGACCGACCAGATTTAGTGGCAAGAGTATTTAAAATCAAACTCAATTCATTAATTCATGATATCACTAAAGCACACTTATTTGGACAATGTGTGGCTTTTGTTTACACCATTGAATTTCAAAAAAGAGGATTGCCACATGCTCACATACTTTTAATACTGCAGGAAAAAGACAAGTTGAACACTGCAGAGAGAGTGGATTCAGTAATTTGTGCACAATTGCCAGACCAAGAAAAATATACAAAACTTTGGGAGATTGTTACACATAGAATGATTCATGGACCATGTGGAGAGATGAATCCAAATTCACCATGTATGGAAAATAAAAAATGTACTAAAGAATTTCTAAAACAATTTCAAATGGAAACTTATGCAAATTGTGATGGATATCCTTTGTATAAAAGAACACAAGGACAAACAGCTATTATCCGGGGCCAAAAGGTTGATAATAGATTTGTCGTTCCATACAATCCACATTTGCTCATGAAGTACAATGCACACATCAATGTGGAAGCTTGTACTTCAATTAAATCAATTAAGTATGTGTATAAATATATATACAAAGGATATGATGCAGCTACTGTTATTGTACAAGGTGCTGGAAATTAAAACGAAAATCCAATTTTACATGATGAACTATCAAATTATTTAGATGCTCGGTATGTGAGTGCTCCTGAAGCAATGTGGCGCCTTTTGAAATTTGAGATGCATGATCGGTCACATGCTATCTATCGTTTAGCTGTACATTTGCCTCAAAGTCAGATGGTTCGCTTTACTCAAGGAAATGAAAGAACTGCATTATATCAAAGTGAAGACAGAGATACTACGCTTACTGCGTGGTTTAAATTAAACTGTCAGGATACGCAGGCCAGACAATTTTTATACATAGAGATACCATATCACTATGTATTTGTAAATGGTCTATGGCGAGAACGAAGAAGAGATACACATAAAATCATACCACGCATTTATACCGTCAGTCCAAGGGACATTGAACGTTTCAGCTTAAGATTACTTCTGTTACATGTTCCCGGTGCACAGAGTTTTGAGCATTTACGTACAGTGAATGACATAGTTTATGAGACATTCCTATTAGCTGCAAGACATCAAAATTTCATAGCTGATGATACAGAATGGGAGAGGTGTCTGGAAGAAGCAGCACTATGTCAAATGCCTAAGCAAATGAGACAACAATTTGCATTCATTTGTATATTTTGCAATGTACCTGATGCTTTCACTTTGTGGGAAACATTTAAATTAAACATGTCAGAAGATTTCTTGAAACGTTACAGAGAACCAATAGCTCTGTTAAAAACATTGATGGAAATCCAAGAAATATTGTTGGATTAAATTGTGCAAGTTTTAATTTACCAGATCCAGGACTTATAGATGACATCAATTTTGATGATTATGACACTGAGCTTCAAAAACAAAAAACCCAAGAAAAACTGGCAACTTTAAATAATTTACAGTTAGAAGCATTTCATGCCATCACAAATGCTACAGATGATGAAATGGTCAAAGACCGGTATTTCTATCTAGACGGACCAGGTGGATAAGGAAAAACTTATCTGTACAATTGTTTGATGAGTTATATTCGATCACAGGGTCAGATAGCTATGCCATTTGCAACAACTGGAATTGCTGCACTTTTGTTAGATGGTGGTAGAACTGTGCATAGTGGATTTAAGCTGCCAGTTCCCATTTTGGAAACATCAGTGTCAGATATTCGACTCAATTCCATACAAGCAAAAAAATTAAAACTAACTAAACTAATTATCATAGACGAGGCAACTATGACGTCATGTCATGCACTGCAATGTATTGACAGATTCTTAAAAGAAGTGATGGATAATAAGTTGCCATTTGGTGTAGGGTGATGCTGTTAGGAGGCGATTTTAGGCAAACATTACCTGTTGTGCCACACGGAAATAGAACAGAGATCATTGAAACATGTATCAAGACCAGTAAACTGTGGCAAATATTTACACATCTCAAATTAGAATTAAATATGAGATCTGAAGGCCAAAATGAATTCAATGACTGGCTCATTAAAATCGGAGATGGAAAACATCCAGAAATACAGCATTTACCAAATGATACCATTGAAATTCCATCAGAAATGGTTTGCAATGAATCACTCATATCAGCCATATTCCTAAACACTCTTAATAATGAGGATTACACAGACATTGCAAACAAAGTAATATTAACATCAAAAAATATCGATGCCTTGAATGTAAATAACGAAATTTTAAAATACATCAATGCACCACAAAAGAATTATTACAGTGCAGATTCGATTCTGTCAGATGATAAAGACAGTGAATCGAATTTTAGTATCAAATTTATTAATTCGTTAACACCATCTGGAATGCCCCCACATATTTTACAATTGAAAAAAGGCGCAATTGTTATGTTATTGCGAAATATGAATCCAAAAAAAGGACTTTGTAATGGGACCCGATTAATTGTGCATGAGTTAAAAGATCATTTTATACACGCAGAAATTATAACTGGTACCCATAAAGGTGAACAAGTTTTTATACCAAGAATTGATTTAGCTCCAAGTGAGAGTGGTTTGCCGTTTGTCCTTCAACGGAGACAATTTCCAGTTATCATGGCATTTGCTATGACCATTAATAAATCCCAAGGACAAACTTTTAAGTCAGTTGGGATTTTTTTAAAGGAACCAGTTTTTGCACATGGACAACTCTATGTGGCTTTTTCAAGGTGCACTAATCCAAAAGAAATTAAAGTGCATGTTGAAGAAAATCAAACTCAAGGTCATTTATTGGACGATGGATGTGTTTACACCAAAAACATTGTCTACTATGAGGTGTTGGAAAGATAGTGGACAATGGTTTCATTTTAATGCCAACATTTTATGGGACTGAATAAGATTGCACAAAAACAATATTTCAAGTAAAACATCTAAAGAATGGACTAAAAAACATAGAGAACAGTGGTTTGACTTCCAGTACTAAATTAAAGTACTCTGGGACTCTTTAAATAGGGGACCACTATTTCACTTAGGAAAATATATCGGATATTTGCAGAATGGACTAAATGAAAAAAAAAAAAAAACAGTAAAATATCCTGAAACAGATTGGAATGGTTTCAAAGTCTTATATTTACATGATTGGCCCCACAAAAACAATTCACTGATTTTTTCATAATTTACAAGAGTTAAATGTTATTGTTTGAAGTTATAATTTCAAATGTTAAATATGTGTTTTTGGAATGTTTACAAAAGTTGGGTAAATATATATGTGGTATAGTCAAATATGTATTGTTAGTATAAAGTTGAAGTATTTAGTAATAATTGAAAATGTATTATTTAAAGACAAAGTATTGATTCAGGGAGAAATCCGATCGCCAGTTAATGGGGTCAGGAAGGATTTTTTTTTTTTCCCTCTTTGATACAATTGGACAAGTTTCAATAGGGTTTTTTTATTGTTTGCCTTCCTCTGGATTCAATGCTAATTTAGTTTAACAACAGTTTAACAAATATGTTACAAATGATAAAAAGCATGTTATTGTTAAAACAATTTACTTACTCTAAGTTAATATAATCCGCAGTTACTCAGTGATAAATATGTATTGAAAAGTGTTAGTATTGTTAAAAAAATGTTGAACGAATGTTTCATATACAAGTTGCATGTTACAAAGTTTAAGGTTTGGGAAATATAAGTTGAAAGTTAAAAAAATAAAAAGTTAAAAATAATTATGTGTTTTTATTTTTAGTAAAAAAAAAAATGGGACAAATGTAGGTGACTCATTTTGGGATGCAAACAAATTTAACAACATTTACATTTTATTGACCGTCATTTTTTGACGGGCAAGTCGCTAGTATCAATATAATAGCCAAATTGTCAGAGTATGGTATGGTATTGGACGCAGACACTAAGGGCCTCATTCTATTAACGGACGTAGGAGATGCAGGGCCAAAAGCTATTTGGCTATTCTATTCGGCTATTCTATTCCCTTCCGGCCGGGGATTCCGGCAGGCTTGCGGCCGGCGCCGTGTAACAGCCTAATCTGGACCATGTTACATTAACATGTTAACTCACATTGCTGAGGATTGGTCACAGATTGGTCTGTCTCACACACTGGCCAACAGATTCAGATGAGCACGTGTCCTAATGAACTGCAGTTGGCACACCGCACCAGCATTACATATAGTCATATGAGCCATGGGCCTTTTCCTGTTATCTGACCGTGACTGCTGGTAGCAGCAGTGAGCAGCCTCTACATGTCACAGCATTTTCCTGGAGATTATATAATCATGCAGATTTAGTGGGTTATGGTGGTGTTAAGGTAAGGGTTTCGGATTAGGGTGAGGGCTAGTGCTTTTGGGTTTGTGTGTAAGGTGAAAATGATGTATATAACAGCGGCAGCGCCATCTATCAGCCCCTTGGTCCAACTGCTGCTGCCAGCAGTCGCTGTCACATAACAGGAAAGATCCCAGCCAGGATCCACAATACTAATGATGCAGATCAATTTTGATTTGCGTCAAACATTCACAGCCAATTACAAGTCACTCTGATCTCAGAGATATGGAAACAACAATACTCAAATCCAAATCTTGTCTTATTTCAGTACCAGCCAGGCGTCCCCTGCCTCCTCAGGTTCCTGCACCATGCCAAGATGCAGGACCACCTGCAGCAACACCACCTGCAGCAGGACCATCATCCGAAAGTCCACCTGGTCCATCCACATGATGCCATCAATTGGCTCCAGCAATGGCCCCTCCAGCCAGGATAATGGCGCCGCCTGGCTCCCAGCCAATGTGGGCTGGACAAATGTGGGGACACCCAATGTGGTCCCATCCCAGTTGGGCCCACAGCCTGGATCCCCAAGGAATGGTGCCCTGGAGCATGGACCCCCGGCAGGGCATGTGGCTCCCGCAGGCCCCACAGGCTACTCTGGCCACTCCGGCCCCACAGGCCCAGCAGGCTACTCTGGCCACTCCGGCCCCGCAGGCCCCGCAGGCTCTGGCCACTCCGGCCCCGCAGGCCCCGCAGGCAACTCTGGCAACTCTGGCAACTCCGGCCCCGCAGGCGACGCAGGCGACTCTGGCCACTCCGGCCCCGCAGGCCCCGCAGGCGACTCTGGCCACTCCGGCCCCGCAGGCCCAGCAGGCTACTCTGGCCACTCCGGCCCGCAGGCCCAGCAGGCGACTCTGGCCACTCTGGCCCCGCAGGCCCAGCAGGCGACTATGGCCACTCCGGCCCTGCAGGCCCAGCAGGCGATTCTGGCCACTCCGGCCCCGCAGGCCCCGCAGACTACTCCGGCCCCGCAGGCTACTCCGGCCACTCCGGCCCCGCAGGCCACTCCGGTCAGGCAGGACATTCCACCCAGCCGTGCCTCCACCCAGAGGACACAGTGGTCTGGTTCACCGCCAGGTAGTCCGGCGCTGTCAGCGGCCCAGTGCCACGATTTCCTCGCTCATCTCCAGCATGAGCGGGAGCAAAATCAACAGTTCATGCTGGAGATGAGACGGCACAATGACCGGATGTTTGAAGAGGTGAGGCGGCATAACCTTGTGATGGAGGAGTATGCCCGAAGGGCCGAAATGGCCCGAGAAGGCAATCCCCAAGACCAGGCTACCCCTTCAACCTCCCAGACCTTGCCCCCAGCATCCAGGCCGGAAGAGCCGCCAACCGTTCGACAAGGTCGTGGCCGGCCTAGGGCAACGGTTGCCAAAGGCCAGGAGAGTCAGGAACCACACAAGCGAAAGCGGAAATAGGTGAGAACATGTTCATGTTGCATATAGAAGCAATTGATGTCCAAGATCTATTGACGTTGAGGTGTTGCAGTCAATGCGTATATTGTTCTAATTGATGTCTTGTTCTTATCTCTTTAGGTACCAATCGACGGAATGTTTGGCTCCAGTTTTCTTTTTTTTTTCTATCATTTGCAAGCATAAGATTAAATATTATGTATTGCTCACATTATCATTGTTTGTTTTCGTTTGTACTGTACCATGATTGTTAAACACCACATGAATGCTACACACCAACGTTATTGGATTAGTACATACATCTTCCTTCAATATACCAGCCCTGTGTTAATGTAGGTTTGGGGTAACAGCCACTAGTGCATCTGAGGGTGGAGGTAATATTCCTGAGTTTGATTCCAGTAATGGTGATGCATGATATTCGTGTTTCTGACACATGGAGATATTCATTCAGGGTAAATATCAAAAGTGAGTACACCCCTAAGTGAAATTGTCGATATTTTGTGGGGCCACCATTATTTTCCTGCACTGACCTAACCCTCATGGGAATGGAGTTCCCCAGAGTTTCACAGGTTGCCACTGGAGTCCTCTTCCACTCCTTCATGATGATATCATGGAGCTGGTGGATGTTAGAGACCTTGCACTCCCTATAACGGAGTTGGAACACGCAGTCCAATATCTCCGCTGGTATACGCTACAATTTTCAAGAAGCACTACAGTCTCACCATTCCCAACCTCCCATATGGGACGACACTCAATTGGGAGTCAAATGAATACTGACTTTATTTTGTTGTGCAGAAATATATATATACACATCTCTTCCCACAGGCAATACACACATCCCCCATAGTTGGCCACACAATACACATAGAGGGACAATAGGTGGGTCACACCTCCCGGAGACTACCTGGCTACTTTGATACAATAAGACATTGCTTATATCATCCTTCTTTGTTATGTCTGATAATGAAAACACTTTATACAATAAACTTCCTTATCCTATGAGGAGTCTCTGTAATAGGATTATCTATTATGCCAAGGTCTGCAATAGTCTGGGTAATATTCTGCAGAGCATAAACCAAAATACATACAGTATGATCAGTATGATCATATTTTAACCATAACCATAAAACAGGGTAAAACAGTGATGGGTTCCGTTACACTCCCCACCTTCCATTTGAGGATGCCCCCACAGATGCTCGATAGGGTTTAGGTCTGGTGACCTACTTGGCCAGTCCATCAACTTTTTACCTTCAGCTTCTTTAGCCATCCAGTGGTCGGCTTGGAGGTGTGTTTGGGGTCGTTGTCATGTTGGAATACTGGCATGCGGCCCAGTCTCCGAAGGGAGGGATCATGCTCTGCTTCAGTTTGTCATAGTACATGTTGGCATTCATGGGTTCCCTCAAAGATCTGTAGATCCTCAGTGCTGGCAGCATGTATGCAGGCCCAGACCAAACATATATGCATGTCTATATATGTTTTATATAATATGTTGTGTGGATTCCACCTATATGCATTTACCTAATGATGTCAGATGCTGCCTCCCCTCTCTCTGCATCACTGTTTAGGTTCAAAATGAGGGTTTCATCTCATATCAATGTTTTTGTGTTTGTTGTGACTTATCCATTTATCTGTAATTTAGGTATTATTTCACCTACTTTTGCTCAGTATAGATGTATACTTTTGGTGGTGGGAGTGTCATGGTCGGGGCCTGCGTGACTGCCTCCGGCACTGGGGAGCTACAGTTCATTGAGGGAACCATGTACTGTGACATACTGAAGCAGAACATGATCCACTCCCTTGGGAGACTGGGCCGCAGGGCAACATAACATAACGACCCTAAACACACCGCCAAGACGACACTGCCTTGCTAAAGAAGGTAAAGGTGATGGACTGGCCAAACTTGTCGCCAGACCTAAAACATATTGAGCATCTGTGGGGCATCCTCAAACTGACGGTGGGGGAGTGCAAGGTCTCTAGCATCAACCAGCTCTGATGTATCATTAAGGAGTGGAAGAGGAATCCAGTGGCAACCTGGGAAGCTCGGGTGAACTCCCTGGCCATGAGGGTTAAGGCAGTTCTGGCAAATAATGGTGGCCACACATAATTGACATTTAGTGTCAATTTGTACATTTCAAATTAGGGGTGTACTCACTTCTGTTGCCAATGGTTTAGACATCAATGGCTGTGTATTGAGTTATTGATGGGTCAGCAAACTTACTTTACATTGTAGCAGAGTGTAATTTCTTCAGTGTTGTCACATGAAAAGATATACTAAAATATTAACAACAATGTGACGGACGTACTCACTTCTGTTAGATACTGTGGCCCTCATTCAATTGCAATTTGGCCAATTGAATAGGGCTCGGAATAAGCACATAACATATATTCTTGGAAACATTTTTTAGTTAGTAAACATCTATCCAAAAGCAAGGTTTTCACTAACTAAAATCTTTGGAAAACAATATATGTTCTGTGCTTAGTTTGAGCCCTATTCAATTGGCCAAATCGCAATTGAATGAGGCCCTGTATGTTCACTATTAGGATGTGAGCCACTTACGGACACCTGTCTCATTTGTCTGTTTCTGTGTCATATAGATTGTTAATACCAACCTTCCCTCATGGTTGAAATCAGTAATGCAAACACACTGTGAGAATTCTATTGACACCCCTAACTGATGGTGCAGAGCACAGATGTGGAGTCTGAAGGTCCTTTCATTGATGTTACGGAAATGCTATGGTATCAACATTGATGAGGCAGGCACAAACAACATCTCGGATAAATCATATTTACTATTTACAGAAATTAACAAAGCAAGCTTGCCACAAAGCCACAGGTTGACAAATCAACACAGGTATGCAAAGGATCATGGTGGAGGGGGGTAGGATACAAAATCCAAGTAACACAGGGAAAGAGGGATATGAGAGCAGAATGAAGGCAGGGAAAATTACATTTATATAGATGATCATGGGATGTACAGTGTATCAACCAACATTAGGCAATATAATAGATCTCATTATTGTTACTACATATATATAACAGTCAATAAGGAAAGACCACAATAATCCAGAATAAGGTGATATACATATGGGGAGAGCAAAATGTATGCTTGTGTGTTAAACGGACACTCTGATGCAACATCAGAAGTATAAGTGCTCAATCAGTGAATGCTATGAGCCCATAACATCAGTTCTCACGCAACAATAAGCAGCACATAGATAACCTTGGTCAAAAAGATGGTGACCTGATCAGGACCATATCAGTCAGATGTTACTTATTGCAGAGAACTCACAACAAACCAGGCAATATCAAGGATAGTTTGTTCTCTGATTGAGCATCTATACTCACTGTTGTTGCATATGCATAACTGAAGATTAACGTAACCTCATTAACTGTTAATTCCCAAGCCTGGATTTACTCTTCCCCATATGCACAGGGAGGGTCACATCAGCACTGAAGAAAAGGTCTGGAAGGGTTGGTGCTGCAGGCTTCACAACAGTCCAAGTAGAGGAGAGGATAGAATGTCTAAACCAATAGGTACATATGAATCTAGATAGACTATATGAGCATACACATGCTGTGGATATACCAGGAACATCAGCTGACAGATGTCACATCACATCTGCATTGTATATTGAAACGGACACATGCACATACATGAGGACA
The DNA here is from genome assembly GCA_027410445.1 of Discoglossus pictus. NCBI lineage: Eukaryota > Metazoa > Chordata > Amphibia > Anura > Alytidae > Discoglossus > Discoglossus pictus. Next base: position 85,325,999 of record CM050169.1, read on the forward strand.
TTGACATGGCCATGGAATGTCAGGATGTTTATCGTCATGCCTTGTTCTGACCGGGATCTGGAATACAAACACACAAATAATATATTAGTGGAAACCTTACATATGCCATATGAGCAGCCACCAACAGATGTAGGTATGTCGGCACACATGTTATGCATTGGGATCTCGTACAAGCTAACCATCTGTCAGATGATAATGATGGCCCAGACTAATTTGTCCTGATGTGGGAATATTAGGATTAGTCTAATTATCATTTATTTGTATTGTGCAAACATATTCCGTGGTGCTGTACAGGGGAGAAGAACATGAAAATATACAGTATGTAATATTGCCAACGCAAGAAAATGGAGGGCCCTGTTTTGAGCTTAAAGTCTGTTGATAACTGATTTCTTCCCAAAGGCCCCCACAAGATTTGAAAATCACCACTTCCAAGCTAAAGCTAATGGACATTGGGAAGAGTAGATAAGGAATAGCAAGGTTAATAAGTAAGTGAGGGATACATAGGAAGGAGGTTGTGTCAAGTAGAAAGATATGCATTAGTCGGAGAGGAAAGGGATCAGATGTAAAGTGCGATGCACTATTATGTAATAAGGTATCTGCCCCATGTGGACAGATAATGTAATCTGCAGATGGGACAGTCAGGAGACACATAGTGTAACCACAGCTTGAGTAAGATTAGCTGATGGGCGAATAAAAGGAGAGAGGTGGTCATGAGAGTTGAAATGAAAATGTTGGAGGCAAAAAGTGGAGAAGTAAAGAAGAGTCTGAGGAAAAGGCAGGGGATGTGAGGAAGAAGACAAGAGAAAACATAGTGTAAAGGGTTAATTGGGATAGTTAGCAGAAGTTGCTAATTGGTCATGTGTCGAAGACTTGTGTGACTCAATAAATTAAGGGTAAACAGGGGTGGGTGGGATGAGGAGAGAGACAGACAGACAGACAGAGAGTGAGACAGAGAGACCAGTGCAGCCTGTAATAGAAATGGAAGATCCCAACTATCACACATTGATACATGTTCGGACATCCACATGTGGTTCTCTACCTTGGATAGATCAAGTGGAGTATTCAACAAAGAGATCTGTTCCCCCAGGACACGTCTGCATGGTCCGATAAACATTTCGGACCGCTTCAGCAATACATAGGGGATGTCTTGGGGAAAAGAAAGTAAGGCCTACATTAATGGAGTTATTAGTCATTTCCTCTCATGCATACATGCACATGTTTCCCGCAAATACTCACTTACAATGTAGACGACATTGAAGTAGCTGATGTTCTGTTGCTGTACAGGTCGTTTCCCATGTCTGTGTGGGTAAACAATGTGTTGACACACGGCAGCATTTCTGGAATGGCAATATGATGAGATGAGTCACACAATCCATATGATATATTGCACAATGATTCCTAGTTAACACATCCTTGAGACTATTCCTGTTATCTGACTGAGAATGCTTTTACCAGCATTCGCTGACAAAGAACTGGAGAGATCCCCTCTTTGCATCCCATGAGGTACATTTATTATGGTTTACAATATGCTGGTATGTTCATATATTCAGATTGCTAGGAATTGCATTGACCTCTATGGGATATGGAATAGCATGATCAGACAATGGGAACATTTCTGTTCTGTGAAGATGTTTTCAAATATGATTGTGAGGCCTATATCCATTGACATTGTGGAATATATCATACCATCCATTTAGCTTAGCTTCTTGAGGTTGGCAGATATCAATATATATGATGTGTATGGGAATGTGCGCATACTTACCATTAACGGATATCAGAGCAGGCTGTATTTGATCCAGTATTAAGAATGCATCACGAGACATATGTTACATCACAAAGCTATCCTCTACTGTGTACTGTTGGATATTCTGGAAGACAATGGGGAAGGAGAAAAGAGATGTATTAGTAACCATAATCAAGGTACATTATAGTTGGTTGTTATTAGTTTCAGACTTACATGGGAAGTACTCCCGAATGACGTGGGCACGTAGTTGTGACCCCTGAACGTTATCCTCACCAGGGGGAGGTACTGGACGCTCTGCCGGTTCAAGCGGAGCATCATCAATGTTACCCAGACAGTTTGCCTGTACTGCTATATTGTGCAGACAACAGCAGGCCATGATGATGTGACAAACCTTCACTGGTGTATACTGTAGTGCCCCGCCAGTGGAATGTAAACATCTGAAGCGCATCTTCAGGAGGCCAAAGGTGCGCTCTATTACATTCCGGGTTATGGCATGGGCCGCATTGTACCTCTCCTCCCCCTCTGTGCGTGGATTGTTCACAGGGGTCAACAACCACGGCAAACACCTATATTCTGCATCAACTGATGGAAACAAAAATGGGAGATGTAGATATGAATGTGAGGTTGTGCTGCTCGTTAAAGCATCTGTAAATATACACAATGATTAATGTGATGTTAGTTTAGGGATCTCTGGGTTGGAACTTCCTACTCCTATGACCAGGTCACATCGGGTTAGGCACAGCAACAAGCTACGATACAATGGCTCAGTTGGCACACCTTCTTTATGGCGCATGGCAAATGAGCGCGGACAATACGGCGCTGACAGAAGCCGGCAACAGTAGCGCACTGTTGGAAATTGTGTGCCAAAATGTGCGTCGATCAAAGAGCGCTAGTTGTAGAATCTATTGACTAATGGGCCAAAACCCTCTAACCCGAACCACTGAGACCCCATGCCTAACACTAACACTCATAATCCAAAGCCTTAGCCCAAAGACCCCTAACCCTAAAACCCCTAAGTCCATCCTTAAATCCTTATCTCAACTCCTGCGCGCAGATGTTGTGCGCGCTATTGAGGGACTCTCTTTTGTCTGCTGGCGCATGCGTCGTTGCGCATTTTGCAGGCAACAATGTAATAGCATTACAGTGGAACATGATGTATATGTTAGGGGATCCTTTATGGGTACTCACCCAGTAGCCACCCAGGTGGAGCTTGTCCAGACTCAAAATAAAGATGGGTGGATGACTGACGCAGGATATGGGCATCATGAGTACTTCCCGGGAAGCCTGCAACCACATTTTGTATGCGCATGTCTGCATCACAAACAACCTGGACATTGATGGAATGATAGTGTTTGCGATTTCTGAACAGCACTTCTTGCTCTCTAGGAGGTATCAATGCTACATGTGTACAATCTATAGCACCGAGCACATTGGGGATACCTCCCATTCGAAATAAATCTGCTTTCACCTTCAAGATCTCTTCCTCAGTGTGGGGAAAACTGATGTATCTGGCAGCTTTGGAGCATGGAGGAATGTGCTCAGGCACCTTGAAAGGCTTGCCTGAGACATTCCTCCTACTATGCTAGCAGTGTTCTGAAAACTACCAGATGATAGGATGTGTATGGCGGCTAACATCCGTGTCATGCCTGGGATGGCTCTATTGGTCCGTGAGGAAGGCTCCGTGTCCTCCCTCAGGACCGCATAGAGCTCCTCCAGGCTGGCACGGGTTAGCCTAAAATGCTCATACACTTCCACATCAGTTAACCCCTCTAATGTGACTCTCTCCCTGTACACCCTGGGTGCACGAATCCTCCTGGCAGGCTCCTGGGCCTGCTCACCCCCCTGTAGGTCTGGCTGTGCAGGAGCCCCCACTTCATGTGCCACACCCTATAGGGGTCTCTCATCTGGCCCCCCCATCAGCTGATCACCCACATCAAGGTCCTCCTCCCTGTCTGCAGGTGCCCTCATATCCCCCTGTCCCTGTGCCACTGGAGCTCTCTCCCCTAACTGACCCCCCACCATGACCCTAGGCATATCCTGTGATGAGCCACTTGCCTGGCTTGGTTCCGGACCACCATGGATTGCATCAGCACGCTCACCCACATTCACTCCCAGCCGCCCCTCTCTGTCACGCCTCAGCCACTCCTCAGTCGCACGCCTGACAGCCCGGTTTCCACTCTGCAACATTCGAAACAAATATCCATTCCTACGATGCTGCGATCTACTCACATACATATACACCGCACTCAGGTTGCTGCTATCCATGATGGTTCAGACTTGATAATTCATGGATGATGATGTGGTTATATAGCTTGCTAATTACCCCAGATGTGATTATCCGGGTGGATTTCACAAATGGAAAAGCTCACTGGTGTATCTAAGCTTCATCATGTTATGAAGTTCCCTGATTATGGATTGGTTTAGCCATTTTAATTTGTAACCCCTAATATTCTGGCCCACATTTGAATTTGGGCCCATGCTACATGATCTATGTAATGTGGCGTTGAAATATAGCCAATATTTGTGTTCAAAAAAGTAGATGTGATAAGAGAGATGTAAATCAGATAATGTTGATATGTTTAAGGGACACATTCTAGCCTTTCTGAGTGCTAAAGGGTTAATATGGCCGCCATATTGAGGATGTACATGACAATAAAAATATATCTTTTATTAACATATTTGATCATTGTTTTTACAGTAATTTGAATGCCTTTTATTGCTTCCTTTATACTTTTAGGGCCCTTTCAGCCCGGTTTCATTCCAATGCCGTAAGTGCATCGTGTGGACTTCAACGGATGCGGCCGTAAATTAAATCTAGCCAGGCGCGAATCAAACTCCATCAAACTCAATCAAACTCAAACTCAATCAAAATCAAACTCAATCAAAATCAAACTCAATCAAAATCAAACTCAATCAAACTCAATCAAAATCAAACTCAATCAATCTCTCTCTCTCTCTCACTCTCTCTCTCTCTCTCTCTATATATATATATATATATATATATATATATATATATATATATACAGGGAGTGCAGAATTATTAGGCAAATGAGTATTTTGACCACATCATCCTCTTTATGCATGTCGTCTTACTCCAAGCTGTATAGGCTCAAAAGCCTACTACCAATTAAGAATATTAGGTGATGTGCATCTCTGTACTGAGAAGGGGTGTGGTCTAATGACATCAACACCCTATATCAGGTGTGCATAATTATTAGGCAACTTCCTTTCCTTTGGCAAAATGGGTCAAAAGAAGGACTTGACAGGCTCAGAAAAGTCAAAAATAGTGAGATATCTTGCAGAGGGATGCAGCACTCTTAAAATTGCAAAGCTTCTGAAGCGTGATCATCGAACAATCAAGGGTTTCATTCAAAATAGTCAACAGGGTCGCAAGAAGCGTGTGGAAAAACCAAGGCGCAAAATAACTGCCCATGAACTGAGAAAAGTCAAGCGTGCAGCTGCCACGATGCCACTTGCCACCAGTTTGGCCATATTTCAGAGCTTCAACATCACTGGAGTGCCCAAAAGCACAAGGTGTGCAATACTCAGAGACATGGCCAAGGTAAGAAAGGCTGAAAGACGACCACCACTGAACAAGACACACAAGCTGAAACGTCAAGACTGTGCCAAGAAATATCTCAAGACTGATTTTTCTAAGGTTTTATGGACTGATGAAATGAGAGTGAGTCTTGATGGGCCAGATGGATGTGCCCGTGGCTGGATTGGTAAAGGGCAGAGAGCTCCAGTCCGACTCAGACGCCAGCAAGGTGGAGGTGGAGTACTGGTTTGGGCTGGTATCATCAAAGATGAGCTTGTGGGGCCTTTTTGGGTTGAGGATGCAGTCAAGCTTAACTCCCAGTCCTACTGCCAGTTCCTGGAAGACACCTTCTTCAAGCAGTGGTACAGGAAGAAGTCTGCATCCTTCAAGAAAAACATGATTTTCATGAGGGACAATGCTCCATCACACGCGTCCAAGTACTTTACAGCGTGGCTGGCAAGAAAGGGTATAAAAGAAGAAAATCTAATGACATGGCCTCCTTGTTCACCTGATCTGAACCCCATTGAGAACCTGTGGTCCATCATCAAATGTGAGATTTACAAGGAGGGAAAACAGTACACCTCTCTGAACAGTGTCTGGGAGGCTGTGGTTGCTGCTGCACGCAATGTTGATGGTGAACAGATCAAAACACTGACAGAATCCATGGATGGCAGGCTTTTGAGTGTCCTTGCAAAGAAAGGTGGCTATATTGGTCACTGATTTGTTTTTGTTTTGTTTTTGAATGTCAGAAATGTATATTTGTGAATGTTGAGATGTTATATTGGTTTCACTGGTAAAAATAAATAATTGAAATGGATATATATTTGTTTTTTGTTAAGTTGCCTAACAATTATGCACAGTAATAGTCACCTGCACACACAGGTATCCCCCTAAAATAGCTAAAACTAACAACAAACTAAAAACTACTTCCAAAGATATTCAGCTTTGATATTAATGAGTTTTTTGGGTTCATTGAGAACATGGTTGTTGTTCAATAATAAAATTAATCCTCAAAAATACAACTTGCCTAATAATTCTGCACTCCCTGTATATATAGATATAGAGAGAGATAGAGAGAGATTGAGAGAGAGATTGAGAGAGAAAGAGAGATTGATTGAGTTTGATTGAGTTTGAGTTTGATTGAGTTTGAGTTTGATTGAGTTTGATTGAGTTTGAGTTTGATTGAGTTTGAGTTTGATTGAGTTTGATTTTGATTGAGTTTGATTGAGTTTGAGTTTGATTGAGTTTGATTGAGTTTGATTGAGTTTGATTTTGATTGAGTTTGAGTTTGATTGAGTTTGATTGAGTTTGAGTTTGATTGAGTTTGAGTTTGATTGAGTTTGATTGAGTTTGATTGAGTTTGAGTTTGATTGAGTTTGATTGAGTTTGATTGAGTTTGATTGAGATTTCTACACATATTTGCAAAACACATAGGTGTTCCAAACTGCTTCTTCAATGGGGCTTGACAAGAACTTATTTTCAGCCTAGCCCAGCAGGACCATGTAGTTCCTACTACCTCTGGTACAGAAGATGGCTTCAGGATAGGTGCTACTCCCAGGAATATGTGCAGAGTATAATGCAGTTAGGATATTAGTGGCCTCAGACATAGCCGCATGCCTTGTATATATGCAAACTGTAACTGACCCTTCCACATTGTTTAGGAAAGTATTGATCTAGCGTGTTTCATCAGCGCCACTCAGGTCCAGAGTGAGAGGTGCTGTACACCCCTCCCACTGCTGTCACAGGCTCTGTCCACTTAAGGTTGATTACTGCAGTTAGTTACAACATTGATATCCAAGCAGAAATAGTGTTATAGGCGATCAGAATGGGGGAGGAGGGTGGAGCAGGCAAACCCACTAAAACATTTCTTTATTTCTCTTTCTTTTCTTTTCAGGTGGTGATGGAGGGAGAGGAGCAGAGGGGATAGGAGTGGCAGGGAGTCCCGGGGCGTGGAGGTGGGGAAGAGGAGGGGAGAAATGAGGAGGAGGTACTAGTTGAGGAGGGGGAGGTAGTAGAGGAGGAGGGAGGAGAGGAGGGAGGAGAGAAGGAGGGGGAGGAGAGGAGGAGGAGGGAGGAGAGGAGGAGAAGGAGGAGGGAGGAGAGGAGGAGGAGGGAGGAGAGGAGGAGGAAGGGAGAGGAGGAGGAAGGAGGGAGGAGAGGAGGAGGGAGGAGAGGAGGAGAAGGAGGGAGGAGAGGAGGAGAAGGAGGGAGGAGAGGAGGGAAGGAGGAAGGAGGGAGGAGAGGAGAGTAAGGAGGGAGGAGAGGAGAGGAAGGAGGGAGGAGAGGAGAGTAGGAGGGAGGAGGGAGGAGAGTAGAGGAAGGAGGGAGGAGAGTAGAGGAAGGAGGGAGGAGAGGAGGGAGGAGGGAGAGGAGAGTAGGAGGAGGAAGGAGGAGGAGGAGGGAGGCGAGGAGGGAGGAGGAGAGTGGAGAGGGTCCTAAACCCCAGTCTGGAGAGCAAGAAGTTGGCGGCAGTTACAGGGCCCACAATTATAGCCGGGAGGAGAACATGGTCCTCCTGGAGGCCATCCGTGCCCGCCCCGTCATCACCTCGGGGGGTAGGGAAGTCAAGGCTGGGCCCAGGGCTAGTGCTTGGCAGCAGGTGGTCGATCTAGTAAATGGTGTGGCTGGCCGTGGACGGAATCTGCGGTCCATAAAGCACCGCTTTGATGACATCAGGGCCGCGGTGAGGAAGAAGATGGCGCAGGAGGCCTAGGGGCGGAGGGTCAAGTACCTGGGACATGAGGGGATTGCAAGGGCCATGCTTGCACCCTCCGACGCAGCTGGAGCTTCAGGCCCGGAGGAGCAGCAGGACCCAGCCTCCATGGCAGGTAAATATGACATACAGCAACATGCCACCACATGTGTATCACACACACTACACATGGACATGACACTGACATGTCAGCTCCATGAAATAACAAGGGATAGATGGATGCATCATTAAATTCATGAAGCTGACAAATCACTGTCATTCCTGGTCACCACAATAGTAATCAAGCAATAGAGCAGGTGTGTCCAAACTCGGTCCTGGTGGGCCACACATATGCCTGGATTTGATAACCCTGCTGCGCACAGGTGAGTCAATCGCTTCTTCAGTCATCCTGATTGACTCACCTGTGCACAGAAAGGATATCTTCCAATCCAGGAAAGAGTTTGGACACCCCTGTAATAGAGAGTCCATGTATTGGTGTGCCCGTTCAGCCTATGCAGTTACAGACAGCAGCCGTAATACAGATAGCGTTGTGAGCCGAGAACCATCAAGAACAGAAACCTAAGAATAGATAACAGCTGGTATAAGATAGCTAATCAGAGTTGCAAAGAGGAGAATCATCCATATTCAAGACTAGATGTCAGATAATTAGAAATGAACACATATCAATGCGCTAATCAACATACTAATGACATGTACCTTTCTTCTCTATCTCTCAGCATCCAGGAGGAGCTCTGGGTCCTGTGACCAGGCAGAGGAGGCGGGGCCATCGGCCCCGTACCAGGATCTTCCAGCACAGGGGGAGGAGGAAGGAAGATCGGAGGGCCCTGGGTCAGAGGATGGGCTGGTCATTGAGCTCGCCAGCTCAACTGCCACAAGCCCTGGGACTATGCCCATCCTCCAAAGACTTGCTCTGGGGCCCTCCCACGCCCAAGGGACAGCACCTCCTTCCCCACACAGTGTGCTGGCCTGGTCACCACCAGGCACATTGTCCCCCCTGGCTCCAGCTGTGGCCCTCCCGACTACACCTCACCAGGCCCACCCAGTGGTGTCGTCGCCACAGAGCCAGGCTGTGCAGGTGGAGATGCTGGCCGTCATGAAGGAGCAGCTGGCAAGCTCCCAGAGGATAGAGGCCAGCATTCTGGAGTCTACGGCCATCCAGCTCCGGATGGAGGCCAGCATCTCTGCCCTCCGGTTGCATATGACCCACAGCCTGGCCAGGCTATCCAGGGAGGTGAGGCACCACATGATGACCAAATGGTCATGTGTCCGCCATCACAAAGACCACCGATGCCTGGCACCGCCTGCCCCCCCCCCCCACCATCACCACCAGAGGGGGGACGGAGGATGGGCACAGGTAATGTGGGTCCTGGGCGGAGGAGGACATAGGGCCTCATTCAATTGCAATGTGGCCGATTGCTAAGGGCTCAATTTTAGCACAGAGCATATTTTCTACAGATGTTTGTAGGTAGTGAACTTCTATCCAAAAGCAAGGTCTTCACTAACTACAAACGTCTGTAACTAAATATATGCTCTGTGCTTATATAGAGCCCATTTCAATCGGCCAAATCGCAATTGAATGACGCCCATAGGGTCTGCACACATGTAGCCTTCTCAACAGCACTCCTCAGTGACCATCAATTGGTGACAGGTTAAACAGAACACAAAGGGCCTCATTAAAATGTGATTTGTTCAATTGAATAGGGCTCTATATAAGCACATAGGATATATTTTGTACAGAAGTTTTTAGTTAGTGAAGACCAGGCTTTTGCATAGAAGTTCCTTAACTAAAAACTTCCTTTCAAAAATATGCTGTGTGCTTATATAGAGCCCTATTCAATTTGTTACATAGCAATTTAATGAGGCTGTTAATTAGTAGTGTGACCAATACATTGTCACTAAGGAGTGCTGTTGAGAAGAGATACTGCAGGCCCTATGATGTTTTCAGGCCTTATTTCTTAGGTTTTGTCTTTTTTTGCTTCTTTCTTTTTTTGTTTTTTTAGCTCCATGAAGGCATCTCCTGTATCTGCAAGCATTGTGGAGGAATTAGGTTTTCCCAGTGCCTCTCAGGTAGACAGCCCCCTTAACATGTAGCTCCCACAATCTTACAGCTATCATATAGCCAGATATCTTTGACATGATTGTTGGTTGCTTAAATGTAGACTAATATGCTATGGCGGTGGACTTGCAAAGTCTCACAATGGCATGTTAATAACAGCCAGCAATAATTTATGCACTAGTGAAGCATGTGATCCTGACCTCAATAGCAGTCTGAGAACAGATCTTTGGGTCTGATGTCAGTAACATTGAATCTGGCTGCTGACCTTTGTGTCCTCTCCATAATAATGGCTAATAATGGCTATTTGCCCATATTTCTGATTATCCACAGACCTAGCTAATAGTAATGCTTGCAGATGGGAATCAGGTGAGTTGGTATATTGGTACAGTATTTAGAACTGTACTGTACATACATCGTGATTCTAAATTGTTTTGGATCCTCCTCCGCATTTTTTGATTTGAACACTTATTTCAAATTTTTGTTTGGTCAACACACTGTATGTGTGAAATTGGATTGGATTACACAGTCCAAAGGTTGAATCATCTGTTTCATTGAGCAGATCTAGTTACAAGTTGTAAGTGCTATGCACATAAATGGTTTCTTCAGTTAAATGGAGAGATTTCTGGTTCCGGTTGCAGCATGTGACCCTGGTAGGTGCTATGCATCATGCTTATTCTAGTCTATTAGATTGACCCCTGTAGGTTTTTCCTTTTTTCCAGCCTCTTGCTCTTCAAGGACCCGCCCACACCACACCCATGATATTAATGCAGTTTTGACCACTGCTGATTGTGGTCTGTCTATCAAATAAAGCTTTGTTATACTGTTATGTGAATGCACAATCTTGACCACTGCTGATTGTGGTCTGTCTATCAAATAAAGCTTTGGTATACTGTTATGTGAATGCACAATCTTGACCACTGCTGATTGTGGTCTGTGTAAAAAATAAAGCTTTGTTAGACCTTTCTGACTGCGTCCATGTGTTATGAATATGTTTTGTTCTGTGACATCCACATGCATTACATTAGTGTCACATTCCTATAAATGTAAACTGATGATACATAGTTAACATGCAATAGATCAATACATATAAAACTGTTGAGGAGTCAGAATAGCTTTAGATATCATATGATCCCAAATATCATATCTACTACTATTTGAACAGGATCATAGGTAGCAGTCAACATGGATTTATGAAGGATAGGTCGTGTCAGACCAATCTAATTAGTTTTTATGAGGAGGTTAGTAGGAACTTGGATCAGGGCAACTCAGTGGATGTAGTCTTTTTAGATTTTTCAAAGGCATTTGATACAGTGCCACATGGAAGACTAGTGAGCAAACTAAGGGATACAGGAATTGCAGTAAATATCTGCTCATGGATCGAGAGCTGGCTAAAAGACAGGAAGCAAAGGGTTGTTGTAAATGGAACATACTCCGATTGGTCTAATGTGATAAGTGGGGTTCCTCAGGGCTCAGTATTGGGTCCTCTCCTTTTTAACATATTTATTAATGACATTGAAGTAGGACTCGAATGTAGTGTCTCCATTTTTGCTGATGACACTAAGTTGTGCAAGGTAATAAAATCAGATAATGATGTACTTTCCCTACAAAAGGATTTGCATAAATTAGAGAAATGGGCGGCTAAATGGCAGATGAGATTTAATACAAATATATGTAAGGTTATGCATTTGGGAAGGAACAATAGCCAAGCAATCTATAATCTTAATGGAGCAAATCTAGGGGTATCAGATATTGAAAGGGATTTGGGAGTACTAGTGGACAACCACCTAGGTAACAGCGCTCAAAGCCAAGCAGCGGCTGCAAAGGCAAATAAAATATTAGCATGTATTAGGAAGGGTATAGAAGCCAGGGAAGAAGATATAATTCTGCCACTATACAAATCTCTAGTACGCCCTCATTTGGAATATGGAGTACAATTTTGGGCACCACCTCACAAAAAAGACAATTTAGAGCTGGAAAAAGTACAGAGAAGGGCTACAAAACTAATAAGGGGAATGGAGGGGCTAAGTTATGAAGAAAGACTAGCAAAATTAAACTTATTTTCGCTAGAAAAAAGGCGTCTAAGAGGAGATATGATTACGTTATTTAAATACATCCAGGGTCAATATAAGGCTTTGTCAAGTGAACTTTTTGTAGCAAGAGATTTTCAACTGACAAGAGGACATCCGTTGAGGTTAGAGGAAAAAAGATTTCACCTTAAACAAAGAAAAGGGTTCTTCACAGTTAGGGTGGTTAAACTGTGGAATTCTCTACCAAAGGAGGTGGTGACAGCGAATTCGATAGACAACTTCAAAAAGGGGTTAGATATATTTCTGAATAAAGAGGGCATTCAAGGCTATCCTAGATAACTAGCAAGGAATATTGATCCAGGGAGAAATTTGATCGCCAGTTTCTTGGGTCAGGAAGGAATTTTGCTTTTTTTTCCCCTTATGAGACAATTGGCAAAGTTTCAATGGGGTTTTTTTTTTATGTTTGCCTTCCTCTGGATCAATTAACAATAATTAACAATTAACAATAATAATAAATAGTCCAAATTAAAAAGATCAATAGAGATCTAAAAAGGTTGAACTTGATGGACTAACTCTTTATTCATTCTCCAATACTATACTATTAATAATTATTTAATCAATAATTTAATTAATAACTAATCCGCATATTGCAGATCAGAGGAGATCTTAACAGGTTGAACTTGATGGACTGAAAGTCTTTTTTCAACCTTAATTACTATGTAACTATGTAACTATGTAACTATAGGGTTAATACCCATGACAAGTCTGATTAGCGATACTGTGGAGTAGGAACATTCCCCTGAGGGCCTACAATGAATAGGACAGGTGACACTGGAGTGCTTTTCCAGTTCCTTCTCTAGTTGATTGGGATTAGTCTGACCTCTCTGATAAGACGTTCCCCCCTACACTGGCCCTATGTAGTATAGCTCACAGCTTCATTGAAGTACACAAACCCCTTCACCCACATCAATTAGCATATGTGTGAATACAGTTAGTTGCCCAATAATGAAGATGCATTGGCTAAATATCCTTTGGTTATCATATGTTGTAATGGCCATGCACATGCCAATATGACAAACCATGCTGCAACATGCATAATATGATTGAAGCCACACTACCCAATTCAATAGCAAGAGTAAAACATGAGTCAGGTCATATGAACCCTTTGCCACGCACATGAGCTCTATTGTGATCCCTTAAATCTCTATCTAATTGCATATACATCTCGCTCATCACATTTACATTTGGTAACACTATTATTTAGCAAATTACACCACCACATGGCATATATCAAGTAGCAGGGAAACATTGTAATGTATGTTGTTCAGTTCTTCAGTTGTGTCTGACACTCTGTGACCCTATGAGCTGCAGCACATTTAGCTAGGTCTCTGCCTGTGCTGTTATTCATGGTTTGCATGCTAAATATACTGGTGCGGTTTGTCAGTTCCTTCTCAAGTGGATTGGACCTTGTCTGATCTATCTGCTATGATGTGCCCACCTACAGTGGCCCTACATGTTATAGCTCACAGCTTCAGTCAGGTACACAAGTCCCTTCACACCACTTAGCAATGCTGAAGGGGACCAGGGGAACATGCACCACACATATCTACTCTGACCCATCAGGTAAGGCCGCAAGCTCTGGGATCGACAGCAAACTCACCGCCATCAGGCATAATATCTGCTACGCCCATCCTGGTGGGAGCCATGTGCCAGGTGTCTAGTTATTCCCATTTGGTGAACTTCCAAACTGTTCTGCTCTTTATCAATTTACATGGGTGAGGGTTGCTAAGTGGTGGTGGTGGTGAAGCAGCTTGTGTACCTGAATGAAGCTGTGAGCTACTGTAGGTGGGCAGGTCATAGCAGAAAGATCAGACAAATCCCAATCCACTAGAGGAGGAACTGACAACCCACTCCAATCTCTTTGGCCTTCAAACTTTGGAGAAAAGGGCTGTTTTAGAGGCTACAATGGAACCTGTATGTGTGTTGACCAATCAAACATATGAGGAATATTAAACTAATTTGAACTATTGTTCATTTGGAGGCTGTAATGCTTGGGCCTCCATTTTAGGGTTACAGGCTTAAACCATGCAGGCTGCAAAAACCGTAACAAAATGGATACCTTCAACCTCCAAGCACGTACGGCCTTTAAAAACGAGCTGGGGGCTTGGAGGACAGCCCGCACGTTCTTGAATAAGGAGCTACGGGCTTGATCATTGAAGTCTGTGGGACTTGTACGGATTTTAAAATCAAAGTACAATTTGGCGATGTGCAAGCTTGAGAATGTTTTGCTATTAATCCTCATGCCCCCCCATTAAGTTCCCCATCATTTACAGTGCTTTGCAGTGCTGGATTGAATATATATTGGCTTCTACAATGCTTGGTTTGCGGCCCTCCATCTCCGAACCCGTACGGGTTTTAACAAGGACGAGCCCGCGGGACTACGGGACGGAAAGTAATCCATAAATAATATATCGGATTTGGGCTGATTTTTGCAAGCTTGAGAGAGTGTTGCTATTAATCCTCATGTCCCCCATTATGATGCCTAGCATTTACGGAGCTTTACAGTGCATTCTCGATTTTATATTTGCATTTACAGTTTTCTGACTTTGCGGCCGAAAAACAAGATTTACGGGCGCTGGGAAAAAGCTTCCGGCCATTTGCATGATATGCGGCCGGCCGTAAGGGGATATCCTTGCGTCGCCGTCTATTTGAATTGCAAGGTAAAGGTAGCTCTACACGGGGCCGTAAGACGGCCGCAAGGAATCGCAGCTTTGCGGCCGTTTTAAGGCCGTTAATAGAATGAGGTCCTAAGTCTGTATGTCCTCTGATCACTGGAAATGGTAAAACGTGGACAGTAACGAAACCTGGATGACAGGAAACCAAATTAACAATATTGGCAATAGTCCTAAATAGTAGGAAAAAAAAAAATATATATATATATCACATATATAGTTGTGAGCGTACGAGTTGTTGCTAACGCTGCGGGCTCGCTGCGCGAGACGCGGGCCTCGCGTAGCGAGCCCGCGGCCCTCGCAAAGCGAGGGCACTGTGCCAGGTTCTCAGTTGCTGGCATGGAGCGCCGCAGGCGCTCCATGCCAGCACCTGAGGACCTCGCAAAGCGAGGGCTTCAGTTGCAGCAACTGCGACCCTTGCAAAATTCCCAACACAAATTCCCAACCGAATGAACTGCGAATCTCGCAAAGTTCACGTCGCAACCCAAAGAGCACGAAACACACATTACGACACTCGCAAACAACATACGACACACGTTCACACACATTAAGGCCTCGCAACACTCGGACGCAACTCGCGAACATTACAAAATTAAAAACACAATACATACACACAGCACATACATAAAAACCTTACCTACAGAAACAGGAAGCACCCAGGACCTCAAAAATGCAACTTACAACTTAATTGCACTCAAAATAAAAGAGTTTAGACACTAAATAATTTGCTAAGCGACACAAAAAATGGCCGACGAATAAAACGAAAACGAGGCTACACACGCAAACACCATATGAGACACGTTACCACACATTACGACCTCACAAACATCGGACGCAACACGCCGACATACAAACATTTAAAACTTAAGAAAGACACACAACAAACACATAAAAAGCTTACCTACAGCAAGAGGAACCATCCAGCACCTCAAAAAAACAAGTTACATCTACATTTAAATCAAAATAAAACACTTTAGACACTAATATCATCGCTAAGCGAGAGAAAAAATGGCCGACGAACAAAACGAAAACGTAACTACACTACACTTACTCGCAATAATGAAACACATACTATGCGGAACGTATCACAATCATATTAAACACCATTTTGAACAGTAATAGGCAGAAAATGGCGGATGGAACGCAAATTGTAAGCTGGAACGCAAATAGCGCATGCGTATTGCGTTCTAACGGTCTCACTTTCCAGAACTTTCTACAAGTTTATAAATACTGCCTATTTCACACAAAAAAATACATTTCTCCTCAGGTGATGAACGGAGTGACTTCTGAGATAACTGCTGCTTTTACTTGAGACTATTTCACTTTCTTTTTCAAACAGACAGTACAAGAAGACCGGCGGATTAAGATTGGCAGGAGGGGACCCTCTGTCATTCGACACTTCAATCAAGGTAAAGTATTAAGTATAAAAAAGAAAGAACCATGAGCCTCATTCAATTGCGACTTGCTCAATTGAATAGGGCTCTATATAAGCACATAACATATTTTTTATACAGAACTTTTTAGTTACTGAACTTCTAACCACAATCAAGGTCTTCAATAACTAAAAACTTCGCTCAATAAATATGTTATGTGCTTATATAGAGCCCTCTTCAATTGGCAAAATTGCAATTCAATGAGGACCTATATATGTTTAATGGCCAAGGGCCTCACTCAAATGTGATTTGCCCATTTCAATAGGGCTCTATATAAGCACAGAGTATATTTTTTAAAGGAACTTTTTATTTAGTGAACACGTTGCTTTTGGATACAAGTTCACTAAATACAAAATTCGGTAAAAAAATATGCTCTGTGGTGATATTGAGCTCTATTCCATTGGCCAAAACACAATTGAATGAGGAGCTGACAATATAACAAATGCAGTAACCAAAGGCCCTCATTCAATTGCTATTTTGGACACTTTAATATGGCTATAAATAAGCACTTTTAGGCCCTTATTCAATTGCCATTTTGCTAATTCTATAGGGATCCAAATAATCACATAACATATATTTTTTAAAGAACTTTTTCGTTAGTGAAAACCTTGCTTTTGGATAGATGCTTAATAACTAAAAACTTCTTTAACAAATATATGTGATGTGCTTATTTAGAACTCTATTCAATTTTCAAAATTGCAATTCAATGACGGCCTTAGAGTACTATTACATTGTAAAAAATGCAATTCAATGAGGGGCAAACTATGCAACATATGGTACACACAAAGGCCCTCATTCAATTGCAATTTGCCCAATTGAATAGGGCTCTAAATAAGAACATAACATTTTTTTTAAAGAAGTTTTTAGTTACTAAAAATCTATCCAAAAGAAAGTTTTTCACTGACTAAAAACTTCTTTAAAAAAATATGCTATGTGCTTATTTAGGGCACGATTCAATTAGCCAAATCGCAATTAAATGAGACCCAAACTGCTACACACAAAACAGAATTGGAACAAACTCACACAAACACATAGCAAAATAAATTAACTTTCTTATTCAATGTTTAACAACCTATAAGCCTTACAAAGAAGCCTAAATAAGAATAACAAAAGTGTTGCGCACCTAATAGCATTGTACAAAAAATCACACAAACACATAGGAAACTACATTAACATTCTTCTTTAATGTTTAACAACCTATAACCAGTACAATCAAGAATAAATAACTTTTGCACAAGTGGTGCGCACAAAACAGGATTGTAAAAAACTAACACAAACACATAGCAAACTACATTAATTATATTATTTCATGTTTCACAAACTATATAACAGAGTAGGCGAAGGGAAAGAAAAAGTATCCTTTAGAATTGAAGTGCACACCCTCTGCCCTAATAACAATATACAACAGCAAATGAATAAAACTTAACGTTTAATGATTAATATTAAAATGTTTATTAAAATCCTGAAATACTGACGAGATCCAATGAGTAGTGAAATCTGAAATAATTATATGGACTTCCTTATTGGATAGAAAAAATTGGTAAACTGGGAATAAACACTGAATCCTCCTATATAAAGTGCTGAGTGATTACAAAGTGCCTAATAATTGGTGGAATACTATTAGATAGCAGAAACATAGGTCCAAATTCTGAGGCCTATATGTTTGCTTAGTACGTATTCCATATACATAAGGTGACTTGTGCTAATAATATTAATAACTGTGATGTCACTTATAAATATTGCACCTTCATATAGCTGTCATATAATATATAAATATTATATTCTAAAGTGCCTAGTGCCAATATCAATTGAATAAATTAATATGTTGGTGAATACAATATAAATAAAGTGCCAGTGCTTGTTGAGGATATGGTGCAATAACACAGTACAGCTTGATAGAGGAGAGTCCAATATTGTTATATATTGTACATAATCAGTGTCACTACACGAACTTAAGAGCTGATTGATAGTCTGTTTAATTCCACATTAGGCATAATTTTTAAATATAAATTGTGAATTTAAAGCCAGTAGGAATCATATTATTCGATCGTTTTTACATAGGTAGTATATCTATGTTAGTTAGCACAGCTCCAGAGTTCCTAAACTAACCGCGCGTGGCCTAGGCGTCTGCGTGTGACGTCATAGCGCAACGACGCGGCATAGAACGTGCAACCCGACGCACGTTTCTAAACGTGCGTCGGGTTGCACGTTCTATGCCGCGTCATTGCGCTATGACGTCACACGCAGACGTGGGTTGCACGTTCTATGCCGCGTCGTTGCGCTATGATGTCACACGCAGACGCCTAGGCCACGCGCGGTTAGTTCTATATTGTTATTAGGGCAGAGGGTGTGCACTTCAATTCTAAAGGATACTTTTTCTTTCCCTTCGCCTACTCTGTTATCATGTTATTTATATCCTCAAGGAGCACCCCTTGTTTATTTCCCAGATTTTCCTTATACCTAGAGCCACCTATCCTTTCTATATTGTATCTTTCACAAACTATAACCATCCCAATAAAGGTTAAATAAGTATACCACAAGCGGTGCGCACAAAAAAAGGATTGTACAAAAACTAACATAAACACATAGCAAAATAAATTCATATTCTTATTTAATATATCACAACCCACAAGCCTTACTAAGAACCTTAAATAAGAATAACAAAAGTCGTGGGATTGTACAGAAAGTAAAAAAAAAAAAAATAGAAAAAAATAACCATAACTGATACAATACAGCCAAATTCATACATTTTATACTTATTTAAAAGATATTTCACTCAAACAACATTTTCTATTTTATATTACAACAGATACTGCGTGAAGACAATCGGACGAGGACTTTCTCCACAGGACCAGACCATCGGACGAGGACTTTCAACACAGGACCAGACCAGCGGAAGAGGAATTTCAACACAGGACCAGACCATCGGACGAGGACTTTCACCAAAGGACCACAACATTGGACGAGGGCTATCGCCACAGGACCACAACATCGGATGAGGGCTATCGCCACAGGACCACACCATCGGACCAGAACTTTCAACAGAGGACCAGACCATAGGACCAGGATTTTACACACAGGACCACACCATCGGACGAGGACTTCCAACAGAGGACCACACCATTGGACAACGATTTTCAACCGAGGACCAACAAACATTCGGATTTAAATCACACTTCAACCAAGGTACAGTATAATAAGTACTAAAGTAGAAAACTAAAGAAACTGCTTTCAGTTGCATCCGTGTCAACAGAAAAATAAAAAAATAAATTTACTATCTCCCTTATTCTATTTAAATTGCCACTCTGCAATACATAGCTCAATAACCACATCAATTTTTTTTTTAGCAAAGAAGTTTTGCAGTGGTAAATATCTATCCACAAACAACGTTTTTAATAAATAAAACCATTATTTAAAAAAAAATATGTTACATGCTTATTTACAGCAGTATTCCATTGGCCAAATACTTAGCCAGTGGGGACAGGAATTATAATTTTAACTAAATATAACTGATACATTAATGATTTGCCTTTTATTTCACCAATTGTGCACAAGAATCTTTAACAGGAATTACAAATTAAAATATACACAATTACATTTATTTTTTTTTCCTTTACAGATTAATATGGCTGATAACGAGACCAAAGAAGAGAAGAAAAGACGTCAAACTAGAGAAAGACAAGAGAGATGGGCCGCCCAGCAGACACCTGAGGAGAAAGAAATTCGACGAGAAAAAGAACGAAAAAGACTTGCAAATAAAAGAATATCAGCTGCAAAAATGAAAGATACAACAACAACAAAAAAAAGATAATAAAGCATTTACAAACTGTTCCTCAAACATCAGATGACATTTTACAAGATACCAGTCAAGACAGACCAAAAAAGCAACTACAAAAACAAAGCATTTACAAACTCTTACTAAAAACTTACAGGACATTTCAACAAAACAAGGACAACATATGCCAAGAAAAGCCACAAAAAAAACTAAACATTTAGAACCTGTTGTTGAAACATTTCATGACTTTTCACCTGATGAATATGAAAGTCAACATCCGATATGCTTTGCAAATTGTCCTTTACTCAAGTCTTTAGCAGTAGAGGTTCATAGTTGTGGGGACATGAGTACTCAATGTCAATTTTGTGAGGCTTATTATTTTAAACAGGAGAGACCCAGAGATGGACAATTTATTAGTTGTTGTCAAAAAGGCAAGTTCAAACTTCCAGAAAGGAAACAATTTCCTATCTATTTACAAAATATTATGACTGAACCTACTTTTCCAAATTACAAAAATTTTAAGACAAACATAAGATCCTACAATAGTGCCATATCATTTGCATCTATGGGGGCAACATTGGCTGCTAATGTACCAGGACATGGTCCTTACTGTTTTAAAGTCCAAGGACAAATTTATCATCGGACTTCACATTTACATCCAGAGCAAGGAGAGCAAAGAAAATTTGCTCAACTATATGTCCTAGATACAATGAAAGCTGTTGACCAACGTATGCAGATGGAAGAAAATAAAAAATGCTTACCCAGTGTTTTCATAGAGCTAAATAACATTATGGACAACAATCCCTACAGTAAAGCATACAAAAAATTGGCAGAAGTAGAAAATGAACAACAACTTCATGCACAAAGACATCAATTACCCATGCCAAAGGTTAATATGGTGCTTAAAAGAGACAGACATACTGATAAACGTCGTTATAACTTGCCAACATCAAATGAAGTTGCAATGGTATTTCAGAATGATGAAGGAGAACCACCATTTCAAAGAGACATTAGAGTATATCCCAGAAATGAGGAGCAACCATTTATTAATATTAATATCTTAAGTCCAAATTTAGATCCAATGACATATCCCATCTTTTTCCCACATGGAGAAGCAGGTTGGCAACCAAAATTAACCCTTCCCAGTTACCCAAATGCTAAAGCCAGAATCCGAAATAATGTTTCTATGCTTGAATTTAAAGTAGCTCAAATTGCCATTCGAGATGAATTTAATCCAATTTTATGGGGTGGAAAACTAACACAACAATGGATTATTGATTCATATTTTCAATGTGAGGCAAATAATTTAAACTTTATAAAATATCAACAAGATAAACTACGTGAAGAACAATATTGTGGACTCATGGACTATGTTGCTGACGTGGCTACAAGCAGAGACATGACAGCTGGCAAAGCCATCATTTTACCATCTTCCTTTCAAGGATCTCCTCGAAATATGAGAGAAAGATACAATGATGCTATGGCTTTTGTGACAAAATTTGGAAAACCAGATTTATTTGTGACATTTACATGTAATCCATAATGGCGAGAAATTAATCAAAATCTACTTCTTGGACAAAGTGCTTCAGATCGACCAGATTTAGTAGCCAGAGTTTTTAAGATCAAATTAAATAAATTAATACGTGACTTCACTATAAATCAGTTATTTGGCAAATGTCTTGCTTATGTATATACCATTGAATTTCAAAAAAGAGGCCTTCCACATGCACATCTTCTCATAATACTTCAAGAGAAAGATAAATTAGATACTTCGGACAAAGTGGATGCAGTCATAGTTGCTGAACTACCAGATCCAGAACTATATGGTAGACTATATGAGATTGTTACTCATCGCATGATTCATGGACCCTGTGGAGACCTTAATCCACAATCACCATGTATGGAAAATAATAAATGTTCAAAAGATTTTCCAAAAGATAATAGAGACAAAACATATGCCAATTGTGATGGATATCCACTTTATAAAAGAAGAGAAGGAGATAGTGCCATTATTCGTGGAAAAAAAGTGGACAATAGATATGTAGTACCCTACAATCCACATTTACTCATGAAGTACAACGCCCACATCAACGTAGAAGCCTGCACTTCCATCAAATCCATTAAATATGTCTACAAATATATTTACAAAGGCTATGATGCAGCTACTGTAGTCGTCAAAAGTGCAGACAACCCTGAATGTAGTGAGTTAGTACATGATGAACTTGCATCTCATGTAGATGCTCGCTATGTCAGTGCACCAGAAGCTATGTGGCGGCTTTTAAAATTTGAAATGCATGATAGATCACATGCAGTATATAGATTAGCAGTACATTTGCCACAACGACATTTAGTCTATTTCCATGCTGGAAATGAAATGAATGCATTGGCCCAAAGTGAAGATCGTCACACTACACTAACTGCATGGTTTGCATTAAATTCAAATGATGCTCAAGCAACACAATACTTATATATTGAAATTCCATATCACTATTGTCATAACTCAAGTTGGCCACTAGTTGTGCCTACCAGGAGGCACTGTTATATACCAATCGCCTCCATCTGTATATTGTGTTATGGGGGATAATATGTTAGTATTATATTGTATATTGTATTGTGGAGTGATAGCTATGTTTTAATTAGTCAACCCTCCCCCATTGTATAAACTCTCAGTCAGGAGTTGGCCATATGGTCTTCAGTGTAAACAAAGAAGATAGCAGACCAAATAGATTTGCCAGACTGCCAGGCACCGCAGGACAATAGTATAGTATGGGGTTTCCCAACCACCAGCCCAGGGGCATAGTTCAAGAGCCAATACAGGATGTTTCCAGTCTGAGGTCCAGACCAAAATGAACTAGTAGCCACGCCTGGGGAAGGCCCTGGGGGAGGAGACTAATAAGTTCCCACAAATTACTTCTGTGAGAATGGCCAGAGGGGAATGAGGGTTTGACTAAGAGTAGCCACTCCCTCCACTGTGTGTGTGTGAAATGTTTTAAATATGTGGTTCCAAAATAAAAGGTGGTTCATAATTTTCATCAAGACTTTGTGTGCAGATGTATTATTTACCCAGGGACATATGCTTGCAGTAAGATTCGTCAGACTTACTGTCAATATTGCTCAGTCTAAACCAAGGGCTGAGACATGATGTTCCTGTAATCCAAAAGTCCAGAGTCACCCAAATCCGATCAACAGACCCCAGCCAGAGAGTGGGTCTTGATAACTGGTGGCAGCGGTTGGAGACTCTAGAGGAAAGGACTGAGGATGGAACAGCAGTATGAGGACATGTCCTCAGCAGAACTGAGAAAGGCGCAGAAACTAAAAGGAATTCCCCGGAAGAAAAGGGACCACCCAGCAGATGTGATAGCAGCCTTGAGAAGGTATGATGCAGAACAGCTGGAACAAGAGGAGTTGGGTGAGGGGATAAGCACACTGCCAAGGACCCCAAGATCTCAGCAGGAAGAAGGACAGCCAAATGATATCCTAAAGGAGGCAAGACGCAGGTTCAGTGAAGCCAGGGAGTTTTGCCCCGGGGAGATAACGCTGGAAGAGGCAATTAAAGGACTGAACCTAATAAAGCAGCAAATACAGGAAGAACGTACAGGGGTGAGTGTCCAAGCTCAGCAAAGGCTTGGGGTCAACCCTGCAGAGATGCCAGTAAGAGTCAAACTGGCATATCAGAATTTTAAACAGTTCCAGGATGATAAAGACAGCATTGACGGATTTATCCAAGAGTTTGAGCAACAATGTAAGGTACAGGACATACCTCCTGAAGAATGGGCCAAGTTACTATTGACTAAGTTGACTGGAAAGGCCAGCGCAGCCTGTCGGGCCCTTCCTCCACATCTGGCCATGGATTACAACCATTTATGTACAGTGTTACTAGGCAGATATGCCGTAACCCCTGCAACTTTTTTGGCCAGATTCAGAGGCACTACCAAGGGACCAGAGGACACTCATGTTGAGGTAATGTGTAAACTAAGGCGTGCCTGCACTCAGTGGTGGTCTACACAAGGGGCCACCACAGCAGAACAAATTTTGGAGGTAGTGCTAATGGAGCAATTTTTGCAACTTTGCGCACCAGAATTGAGGGATTGGCTACAGGATCAGAAGCCAGTAGATGGGGACCAGGCAGCTAGCCTGGCCGACCATTTTGTTAGTACCAGAACTAAGAGAGTTCCCCAGATTACCAACTCTAATGGGCATACAGACCGGGGCTCAAGAGACTTGGGGACAACACGACAGGCCCCTATTGCACGCAATGCGCCTAGCCATGTGCCCTGGGCGCAGCCCCAGAACGCATATGGACAGCGGGGTATCAAGTCAGGACCTGTTCCCAGAGCACACCCAGAGCCCAGATTTCCCAATAGAGAGTGCTTCAAGTGCAACCAGCAGGGCCACATAGCAAGAGATTGTCCTCAGCTTCAGAGGCATCAGAGAGGACAGCCTGCAGTGAATTACCTGGGGGAATGGGATGCTGGAGCAGGACCTCCCAACGCAGCTCCCTGGGAGCCAGAAGCAGAGGGATGGTGCCATGGGATCCACACGGTGAGGAGAGCACAGAAGGACTCCGGGGAACAGCACAGACAACCAGTCTGGGTGCGAGGTCACAGGGCTGTGGGTTACCGTGACTCAGGATCCGCAGTCACTGTAGTTCTACCTAAATGGGTGCGCACCTCAGACTGCATACAGAGGCAAATGTGGGTTATGGTTGCTGGGGGAAAACAATTTCCCATTCCCATGGCTCGCATTCAATTGGACTGGGGCACTGGAAGTAAATCTACAGAGGTAGGAGTTATGGATAACCTGCCTGCGGATGTTTTGCTAGGGAACGATTTGGGTCACATGGTGAGCCAGTATGTACAGCCCTTAACAAGAGCTCAAACCAGAGCCAATGGATGCAGGATGAACCAGGACCAGACGGAATACCCAGAACCCAGGGTAAGTGACTTGCTGGCTACGACATTGACCTTAGGCTGGGCAAAGGGGGAAGAACTTAGAATAGCATTGCAGGAAGATGAAACTTTAGCAGGGGTAAGGGACAGGGCCGCCCGGGGCAAATCAGTAGATGATCTAGACAGTTTTGTATGGGAACAGGGGTTGTTGTACAGAATCAAGGTGCCTGGGAAGGATGAGGTAGAAAGGGAACCACGAAAGCAGTTAGTGGTCCCACAACAGTATAGAGGCAAGGTATTACAAATAGCCCATGAGATTCCTCTGGGAGGGCATTTGGGGCAGAAGAAAACTCTGTGTAGGGTAGTGGAGGTATTTTTTTGGCCAGGATTAAATCAGGATGTAAAAGAGTACTGTCGATCCTGTGATGCGTGCCAAAGGACCCAGCCGTTTAAAAAAAATAGCAGAGCTCCCCTACAGTCACTCCCTGTGATGGAGATACCATTTCAAAGTGTAGCCATAGACATTGTTGGGCCACTAGCTAGGTTTAGCAAGACCGGCAAGAAATGTATTCTCACCATGGTAGATTATGCCACCAGGTATCCTGAGGCGGTGGTTTTATCCAGTATCTCAGCTCCTAAGGTGGCAGGGGCATTAATGACTATCTTTACAAGGACAGGGTTTCCTCAGGAAATTTTGTCTGACCGAGGGCCCCAATTTATGGCCAAAGTGACCGAACAGTTATGGTCCATGTGTGGCATAAGACAGATTACAGCTTCCCCCTACCATCCCCAAACCAATGGCCTCTGTGAGCGCTTCAATGGGACACTCAAACACATGATCCGTACTTTTACTGATCAGGAGCCAGACTGGGAACGATTGTTGCCTTGTCTGCTCTTTGCCTACCGAGAGGTACCTCAGGAATCTACAGGATATTCCCCTTTTGAACTTTTATATGGTAGGCCGGTGAGAGGACCCTTGAGCGTGATCAGGGAGACGTGGGAAGGGGAGTATAGTCACCACCCTGTACCAGTGGCTACCTATGTATTAGCTTTCAGGGAAAATATGGCTAGGTTGGCTGGAATTGTGAGGAGCAATATGCGTAAAGCGCAAGAGAGAGATAGGAGATACTACAAGGCAGGAACCAGTGACAGGGAACTGGAGGAGGGGATGGAGGTGCTCATGTTGGAACCTCAGCCCCAGGATAAGTTACAGTTTTTGTGGAAGGGACCTTATACAATTAGCAAAAAACTGGGCAACAAGTCATATGTGGTTATGGTAGATCCAGAGAGAGTGGTTACCAGGGTGGCCCACATTAATCGCTTAAAAGCATATGGGACATATGCTTGCAGTAAGATTCGTCAGACTTACTGTCAATATTGCTCAGTCTAAACCAAGGGCTGAGACATGATGTTCCTGTAATCCAAAAGTCCAGAGTCACCCAAATCCGATCAACAGACCCCAGCCAGAGAGTGGGTCTTGATAACTATGTTTTTGTGAATGGATTATGGAGACCAAGAAAAACCAGAGGCAATAAAATAATTCCACGAATTCACACAGGCAGTCCAAGAGATGTTGAACGTTTTTGCTTACGGATATTACTTTTAAATGTTCCAGGAGCACAAAGTTTTGAACAATTAAGAACTGTTAATGACATTGTATATGAATCCTTCCATTTAGCTGCAAGACATAGAAACTTGATGATACAGAGTGGGAAAGATGTTTAGAAGAAGCAGCACAATGTCAAATACCACGACAGATGAGAGAACAATTTGCTTTTATTTGTATCTTCTCAAATGCTCCAAATGCATTAGCTTTGTGGGAGACTTTTAAAAGTAATATGGCTGAAGACTTTATGCAACGATACAATGAACCCATTGCACACTTAAAAGCGTTAATGGAAATCCAAGAAGTATTTTTAACTCATGGATTAAGTTGTGCAAGTTTTAATTTGCCTGATCCAGGTCTTATAGATGACATAAACTTTGAAGACTATGACATTCAACTACAAGCAGAAAGAACAGAAGAAAGACTTGCAACTTAAAATACACTAAAATTGCAAGCATTTCATGCCATTAAAAATGCAATAGATGATGACATGGTGACAGAGCGTTATTTCTATCTGGATGGACCTGGCGGATCAGGAAAAACCTATTTGTACAATTTATTAATGAGTTCAGTACGAGCACAAGGACAAATAGCAATGGCGTTTGCCACTACTGGAATTGCTGCACTTTTATTAGAAGGTGGAAGAACTGTTCATAGTGGATTTAAACTGCCAGTGCCTATTTTAGAAAATTCTGTGTCAGATATTCGCATGACATCCTTACAAGCAAAGAAATTGAAGAAATGTAAATTAATTATAATAGATGAGGCCACAATGATGTCATGCTATGCCCTCCAATGTATTGACCGTTTGCTTCGTGAAGTCATGGATAATATTTTTCCATTTGGTGGAAAGGTAATGTTGTTGGGTGGCGATTTTAGACAAACATTACCTGTTGTTGTACATGGAAATCGAACTGACATTATCGAAACCTGTATCAAGTCACGCACAGTATGGAAACATTTTACCCATCTTCAACTGCAACAAAATATGAGATCAGAAGGACAAAATGATTTCAATGATTGGCTTATTAAAATTGGAGAAGGCAGAACAGAAAAAAACTACATTTAGCTGACGACACTGTAGAGATCCCACCTCAGATGATTTGTCAACAAGATATTATATCGGCTATATTTGAAGGGAGCCTCAATAAGGAAGAATATTCCGAGCTTGCCAACCAAGTCATACTGACGTGTAAAAATAAAGATGCATTAATCCTCAATAATGAAATCTTTAAAAAAATTAATGCACCACAAAGAAATTATGACAGTGCTGATTCTGTACTTGCTGATGACAATGAAAGTCAGGCTAACTTTTCGACTGAATTCATAAACTCTCTAACTCCTTCTGGAATGCCACCACATATTTTGCAGCTAAAGAAAGGTGCAATTATCATGTTAACGCGAAATATGAACCCCAAAAAAGGCCTATGCAATGGCACAAGATTAATTGTTCAACAATTAAGGGACCATTTTATAGATGCTGAAATTTTAACTGGGACCCATAAAGGAGAGAGAGTTTTCATACCAAGAATAGATTTAGCACCAAGTGAAAGTAGTCTCCCTTTTATACTTCAAAGAAGACAATTTCCCATTATTATGGCATTTGCCATGACCATTAATAAATCACAAGGTCAAACTTTCAAATCTGTGGGTATTTTTTTGGAAGAACCAGTATTTGCACATGGTCAATTGTACGTTGCATTGTCACGGTGCAAAAATCCCCAGGCTATTAAAGTTTACATTGAAAAAAATGAAAGTCAAGGTGATTTATTAGACGATGGACGTATTTTTACTAAAAACATTGTCTACTATGAAGTACTATAACTTTGCAGGATACAAACTAAAGCCATGCAAACATTTTGGAAAAACATTCAAAAAGACATAACAATTTGTTGTTTAATTCAGTCATAATTAATGGAAGTCATGTTTATGGATAATTCGCCTCACAAAATACTTGCCTTGCATTTCTATGAAAAATGATGTTAAAATGTTAAGTCACTATGTTAATGTTTTTAATGTTACAAGTTTAAAAACAATATTTTCAAGTTATTTCATTCAACATATTACAAAGTTCATGTTAAGAGCTCAAGCACCTTTTAAGTCACAATGTAAATATTCTCTGTTATTTTAAGATTACTACCTACATTAATGTTTATCGCCAGTTTATGTGGTCAGTTAGGAATTACTTTCATTAGTTACGGTTTAAGGAGAGTTTTTACTGTATGCCTTCCTCTACATTCAATGTATATTACACTTAACAATTATTCTGATACAAATTGCATGTTAATACTGATTAATTTAAAGTTAAACTGTTTTTACATTCAAATGTTAATACTTTTAATTCAAAATTATGTTACAAAATGTATTTACTATGTTCCTGTTTATAATGTTCAAAATTAGACAAATGTTTTGAAAACTTCCAAAGTTACATAAAAAATAAAGTTCAATTTTAAAAATATATACTTTCAAGGTTATTGCTTACATATATTTTAAACTTCATGTTAAAATTCGGGACGTTTCAAAAAGTCTTTTTACTTTTGACTTTCCTTTGGATTCTATGTATATTAAAGTGAACAATTCTTCAGATACAAATTTCATGTTAAAAAACCATTACATCAACGTTTTACAAAAATACATGTTCATATCACAATACTTACAAGGGTCAAAAATATATTTAAATAACTAAACAACTTCACAAACATATACATCACATTGCCGTCATTTTTTGACGGGCAAGTCGCTAGTATATATATATAACTAGCGACTTGCCAGTCAAAAAATGACGGCAATGTGATGTATATATTTGTCAAGTTGTTTAGTTATTAACATATATTTTTGTCACTTGTAAGTATTTTAATATGAACATATTTTTTTAAAATGTTGATGTAATGGTTTTTTAAAATGTAATTTGTATCTGAAGAATTGTTAACTTTAATATACATTTAATGAATAGGAAAGCAAAAAGTAAAAAGCCTTCTTGAAACGTCGCGAATTTTAACATGAAGTTTAAAATATATGTAAGCAATAACCTTCAAAGTATATATTTTTAAACTTGAACTTTATTTTTTATGTAAGTTTAGAAGTTGACAAAACATTGGTATAATTTTGAACATTATAAACAGGAACATAGTGAATACATTTTGTAACCTAATTTTTTATTAAAAGTATTAACATTTGAATGTAAAAACAATTGACCTTTAAATTAATCAGTATTAAAATGCAATTTCTATCACAATAATTGTTAACTTGAATATACATTGAATGTAGAGGAAGGGATACAGTAAAACTCTCCTTAAAACGAACGTAATTAAAGTAATTCATTACTGAGCACATAAACTGACGATAAACATTAATGTAGGTAGTAATCTTAAGATAACAGACAATATTTACATTGTGACTTAAAAGGTGCTTGACCTCTTAACATCCACTTTGTAATCTGTTGAATGAAATAACTTGAAAATATATTTTTTAAACTTGTAACATTAGAAACATTAACATAGTGACTTAACATTTTAACATAATTTTTACTAACAATGCAAGGCAAGTATTTTGTGAGGTGAATCATTCATAAACAGTACTTCCATTAATTATGACTGAATTAAACAACCAATTGTTATGTATTTTGGAATGCTTTTAAAAAATGTTGGCATCTTTAATTTGTATCCTGCAAAGTTATAGTACTTCATAGTAGACAATGTTTTTAGTAAAAATATGTCCATCTTCTAATAAATCACCTTGACTTTCATTGTTTTCAATGTAAACTTTAATAGCCTGTGGATTTTTGCACCGTGAAAACGCAACGTACAGTTGACCATGTGCAAAAACTGGTTCTTCCAAGAAAATACCCACAGATTTGAAAGTTTGACCTTGTGATTTATTAATGGTCATGGCAAATGCCATAATAATGGGAAATTGTCTTCTTTGAAGTATAAAAGGGAGACTACTTTCACTTGGTGCTAAATCTATTCTTGGTATGAAAACTCTCTCTCCTTTATGGGTCCCAGTTAAAATTTCAGCATCTATAAAATGGTCCTTTAATTGTTGAACAATTAATCTTGTGCCATTGCATAGGCCTTTTTTGGGGTTCATATTTCGCAGTAACATGATAATTGCACCTTTCTTTAGCTGCAAAATATGTGGTGACATTCCAGAAGGAGTTAAAGAGTTTATGAATTCAGTGGAAAAGTTTTCCTGACTTTCATTGTCATCAGCAAGTACAGAATCAGCACTGTGATAATTTCTTTGTGGTGCATTAATTTTTTTTAAGATTTCATTATTGAGTATTAATGCATCTTTATTTTTACACGTCAGTATAACTTGGTTGGCAAGCTCCGAATATTCTTCGTTATTTATGCTCCCTTCAAATATAGCCGATATAATATCTTGTTGACAAATCATATGAGGTGGGATCTCTACAGTGTCGTCAGGTAAATGTAGTTTTTTTTCTGTTCTGCATTCTCCAATTTTAATAAGCCAATCATTGAAATCAGTTTGGCCTTCTGATCTCATATTTTGTTGCAGTTGAAGATGGGTAAAATGTTTCCATACTGTACTTGACTTTATACATGTTTCGATAATGTCAGTTCGATTTCCATGTACAACGACAGGTAATGTTTGTCTAAAATCGCCACCCAACATCATTACCTTTTCACCAAATGGAAAAATATTATCCATGACTTCACAAAGCAAACGGTCAATACATTGGAGGGCATAGCATGACATCATTGTGGCCTCATCTATTATAATTAATTTACATTTCTTCAATTTCTTTGCTTGTAAGGATGTCATGCGAATATCTGACACAGAATTTTCTAAAATAGGCACTGGCAGTTTAAATCCACTATGAACAGTTCTTCCACCTTCTAATAAAAGTGCAGCAATTCCAGTAGTGGCAAACGCCATTGCTATTTTTCCTTGTGCTCGTACTGAACTCATGAATAAATTGTACAAATATGTTTTTCCTGATCCGCCAAGTCCATCAAGATAGAAATAACGCTCTGTCACCATGTCATCATCTATAGCATTTTTAATGGCATGAAATGCTTGCAATTGTAGTGTATTTAAAGTTGCAAATCTTTCTTCTGTTCTTTCTGCTTGTAGTTGAATGTCATAGTCTTCAAAGTTAATGTCATCTATAAGACCTGGATCAGGCAAATTAAAACTTGCACAACTTAATCCATGAGTTAAAAAGACTTCTTGGATTTCCACTAACGCTTTTAAGTGTGCAATGGGTTCATTGTATCGTTGCATAAAGTCTTCAGCCATATTACTTTTAAAAGTCTCCCACAAAGCTAATGCATTTGGAGCATTTGAGAAGATACAAATAAAAGCAAATTGTTCTCTCATCTGTCGTGGCATTTGACATTGTGCTGCTTCTTCGAAACATCTTTCCCACTCTGTATCATCAGCGAGTAAGTTTCTATGTCTTGCAGCTAAATGGAAGGATTCATATACAATGTCATTAACAGATCTTAATTGTTCAAAACTTTGTTACATAGTTACATAGTTACATAGTAATTAAGGTTGAAAAAAGACTTTCAGTCCATCAAGTTCAACCTGTTAAGATCTCCTCTGATCTGCAATATGCGGATTAGTTATTAATTAAATTATTGATTAAATAATTATTAATAGTATAGTATTGGAGAATGAATAAAGAGTTAGTCCATCAAGTTCAACCTTTTTAGATCTCTATTGATCTTTTTAATTTGGACTATTTATTATTATTGTTAATTGTTAAATATTGTTGATTGATCCAGAGGAAGGCAAACATAAAAAAAAAACCATTGAAACTTTGCCAATTGTCTCATAAGGGGAAAAAAAAGCAAAATTCCTTCCTGACCCCAGAAACTGGCGATTAAATTTCTCCCTGGATCAATATTCCTTGCTAGTTATCTAGGATAGCCTTGAATGCCCTCTTTATTCAGAAATATATCTAACCCCTTTTTGAAGTTGTCTATCGAATTCGCTGTCACCACCTCCTTTGGTAGAGAATTCCACAGTTTAACCACCCTAACCCTTTTCTTTGTTTAAGGTGAAATCTTTTTTCCTCTAACCTCAACGGATGTCCTCTTGTCAGTTGAAAATCTCTTGCTACAAAAAGTTCGCTTGACAAAGCCTTATATTGACCCTGGATGTATTTAAATAACGTAATCATATCTCCTCTTAGACGCCTTTTTTCTAGCGAAAATAAGTTTAATTTTGCTAGTCTTTCTTCATAACTTAGCCCCTCCATTCCCTTTATTAGTTTTGTAGCCCTTCTCTGTACTTTTTCCAGCTCTAAAATGTCTTTTTTGTGAGGTGGTGCCCAAAATTGTACTCCATATTCCAAATGAGGGCGTACTAGAGATTTGTATAGTGGCAGAATTATATCTTCTTCCCTGGCTTCTATACCCTTCCTAATACATGCTAATATTTTATTTGCCTTTGCAGCCGCTGCTTGGCTTTGAGCGCTGTTACCTAGGTGGTTGTCCACTAGTACTCCCAAATCCCTTTCAATATCTGATACCCCTAGATTTGCTCCATTGAGATTATAGATTGCTTGGCTATTGTTCCTTCCCAAATGCATAACCTTACATTTATTTGTATTAAATCTCATCTGCCATTTAGCCGCCCATTTCTCTAATTTATGCAAATCCTTTTGTAGGGAAAGTACATCATTATCTGATTTTATTACCTTGCACAACTTAGTGTCATCAGCAAAAATGGAGACACTACATTCGAGTCCTACTTCAATGTCATTAATAAATATGTTAAAAAGGAGAGGACCCAATACTGAGCCCTGAGGAACCCCACTTATCACATTAGACCAATCGGAGTATGTTCCATTTACAACAACCCTTTGCTTCCTGTCTTTTAGCCAGCTCTCGATCCATGAGCAGATATTTACTGCAATTCCTGTATCCCTTAGTTTGCTCACTAGTCTTCCATGTGGCACTGTATCAAATGCCTTTGAAAAATCTAAAAAGACTACATCCACTGAGTTGCCCTGATCCAAGTTCCTACTAACCTCCTCATAAAAACTAATTAGATTGGTCTGACACGACCTTTCCTTCATAAATCCATGTTGACTGCTACCTATGATCCTGTTCAAATAGACATATTCTTGTATTCTGTCCCTTATTAACCCTTCTAAAAGCTTCCCAACTACAGAAGTGAGGCTCACTGGTCTATAATTCCCCGGATTTGCTCTAGATCCCTTCTTAAATATAGGTATCACCTCTGCTTTTCTCCAGTCATCTGGTAGAGACCCTGTAGTGAGCGAGTCTTTAAAGATTAGATATAATGGTTTGGCTATTACAGAACCCAGCTCCCTCAGTACCCTTGGATGTATTCCATCAGGACCTGGGGCTTTATTAACATTTATTTTCTCCAACCTCTTTTGTATTTCTTCCTGCGTTAACCAATTATTTAGTGAAGGTAGTGTAGCCCCATTATGTTGCAGTGTCCCAACCACTGGTACCTCCCTTGTGTAAACCGACGAAAAGAACCTATTTAGATCATCTGCCTTTTCCTGGTCACTAATTATCAGATGGCCTGTGTCACATTGTAATGGTCCTATCGATTCCTTCCTGGCCTTCTTTCCATTAATATATTTATAAAATATTTTAGGGTTAGTCTTACTTTCCATTGCAACTGACTTCTCATTTTCTATTTTAGCCAGTCTAATAGCCCTTTTGCAAGCCTTGTTGATTTCCTTATAGTCACATAAAGATGCCTCTGTTCCCTCCTTTGTGCTCCTGGAACATTTAAAAGTAATATCCGTAAGCAAAAACGTTCAACATCTCTTGGACTGACTGTGTAAATTCTTGGAATAATTTTATTGCCTCTGGTTTTTCTTGGTCTCCATAATCCATTCACAAAAATATAGTGATATGGAATTTCAATATATAAGTATTGTGTTGCTTCAGCATCAGTGGAATTTAATGCAAACCATGCAGTTAGTGTAGTGTGACGATCTTCACTTTGGGCCAATGCATTCATTTCATTTCCAGCATGGAAATAGACTAAATGTCGTTGTGGCAAATGCACTGCTAACCTATATACTGCATGGGATCTATCATGCATTTCAAATTTTAAAAGCCGCCACATAGCTTCTGGCGCACTTACATAGCGAGCATCTACATGATATGCAAGTTCATCATGTACTAACTCACTACTTTCAGGGTTGTCTGCACTTTTGACGACTACAGTAGCTGCATCGTAACCTTTGTAAATATATTTGTAGACATATTTAATGGATTTGATGGAAGTGCAGGCTTCTACGTTGATGTGGGCGTTGTACTTCATGAGTAAATGTGGATTGTAGGGTACTACATATCTATTGTCCACTTTTTTTCCACGAATAATGGCACTATCTCCTTCTCTTCTTTTATAAAGTGGATATCCATCACAATTGGCATAGGTTTTGTCTCTATAATCTTTTGGAAATTCTTTGGAACATTTATTATTTTCCATACATTGTGATTGTGGATTAAGGTCACCACAGGGTCCATGAATCATGCGATGAGTAACAATCTCATATAGTCTACCATATAGTTCTGGATCTGGTAGTTCAGCAACAATGACTGCATCCACTTTGTCCGAAGTATCTAATTTATCTTTTTCTTGAAGTATTATTAGAAGATGTGCATGTGGAAGGCCTCTTTTTTGAAATTCAATGGTATATACATAAGCAAGACATTTGCCAAATAACTGATTTATAGTGAAGTCACGTATTAATTCATTTAATTTAATCTTAAAAACTCTGGCTACTAAATCTGGTCGATCTGAAGCAGTTTGTCCGAGAAGTAGATTTAGTGTAATTTCTGGCCATTGTGGATTACATGTAAATGTCACAAATAAATCGGGTTTGCCAAATTTAGTGACAATAGCCATAGCATCATTGTATCTTTCTCTCATATTCCGAGGAGATCCTTGAAAGGAAGATGGTAAAATGATGGCTTTGCCAGCTGTCATGTCTCTGCTTGTAGCCACGTCAGCAACATAGTCCATTAATCCAGAATATTGTTCTACACAGAGTTTATCTTGTTGATATTTGATAAAGTTTAAATTATTTGCCTCAACTTGCAAATATGAATCAATAATCCATTGTTGTGTTAGTTTCCCACCACATAAAATTGGATTAAATACATTGCGAATGGCAATTTGAGCTACTTTAAATTCAAGCATAGAAACATTATTTCGGATTCTGGCTTTAGCATTTGGGTAACTGGGAAGAGTTAATTTTGGTTGCCAACCTGCTTCTCCGTGTGGGAAAAAGATGGGATATGTCATTGGATCTAAATTTGGACTTAAGATACTCATATTAATAAACGGTTGCTCCTCATTTCTAGGATATATTCGAATGTCTCTTTGAAATGGTGGTTCTCCTTCATCATTCTGAAACACCATTGCAACCTCATTTGATGTTGGCAAGTTATAACGACATTTATCAGTATGTCTGTCTCTTTTAAGCACCATATTAACCTTCGGCATTGGTAATTGATGTCTTTGTGCATGAAGTTGTTGTTCATTTTCTACTTCTGCCAATTTTTTATAAGCTTTACTGTAGGGATTGTTGTCCATAATGTTATTTAGCTCTTTGAAAACACTTGGTAAGCATTTTTTATTTTCTTCCATCTGCATACATTGGTCAACAGCTTCCATTGTATCTAGGACATATAGTTGAGCGAATTTTCTTTGATTTCCTTCCTCTGGATGTAAATGGGAAGTGCGATGATAAATTTGTCCTTGGACTTTAAAACAGTAAGGACCATGTCCTGGTACATTAGCAGCTAATGTTGCCCCCATGGATGCAAAGGATATGGCACTATTGTAGGATCTTATGTTTGTTTTAAAATTTTTGTAGTTTGGAAATGTAGGTTCAGTCATAATGTTTTGTAAATAGAGAGGAAATTGTTTCCTTTCTGGAAGTTTGAACTTGCCTTTTTGACTGCTACTAATAAATTGGCCATCTCTGGGTCTCTCCTGTTTAAAATAATAAGCCTCACAAAACTGACATTGAGTAGTCATGTCCCCACAACTATGAACCTCTACTGCTAAAGACTTGAGTAGAGGACAATTTGCAAAGCATATAGGATTTTGACTTTCATATTCATCAGGTGAAATGTCATATAATGTTTCAACAACAGGTTCTAAATGCTATGTTTTTTTCGTTGCTTTTCTTGGTATATGTTGTATTGTTTGAGGTAAAATGTCATGTAATGTTTCATGAAACGGTTCTAAATGCTTTGTTTTGTTTGTTGCTTTTTTTGGTATCTGTTGTATTTGTTCTGGTAAAATGTCATCTGATGTTTGAGCAACAGGTTGTAAATGCTTTATTTTCTTTGTTGCTTTTTTTGACATATCTTTAATTTCTGCAAGTGACAGTCTTTTGCTTGCAATTCTTTTGCGTTCTTTTTCTCGTCGAATTTCCTTCTTCTCCGGTGTCTGCTGGCTGTCTGCTCTCTGTCGTCGTTCTCTAGCTTGGCGTCTTTTCTTTTCTTGTTTACTCTCGTTATCAGCCATGTTAATCTCTAAAAATAAAATAATGTATCATTAGTTTATTTTGAGATGTTAAGTTGTTTTTCATGACAAATTGTTATCAACTGTGTGTTTACATTTTATACTTAATCAATTTCAATGCGGTCAATTGAATAGAAGTCTAAATAAGGCCATCAGATAATTATTTAAAGAAGTTTTTATTTATTAAACATGTATCCAAAAGCAAGTGTTTCAGTAACTAAAAAGGTATTTTCAAAAAGATGTTATGTCCTTATTTACAGCACTATTCAATTTGTCAAATGGCAATTAAATTAGGGTTTAGGACTGGAATGTTACAATGACAAATTGTATAGATTCTGTGTTTTTAGACTTTTTTTGACTATGCAATTTTTTTTTTAAGTTTGTATTTACTGTTAAAGATTATTGGCCCTAAAAGTCAAATAAGAGATAGATGAAAAATGTGTTAGTTATATTTTCTCAACAGTTATAGTTACCGGTGGTTTATTTTAAATTTTATTTTCTGTTGACATCGATGCAAAGCTAAGATCTTTATTTTTTTTTTCTCTTTTTTTACATATACTGTACCTTGGTTGAAGTTTGATTTCAAGCAAAATTCTTTGTTGGTCCTGTGTTGAAAGCCTTCGTCCGATGGTCTAGTCCTGTGTTGAAAGTCCTCGTCCGATGGTGTAGTCCTCTGTTGAAAGTCCTCGTCCGCTGGTCTGGTCCTCAGTTCAAACTCCTGTTCCGATGTTCTTGACGCAGTATCTGTTATAAAATAAAAATGAACATGTTATGTTATTTGAATGTCTTTGTATTAATGAAAAAATGCCATTATTTCTGTGTTTTTCTACAATCCTTTTTGGTGCGCCGCAATTTTGGTATGCTTCTTTAGGCTTTTTTCTAAGGCTTATAGGTGGTTAAACATTAAAGAAGAATATTAATTAATTTTTCTCTTTTTTTACTTGTTATACTGTACCTTAGTTGAAGTTTGATTTGAAGCAGAATCTTTGTTGGTCCTGTGTTGAAAGCCTTCGTCTGATGGTCTGGTCCTGTGTTGAAAGTCCTCGTCCAATCGTCTGGTCCTCTGTTGAAAGTCCTCGTCCGATGGTGTAGTCCTCTGTTGAAAGTCATCGTCCAATGGTCTGGTCCTCTGTTGAAAGTCCTCGTCCACTGGTCTGGTCCTCAGTTGAAACTCCTGGTCCGATGTTCTTGACGCAGTATCTGTTATAAAATAAAATTGAAAATGTTATTTTATTTGAATGTATTTGTATTAACTAAAAAATTACATTATTTCTGTGTTTTTCTACAATCCTGTTTGGTGCCCACCACTTTTGGTATGCTTATTTAGGCTTTTTTCTAAGGCTTATAGATTGTTAAACATTAAATAAGAATATAAATGTAGTTTGGTATGTGTTTGTGTGAGTTTTTGTACATTCCTGTTTGGTGCGCACCACTGTTGGTATGCTTATTTAGGCTTCTTTCTAAGTCTTATAGGTTGTTAAACATTAAATAAGAATCTAAATGTAGTTTGCTATTTGTTTGTGTGAGTTTTCATACAATCCTTTTTGGTGCGCACCACTGTTGGTATGCTTATTTAGGCTTCTTTCTAAGGCTTATAGGTTGTTAAACATTAAATAAGAATGTAAATGTAGTTTGCTATGTGTTTGTGTGAGTTTTCATACAATCCTTTTTGGTGCGCACCACTGTTGGTATGCTTATTTAGGCTTCTTTCTAAGGCTTATAGGTTGTTAAACATTAAATAAGAATCTAAATGTAGTTTGCTATGTGTTTGTGTGAGTTTTCATACAATCCTGTTTGGTGCGCACCAATGTTGGTATGCTTATTTAGGCTTCTTTCTAAGGCTTATAGGTTGTTAAACATTAAATAAGAATTTAAATGTAGTTTCCTATGTGTTTGTGTGAGTTTTCGTAAAATCCGGTTTGATGGGCATCACTTTTGTTATACTTATGTAGTGTTTTTTCTAATGGTTATAGGTTGTTAAACATTGAAAAAGAATATGAATTTAGTTTGCTATGTGTTTGTTACAATCCTGTTTTGTGTGTACCAGTTTGTGTGTACCATATGTTGCATACTTTGGCCCTCATTCAATTGCAGTTTGGCCAATTCAATAGGGTTCTAAATGTGCTTATTTCGAGTCCTATTGAATTGTCCAAAATATCAATTGAATGAGGGCCTTTGGTTGCTGGATTTGTTATATTGTGAGGGCCTCATTGAATTTTGTTTTTCACAATGGAATTGGGCTCAATATGAGCACAGAGCATATTTTTTTACAGAAGTTTTTACTTAGTGAACTTGTATCCAAAAGCAAGGTCTTCACTAACTAAAAACTTCTGTAAAAAAATATGCTCTGTGCTTATATAGAGCCCTATTGAAATGGGCAAATCACATTTGAATGAGGCCCTCGGCCATTAAACATATTTAGGTCCTGAATCAATTGCGTTTTGACCAATTGAATAGGGCTCTCTATAAGCACATAACATATTTTTTGACAGAAGTTTTGAGTTAGTGAAGACCTTGATTGTGGTTAGAAGTTCAGTAACGAAAAATGTCTGTCTAAAAAATCTGTTATGTGCTTATATAGAGCCCTATTCAATTGGCTAACTCGCAATTGAATGAGGCTCATGGTTCGGTTCTTTTTTATACTTAATACTTTACCTTGATTGAAGTGTGGAATGACAGAGGGTCCCCTCTTGCCAATCTTAATCCGCCGGTCTTCTTGTAGTGTCTGTTTGAAAAATAAAGTGAAATAGTGAATTATATAATTTTTATTTTTTATTTAGCAAAGCATGGCCTTTTCAGCATGTAATGTCTTGTTGTATCTTACCTCTTCTTCTTTGTTGGTGTTCTTTAAAAGGGATTGTGCTTCACAATGCACGGTGCAAATTGTTGAGTGACGCTGTTGATGCAGAGTCTGAATATTAAAAAAAGTAGAAAGATTAAGCTTTAGGTGATCTATTGAATTGCAGTAAATTAATGTCATTTAAATATAGTTCTGTAATTATTTTCAATTAACATTATTTTTCGGTGGTGGCTACACACATATGTCACATACATAAAGCACATTTCCATAGTTGAAAGTAATTATTTTGTGTGCGTGTGACATATCAGTATACATGAATCATATTTTAATTGTTAAATTAACCTTATTTTTATTTTTGGCCAACATACATAAATGTGTGTGTGACATGTGACTACAGATGATACACATATATGTGCGTGTCACATATCAGTATACATGACTCATATTTTAATAGTCCCAACTTATTTTTTTCTAATGTAATTTAAATGTAGTTGTTTAATTAGTTTGTTTTAAGATAATTTTGTTGCAGGGGCAATACACATAAATGTGCGTGTCACATGTCAGTATACATAAACCTCTTTTTCTTATTTTTTTTTGATGTCCTGTCTTGATAATAAAATGTAATATATTATAGCTTACCTCTCAGTTGTAATTTGCACAATGTAAAGTATTAAATTAGGAAAGAATTGTCTTCTCAAGTTTTAGCAGCAGTTATGTCTGAAGTCACTCTGTTCATCACCTGAGTAGAAATGTATTTTTCTCTGTCAATTAGGCAGTATTTATAAACTTGTAGAACATTCTGGAAAGTTAGACCGTTAGAACGCAATACGCATGCGCTATTTGCGTTCCAGCTTACAATTTGCGTTCCATCCGCCATTTTGTGCGTAGTAGTGGTTAAAATGGTGTTTAATATGATTGTGATACGTTCCGCATAGTATGTGTTTCATTATTGCGAGTAAGTGTAGTGTAGTTACGTCTGGAGCCTCGTTTTCGTTTTGTTCGGCGGCCATTTTTTCTCTCGCTTAGCCGATTTTCGGCCTTTTAAACTCTTTGTTTTGGACTTAAATGGACGTGTAAATGAACTTTTGGAGGTGCCGGATGCCCCCACGTGCTGTAAGTACGCTTTTTATGTGTTTGTTGTGTTTAATTCTTGTGTTTGTGATGTGTGTGATGCGCGGCAGTTGGAATGGGTCTTTCGCGGCCGTATTTTTTTCCGATGCGGCCGTATTTTGTTGCGATGTTGCCGTATTTTTTTGCGATATACGCAGTTAGCTTTTACGTGTACGACGCAGTTTATTTGTTTCTAAGTCGTGCGTATGTGTGTTAAGAGCGTGTGAAGGGCCTTTTTTACTGTTTTTTTGTTAAGTCTTGCGTCTGTGTGTCTGGGTGTAAGCGGGTGTGAGGCGACTTTAAGTTTTTTTTTGTTATGAAGTTGTGTGTGTGTGTATGTGTGTGTTAACACAGCCGATGTTGGGATGCTCCCACCACCGCAAATGCGGACCCTCGCTTCGTGAGGATCCGCATTTGCGGGGACGTTGTTGGGTTTTTGTTGGCTGGGAGGTTGGGTTTATTTTGTTATTTTTTTGCGATATACGCAGTTAGCTTTTACTTGTACGACGCAGTGTCTTTGTGTGAAGGGCCTTTTTTACTGTTTTTTTGTTAAGTCTTGCGTCTGTGTGTCTGGGTGTAAGCGGGTGTGAGGCGACTTTAAGTTTTTTTTTGTTATGAAGTTGTATGTGTGTGTATGTGTGTGTTAACACAGCCGATGTTGGGATGCTCCCACCACCGCAAATGATCCGCATTTGCGGGGACGTTGTTGGGTTTTTGTTGGCTGGGAGGTTGGGTTTATTTTGTTAAAAAGTCGTGTGTGTGTATGTGTGTGTTAACACAGCCGACGTTGAGCCTCCACCTCCGCAAATGCGGACCCTCGCTTCGCGAGGATCCGCATTTGCGGGGACGTTAGGATGCTCCATCACCGCAAATGCGGGCCCTCGCTTCGCGAGGACCCGCATTTGCGAGAACTGCGTCCCTCGCTTTGCGAGGGACGCAGTTCTTGCGGGCTCGCTTCGCGAGCCCGCAAGCGTGAGCAACGACCCGTAAGCTCACAACTATATATGTGATTCAGAGCGTGAGAGATAATCCCATGTCATTGGGAGTACTCACTGCTCATCATGTTGAATTGGAGTCCACGTATCATTTCCTCTCTTTGCCGCAGATTGGCAAGAGGATCAGGGGTACATAGGCACAGACACAGAAAATTGCCTGACCGGACGCCGATTTCGCCCTCACGCCTCCCCGAATACACCCAGATCACATGTAAGGCCAGAGTATCAGATATTGGAGTGCCCTGGAACTTAATAAGAAACGTAAATAGCTAGAAGACGTATAATACCTGGAGGAAGAGAATGGGGGAGGGGGAGAGGAGCACCATCTGCTAAATAGAGTGAGATGGTATATAGTAATAGAAAAACTATTAATAAGATACACGTATTAATATCCCCCAAATTATTAATGGAATAGGTTACATTGTTTAGTTAAAAAAGAATAAATAAATACAGGAAAAAATATATATGAAAAAATATAAAAAAATCACATATAATTGTCCAACTACGATTCGTCGTCACGCTGTGTTGCGTGGTGCGTACGACTTAGCAGCGAGGCAAGCCGTTAAATCCTAACACTTGGGCAATGAGGCAATGAGCTCCGCAGGCAATGAGCCTCGCATTGCTGGCGAGCCGTTAAACACGTCACATGCACGACTTAAAACACCTCGGAACCAACCTTAACATAACGAACACCAACACGCACTAAGAATCCGACTATAACGGCCGACCCGCGCGCAACTAAAAACAGTGAAAACACACCAAATACTCACACAAACTACATAAAAAGCTTACCCATAGCAAGGGTGGGAACCCAGGACCTCTGAAAGTGAAGTTACACCTCCATTTAAGTCCAAATTCCCGAGTTCAGACACACGAAAATCCGCTAAGCGAGAGAAAAAAAGGCCACCAAAAAAACGAAAACGAGGCTCACAGCACAGCCACGTACAAATTAGACAAGAAGGGATCCGAGATAAGCTCTGAATCCTGCATTAACCCCAGGGGATCCGAGATAAGCTCAGGGCCCTGCATTAACCCCACATTAAACATCGCAGTGGGGGTCCCGATTGCACGCGATCGGGGTCCCCCGATGCAATCAAAATTCAAAATTACCGCATTACAGGTCCTTAAAGGACCTGTTGTAAAAGAAAAAAAATATACACTGTCACCCTGTCAATCATGGGGGTCAATACAGACCCCCATAAAACCCTCATTAACCCTGTCACTCATGGGGGTCAATATAGACCCCCATAAGCCCTTCATTTACCCTGTCACTAATGGGGGTAAATACAGAC
This sequence comes from Discoglossus pictus, assembly GCA_027410445.1. Classification (NCBI taxonomy): domain Eukaryota; kingdom Metazoa; phylum Chordata; class Amphibia; order Anura; family Alytidae; genus Discoglossus; species Discoglossus pictus. The sequence goes on from CM050169.1 coordinate 85,369,212, forward strand.
CCCCATAAACCCATCATTAACCATGTCACTCATGGGGGTCAATAGAGCCCCCCATATGCCCTTCATTAAGCATGTCACTCATGGGGGTCAATACAGACACCCATAAGCCCTTAATTAACCCTGTCACTCATGAGGGTCCATACAGACCCTCATAAGCCTCTCTTTAACCCCATCAGTCCCATAAGTGTATATTAACACCATTATGGGCCTGTTACAACACTACATTAACCACATAAGTGCCATGATGTTCCTCAAAGACCATCATGACACTAAGTATAAACACTATACTGCACTATACCACTCCCAATAAAACATTAAAGATCAACTAAACACCCTCTACACTAACCTATTAACATCTACACTACCTACCCCCTATTAATCCCCAACACTCTAATTACAGAAAATAAAAAAGCCTAAAGTCACACAAAACAAAATCTACATTACATGAAATAAAAAACTAACTCACAAAAAAAAAATACATTACACAAAATAATAAAATCTAAGACACAAAAAATAAAAAAAGGAACATTACAGAAAAAAAATAATTAGAACCTCACTACAGAAAAAAAAAATACATACCTGAAAAGGAAATACATATAATAAAAAATACATACAATACAAATACATACAATACAAATACATACAATTACAATACAATTACATAAAATTACAATACAATACTATCTAATATACATTACACAATCTATCTAAATAAATAGCATAATCTAATATACATCCTATCTATATAATAATACATTCCCAATCTATCTAAAAAAATAGCATAATCTAATATACATCCTATCTATATAATAATACATTCCCAATCTATCTAAATAAATAACATAATTTAATATACAATACATCCTATGCTATCTATATAAAACCCCTTACTAACATACAATAAATGCTATCTATATATTAACTAATCTAAGTCTAAGCTAAAATAAAAAAATTAAGACCACTTACCTTTGCAGATGTTCATTGCGATCGGGCCACCTACGAAAAAAAAATTACAAAAAATTAGTGCAACACGTTTACACTAATAAAATAAACATTATAGACATTCTATACATTACAGACATTCTATACATTATATAAATTCTATATATTCTAAATATTGTACTCACCTTTCTGCCATGCCCCGTCCGGCATTCTTTCAATCCTTCTCCGGCACGGCACCTGTTAAAAAAAACACAACATTAATACACATACATCAAAATAAAATAATTATAATCTACATTATACTTACCTACCAGCGTTGTCTCTGGCCTCCTCTGGATCCTCTTCTGCCACGCCCTGTAAAAAAAATAATATATATATATATACTTACATCCGCACTCCCGGACATCCCCAACGCTAATGAGGCTCCAGGAGAATTTTCAGGAAGAAAATAAACAATGGCGCCTTCTGATTGGTTGAAAACGTTGTCTATCAAATTCACCCAATCAGGAGGCGCCAATGTGTGAGTCAATCAGAAAGGGATACACCCTAAAATCCCACTCTGATTGGATAATGCACCTATCAATCTTTATTTAAACCAATCACAAGGCGCAGATGCCTTCAGCCAATCACAATAAAATACACCCCCACAGGGTGATTGGTTGGAGCCTCTGTGCATTCTGATTGGTTGCACTGACAATAGCCAATCACAATGGAATACACCCTCACGTACTGATTGGTGAAGGATTTGCGCATTCTCATTGGCTACTGCTAAAATCAATCAATATTACAGCCAGATGCAACATTCTGTCTTCACCAATCAGTACGTGGGGGTATATTACATTGTCATTGGCTGATGGCAATAAAGCCTTAGGATTGGTTCAAATAAAGATTGAAAGGTGTGTTATCCAATCAGAGTTGTATTTTGGGGTGTATACTTTTTTCATTGGTTCACAAATGGGGTCTTCTCATTGGCTGAATTTGATAGACAGCCTTTTCAGCCAATCAGAAGCCGCCATTGCCAATTTTACTCTGGAACACTCAATAGGAATGTCATTAGCGTCGGAGAAGACGAGGAGGCCGGAGACATCGCAGAAAGGTAAGTATAATGTAGATTGTGTTTATTTTATTTTGCTTTTATGTTTATGTTTACTTTATGTTTACTAATGTAAGTTTTTTTTTTGACAGGAGTAAAGATGGCCGACGGAACATAGCGGACGGAACATGGAGGACGTGACATGCTGGAACGGGACATGCTGGAAAGGTGAGTATAATATTTACAATATTTAGAATATTTAGAATGTTTACAATGTTTAGAATGTTTAGGTATTTCATGTGAATGTGTTGTATTCATTTTTGGAATCTTTTTTTACAGTAGGTTGCTGATCTGAAGAAACATCTCAAAGGTAAGTGGTCTTAATTATTTTATTGTAGCTTACAATTAGGGTACCTATATATATATATATAGATAGCATGGATTGTATATTACATAGATAGGGGGATATATTATTAGATAATATTTTATATTACATAGTGGGATGTATATTACATTATATAGTGGCATATATATTACATAGTGGCATTTATATTAGATAATCTTATATCTAAGATTTATATTAGATATTTATATTACATAGGGTTGAATTGTAGTTTATTTAATTGTATTGTATTTTATTTTATTTAATTGTGTTGTATTCTAGTTTATTTAATTGTGTTGTATTTTAGTTTATTTAATTCTGTTGTATTTTAGTTTATTTAATTCTGTTGTATTGTATTATATGTATGTATTGTAGTGAGGGGGGGTTGTAAAGTATTTTGTTATTTTCTGTAATGTTCCTTTTTTTATTTTTTGTGACTTAGGTTTTTTTTTTTTGTTCTGTAATGTACATTTTTTATTTTTGGTGATTTTAGTTTTTCTTATTTTATGTAATGTAGATTTCTGCTTTTTGAGGAATTTAGTTACTTGAGGCACACAGTACACTCACATTGTGTGACAAACATCATTTCAACACTTTCTTTTATTGACTGTCATTTTTTGACGGGCAAGTCGCTAGTATATATATAAAGACGGGAATACCAATACAAGTAATAGTCACTATTAAAATATAATAGTAACAGGAAAAATTGATTGAGTATAAATATAAATGGAAGTTACTTAGTCAATGCCAAAATAGTAAAAATAGATAATGTATCCCCTGTTGTATAGTATGAGGGTATCTATATAAGAGCTTGTTGGGAGAGGGGTGCTCCAAGAACTAAAGAAAGAGAAAAAAAGGGGGAGAGAGAGAGGAATGAAGCGTGAACGGGATGAACATGTGGTAAAAAGAGGGAGAAATGGAAAACATTAAAAGGGATAAATACAACTTTTAAATGAAGGGACCGAAAGAGAACCCCTCAGTGAGACCTTTGGGACTTTGAGACTGTAGGAGATAGATCCATTTGCATTCTTTTTGAAGTAAAAGTCTCTTGTAATCTCCTCCTCTGATATTCGACTTCATGACATCGATGACATGAAATTTAATGCCTGTCGTGTTGTTGTTGTATGAAATCCTCATATGTCTTGCAACCAGAGTATCCAAGCAGTTCATAATAGATAGAATGTGTTCGAGTATGCGGCGTCTTAATTGTCTCTCTGTTTTGCCCACATACAACAGACCACAAAGACAAACCATGACATAAACCACATATGTGGAAAGACAATTTGTAAAATGTCTAAGTGGATAAATCTTGTTCGTCATTGGGTGTACAAATGTTTTTTCAGGAGAAATAAAAGGATAGGCCTTACACTTGAGGCATCTGAAAAGTCCTTTAGGTGGACATAGCCACTGTTTGGTGTTGGTAGATTTCAGAGGTTTAGAGATGATTTGACTCACTGATTTTCCTTTTCTATAGGCAATGGATGCTTCAGGAGTTATGTGGTCTCTTAAAGTGGGATCTTCTCTTAATAAATACCAATATTTGTTCAATATACTATGGATGGATTGACTGTTGGAACCAAAAGTCATGATACATCTGATTAAGTCTGTTTTCCTTTCCATTTTTGGTTGGTAGAGAAGCTGGGAGTGTTCTGTTTGTAGTGCTCTTTGGTAGGCCTTCTTGAGGGTTTTATTGGGGTACCCTCTTTCCCTGAATTTATTACGGAGAATGGCAGCCTGTTCAATAAAATCATAATCCTCACTGCAGTTCCGTCGGAGGCGTAGATATTGTCCAATCGGGATGCTACTTTTTTGCTTTATGGGATGTTGGCTATGCCATTCCAGTAGCATATTAGTAGCTGTCGGTTTCCGATGGACAACAGTTTGGATTGAGCCTTGTTCATTCTTCCGTATTTTGTGGTCTAGGAATTCCAGTTCGGTCTCGCTAACCGTACAAGTGAATTTCAAATTCAAATGGTTAGAATTGAGATGTATTAAAAATGTGTTGAAAGCTTCAATTGTGCCATCCCAGATTATTAAAATGTCATCAATATATCTGGATCACTGCACTATCCTATGATTATCAGTATATCCTGTATCAACAGGAGTACCAGTATATCCTGATTTATGAGGATCTTGCAGCATAGTCTATGGTATGAATACAGAATATCACCATATATCTTACTACTCATACCTCATATGATTAGAGTATCTATGTATCATATTTATACATTTTAATCGGCGTAGTTTCCGGATCAATAGTATCCAATAAAGTTTTTTTCTTTTTTAAATAATCTTTTTTGATATATGAAGGGGTGTAAAGCACCGAGGATACTACCTATATAGATCATTATTTTTCTATATCCTAATATCTGGATCAAGATGATATCCATTTCGTGAAGTGGGTGTTGGATTCGGAGAAAACTTTCATTTCCTCCCAGAATCCTAAGAACAAGTTGGCATAGCCAGGGGCACAAGCTGTTCCCATTGCTGTGCCCCTGACCTGTCTATACCACTTGCCCTCAAAATGGAAAAAAATCCTGGCATTAGCGTAGTTATAAAGTTACTCCATGTACTAGAATAATTTTGCCTTACCAAAATTGATGGAGTGCTTCTATTCCTAGAGTATGTGGGATACTACTATAGAGTTGTTCAACATCTATGGTGACTAGAATGGACGTAGTAGACACAGTAAGATTGTCCAAATGTTTCAAAATGTCCATGGTGTCCTTGATGTATGATGGGAGACAACTGACAATCGGTTGAAGGTTTTTGTCCACTAGTCTGCTAATGCGCTCAGTAAGATTATTCCTGCCTGAGACTATAGGTCTTCCAGGAAAGGTTTTGGCATTTTTATGTATTTTGGGAAGACAATAGAATGTTGCAGCAACCGGGGATGATGGAAGTAAAAAGTCCAAATTCTTCTTTGAAATCAAACCTTTGTCAAAGGCTTCTGTTAGTATTGCATTTAATTCGGCAGTATATTCTTTCTGAGGGTTCTTGGGTAAGATCTCGTAGGTGTTCTTGTCTTGGAGAATACAATTGCACATTTTGGAATAATTCTCTTTGCCCATCACCACTATATCACCACCTTTGTCGGCTGGTTTAATTACTAGCTCTGGATTGGCAGATAATTCACAAAGAGCAGCTTGTTCTTTTTTAGAAAGATTATAGACCATTGGGTCTTTAGTGATGTCAATTGTTTCAATGTCTTGTGTGACCAATTGATAAGCTTTTTTTGAATAGATGTGTTTTTAAAGAGATTTTGAAGGATCTGAGGCAGGAAGATAGTCTGGTGGTGCGAGGTAAAGAGTTCCAAAGAATAGGGGCAGCACGTGAAAAGTCTTGAAGCCGGGAATGAGAGGAGGTGATGAGAGAGAAGAAGAGAAGAAGGTCATTAGCAGAGCGAAGAGGGCGGGTGGGAGTGTATTTTGGGATGAGAGCAGAGATGTAGGAGGGTGCACTATTGTGGAGGGCTTTATATGTTAGGGTCATGATTTTGAATTGTATTCTAGATGCTATGGGAAGCCAGTGGAGTGCCTGACAGAGAGGTGCTGCAGACACTGATCGTTTAGTATGGTAGATAAGTCTAGCGGATGCATTCAAAATGGATTGGAGTGGAGACAGACGGGTGATAGGAAGGCCAGCAAGAAGAGTGTTGCAGTAATCGAGGCGAGATATGATGAGAGCGTGATCCTCTTGCCAATCTGCGGCGATGAGAGGAAATGATATGTGGACTCCAATTCAACATGATGAGCAGTGAGTACTCCCAATGACATGGGATTATCTCTCACGCTCTGAATTATATATATATATTTTTTCCTACTATTTAGGACTATTGCCAATATTGTTAATTTTGTTTCCTGTCATCCAGGTTTCGTTACTATCCACGTTTTACCATTTCCAGGGATCAGAGGACATACAGACTTAGGGCCCTATTAAATTCCAGCCTCGTAAATAAGAGGCTTCTACTTAAGCCCTACGTACTGCAAAGTTTCTCTAACTTACAATGCTATTAAATTAGCCCTTCTGCGAGCAACGTATGAGCTACGCAGCAGGGCTGTATGTATCAACACTGCGTAAATGTACATGAGGAGTGACAGCCTGCAATATGATATCGCAGGATCCCACTCCTCATCAACTGCTGCGGGGGTCCTTAACGGGACCTCCGCTGCAGTCCCCCACATAAGCCAATACAGACCCCCATAAGGCCTTATAAACCCTATAACTCATGGTGGTCAATACAGACCCCCATAAGGCCTTAGGGTTAATTAAGGCCTTATGGGGGTCTGTATTGAC